>OY744516.1:91219815-91342315 GCA_963556195.1 Sepiola atlantica
GATTCTTAATCTCTGATTAGAATCTTCTCGACAGCAAAGTATTTCAGTTCACCGGAGCTAAGCTCTTCAACATAGGCAATTTCGTGCCCGGAGATAATTTTATCTCGTTCAAATTTTCAATAATTCTTCATTCCAAGCCTCTGACCTGAAACATCTTCTAAGGGAAATATTCGTTGACTGAAGGAAGAATATTTCATACAAAAAAGGCAATTCTTGCCCGGGGATATTTCTATCTCCTAAATTTCCTCAAGTAGAAATTCTTTACAAAATTTAACGTCCAAACTAGGGACGGAGAAACAGGTTTTAACATGTGTCGGCTCCGGCGTCCAACTCTGTTCTGATTAAATTTCGCGCCGATAGCAAATCGAGACATAACCAATGCATCATTGCTAAAAATAGAAATCACGTGACACAAAATGGCGTGAAGTCAACCCAACTCCCACGCAAAATAATCCATGTGACCCCCAACTTGGCACGTAAGCAAAACTGACAGCCCCCACCCCCAAGCGGTCACAAACAAAGGGACATAACCCATGATTTATTAAAAAATACACCAAAATTTCCACACTTATTGATTGGCAGCATGGGTTGTAACGGTCACTAAATGGACCCTTTTTTAGTGAGTTACACATTATTATTATTATTGTATACATATTTTTGTTGTCAATTTAATCAGAAAAGCTAGTGATTGGAATAGTTTCGATAACTTCATAATTAACCCCTTTTTATCAGTTTGTGCTGCACTTATTTACCGCAAGCTTTGGGACTCAAACAGGAAATGGAGATGGGATCAAGGGACAAATAGCGTTCCCTCCTCATTCCAACTACTGCTAGCAGAGAGACAACACGGTAATTATGACTGACCCCCCCCCTTTTTTAGAATTTGTCCATTTCCACCTTGCGTCTACTTTTCTCTTGTAATGTATTTTCTTGTCCCTTTTTTTTAATGTTATCTATTTCTTCCTTTGTAGTTTTCACGATGATTATTGAATGCACTTGATAACATCAGTATGAAGCGTCAACCCCTTTTCTTTCACGGCTGGCGAGTAAGTTACATGGGTCTTGGTACATTTCTAAAGTCAGGAGCCATACTACAATATCATTAATGTGTGAGCATAGTGCTTTGTGTATATACACGTTTTCTAAATCAAATACTGCTATAACAAAAGTGAAAAAAATTATAGAGAGTAGAAAGTGTACCTTGGATTTTGTTATTTTTTACAGCCTCATAACTCTATTGCAGGGGTCCGATGCCGGTGATCGGTTTCACAACTAAGAAAGAGACGCAGACAAACATAGTAATCGCAAATAAGGAATTAAAAACGCAGGCGATCAGTGTAAAAAATAGAGGTCTTTTATTGCACAGCTAAGGTACAAGAATAACAGGAAAGGCAGGAGGACGCCACTGGGAACTGGATAGCAGGAAAGGCAGGATGATGTCACACTGAGATTGATGTGGACATCTTTGAGATATAAAGAAGAGCCTCAGGTATGTCTGGTCCATGTAGACGTCACCAAGGGCTGGATTGGCAGGAGGACGTCGCCGAGAACTGGATCGGCAGGATGTTGCTGCGAGCTGGATTGGCAAGAGGACGTCGCCAGTTGAAAGAGAGACAGGAAAACGTCACCAAGTGCAGGAATTGCAGGAAGCCGTCGTCAGGTGCACGAAAGGCAGGAGCTGAAGAGGCAGGTCGGAATCAGGAGTACATATCAGGAAGCAAACAGCAACAAGGAGTCCAAGGAAAGACTGAAGGTTTATCGCAGTAGTTTAATAGAAAAAAATTGCCCTGAAAAGGACAGTTTGTTTGCTGCTGCTGCTGGTGGTCTCAAAGACTGGTTACAGTTGAATGCCAGGAAGTCTCCTGACTCTGAGTGAGATACCGCTGCTGCTGCTGACCGCCATTATGGTAGTGAAATTGCCATTTCGTCCAGCAAGGACTCCAGGGAAAAAAGTCCAATGGCAATTCCAGGGGCGAGGCCCACACTTGTGAGGCTGAGTGAAGAGAACACGCTTTATATACTGCTTTGCCAGCTGCTGCTGATACAACACTTTTATGAGATCTGATTGATCGTCTGGAGTGACGATATGCAGTGAAAGGATGACACTGCGTTGGTTTCTGCCACAAACATCTGGTTTTGTTAGGAGTGTCGAGTTGTAAACGGAGGGTGCCATGACAACTCTTGCTTCCCTTCTATTTTTTTCTTTTAGTCCTCACATTCCATGAGTGATGTTTCTGAAAAAGGGGGAAGAATTGTTTTCTGGGTTGGCTGTTATTTTGAGTGGATGGTATGTGCAGATTTTCAATCCTCTCACAGGTAAACATTACTTTTTACATAAATAATTTTAAAGAAAATATAGGTGGGAAATTAGTTCAAAACAATTTATTTTGTTTTACCTACTCATTTGTGATGTATTTGCATTTTTTAATGCAATTTAATATTCAATAGAAAATATAAGCATATGAAGCTGCTGTGCCAGCTTTTCATTTTGGTGTTTCACATGTACATTGAAACATGCTATAACTTAGTGTATTAATGTTGTTGTTTTTTTTATTAAAACATGGTTTGAGTAAAAATAAGTTATTTTCATTCTAAATAATTTACGTGACTTATATAGGAACTGACCTATTTTTGTTGCCATCCAGAGTAGCCCTTTTTGCAGAGCTGGACTTTGTTAACATTAACAACTGAAGATCGTTTAACTTTGGCCTCGTGTGGAGGCAAGTAAATACATGAGAAGCATTTTTAAAAAGTTTTTTCGTCACTGGAGTTTGACCGGCTCGTTTGTCCCAGTTGAAATGAATGACTTTCTCCTCAATGAAGCTCTCTGCTTTGATAAGCTCCTAGGACTGACTTTCACTACAAGCCTGAAATGGAAGTCTTACATCAAATCTGTTGCTAAGATGGCATGAAAAATAGTTGGATCATTCTACCGCTCCAGAAAGTACCTCACTCCTGGTGCAATCCTTACCTTTCACAGGCTCAGCAGGTGTGTTCTTACCAGTCGGGGATACGTCCTCGACATCAGTCCGAGAATGACTTTGTTCTTGTCGGGCTGAGGTTTGGTTCTGTTCAGTCTCTGGAGGTCCATCCTCCCAGGCTTTACCTTCTCTTTGAGAAGGGGTTAGTTTATTGCTAATTGCCTGAGGCGCCCCTACTGGGTAATGCCGACGGGACTGCTCAGGTATTTTTTGTAGGCCAGAGTGCACTAATCCTAGTGCGCTGGCTTTCCACACTAAACATTGTGTCTAGCCTCCTGGAGAGGAGGTAAATAAAATACTCCTGGTGCAATCCTCTACCTGTATAAGAGTCAGATACATCCGAAGATGGAGTACTTCTGCCACTTCTGGGGAGGTGCCGCTCAGAGCACCCTTTCTCACTTTGAGAGAGTAGAAAATCGACTTTACAATCTAGTGGAGGATGATCTCGTCTCTTCCCTGCAACCCTTTTCTAATAGAAGAGACGTTGCTAGTCTTTTTCTACTCTATTGTTATTTTCATGGCAGGTGCTCGACTGAGCTCCAATCTTTGGTTTCTCTCTGTAAAACTTTCACAACAAAAAACTCGCTTAGCTACAACCACAGCAAAAACTTTCCTTTCTTCCTCCGAGTACCTAAAACTAAACGAAACTTTCATGAACAGAGTTTTTTTCCAATAACTTTCTATTTGTGGAACACAATACCACAGGGCAGCTTTCCAACTGACTACAATATGATCACTTTTTATGTCCAATGTCAATCAATACTTGTTGAGTCTTCCTCTTAAATAATCAATTTCACCCATCGTTTCCAATCCTCTCATGGTGTTGCTCATCGTTTAATTGACAATCTCATTAACCGTTATCCCCGAGTGGTGACCCATATACAAAAGAAGATAGTACCAAAAGGAAAAGGGGCAGTGGAACAGTAAGACTAAGCCGGGGTGGTTGCCAGTCGGATTAGGGTAAGCTTTTTTATTATTATCTTTTAAGCCTGAAATTAGCCAGCAGCTTCCAAAGAAATCGGGCACCATCTTGGAATATGACTCGAACGATAGATTAAAAGTGACGATAACAATGTCATAGATAATAAATCTTGCAATCATTAGTATGCACATATGAACCTTATATAGGTAAAAAGGAAAGCAAATTTTCTTGCGTCTGGTAAAAGTTATTTGTTGTCCATTGTTTGTTTTTTTCACCCTTTTTTGTTTTGTTAATTATACTGCACAATCGCCGGATTTCTCCTTCGCTCACCGAGGACAGAAAAAGATGAACACTGAGAACAGATACTACACTTTGCTCCTACTTAAAAGGCGCAGTTTATGAGGTGACATGAGGTCAGTTTATAGTGGGGAATCCAGCTCCCACAAATAGGGGGCAATCTGGATTCGGGGCAAAAAATTTTGTGATGGAACCAGGCGACTGGCAATAAACCAATCCATCCCCTCCCGAAGGAGGATGGTACCCCGAATACCAAACTCCCCTGGCCTCCGGGCTGGGATCAAAGTGTAGTATATGTTCTGTCCTCAATAAGAGAAGCAGAGGTCCTTCTTGAGTAGGGCAATTTTTATATTTGTCCCATTCAGAATGTCCCTTTTGGGGGAAGCTGGATATTCCCCCAATAAAAAAACGACCTTATGTCTCACTTTACCCTCGTGAGGAAGCATGAAAATATATACTCCAGTCTGACATAAGGTGGAAGGCATGTGGGCGCCGCTGTCGTATTAAAGAACTCATAATTCCGCTAGCCACGTTTTCGTAAAAACGGGTCACTATTTCACTGCACGAATTCCGAAAGAAAGGTGGGTGGGAGAAAAGAAACCAGTTCTGTCGCCAACTTTTAATTAGACAATTTAGCGACACCAATTCAAAAAGGACAAGTTCACACTGCTGACAAAGTTTCTTTTTTCTTGCGATTTCCCGCCATGTTCATTAAGTCCACGTGTTCAAAACAAAACAGGAACGAAAAGGAAAAAAAACATCGTGGTGAGCTTGTTTTTTTTATAAAGATCGTTTTGGTAACATTTATCTTAGCACAGGCTTCCCTGGGTCGAGTGGGATACTTTTGCAGTTTACAGACCGTGCTATTTTTTAGATAGGATTTTCAACTTAAATTCAATTTTTATGGTATCTTTTGTTTATTAAATTGTTAGGTGAAAGTACAGAATAGTTAACAAAGTCCCCACCCTCCTCATGTTAAGAATGGGTTTCTAAATAATAACGTTATTATTTCAGCACGGTCCGTAAACTACAGAAGCGGAGTATGGTTCTGTTTGGTTTTAAGAAACCACGTATATAATCCTCGGGAGGGGTGTGGGGCAGTTGTCTGAATGGGTCCGATTATTTTCGGCTTTTTAGCCATCCTTTTGAAAAATATTTTTAAACAAATAATTTAAAATTTGTAAAATATATTAATAACAAGCTGTACCTAACCGCCGTTGGCCAGGAATCTTTTTTACGATTGTTTTTGTTTCTTTTTCTTTTTTTTCTTTTTTTGTTAACGGTGCCGTTTTTATTTACAAAATTATTAGGTACTTCTGTATGTAAACACACACGTGAAATATGGCAGTTATTATTGTCTTCCCCCCCCCCCGAACATTCATTTTTACAAAAGCTAAACGTACAAATTAGGTCTGGGTTATTCTTCCGAATTACCTATATTTTTAAAGACAAGAAATAGCGTCATTTAAATGTAAAATCGCTACTTTTAATTTTTATTTTTAATTAGAATTATCCGTAAATTTCAGTGTACATTAATATTTTTCCACCACAAGTAAGTAATTCCTAAAGTTTTCATGTTTTTTTTAACTGCCATATTTCACGTGTGTTTCACTGTTTACACACAGAAGTACCAATTATTATTTTTTAAAACAGGACTTTTGTGAAGTTAAATTTAATTATTACGTTTGGTCGTTTAAATTATTAATTGAATCAAATTATTATAAAACTATCACTAATTGTAAATTAATGTTGTGACAAAATTGTAGTATAGTTAACAACCGAGAAATCGAAAATAAGCAAAATATACAACATATAACTTTTACCAAACGATAGAAAATTTAATTTTCTATTGACCTGCACAATTTTAAACGCTTTGTTTCAAAATTTATTTCGTTACTTTTACTTAGCTGATTTTGTTAATCAAAAATTATTTTTTAAATAAATAGGCTTACGATACCACTAACCCTGAGTCCGAGGGTGGTTTCCCGTCGGATTAGAATACGCTCTATAAAAAAAACAACTTTACGCCTGAACTTAGCGACCACCTAAAGAACACAAATCAACCGTCATTTTTGATTGATGAAATCGGCTAAGTGAAAGTCAGAAAACAAATTTTGAAATAACAAAACTTACAAACAGTTTCAAAGGTTTAAAACTATACAGGTCGATAGAAAATTAATTTTTTTATCGTTTGGTAAAAGTTATTTGTTGTATATTTTGCTTATTTTCGATTTCTCAGCTGTTAACTATACTACACTTTTGCCAAATAAAGAAAACAAACAAAAAAAGAAAACAATTATTATTTAGAATTTCGTGTCGGTAATCAGTTTCGCATATAAATTAAACGTAAAATGATCACCCACATTCCGATCAGATAGCGTTTTAAGGACATGAAACCAAATTTTGTTTTTATTTAAATCTTGGTCATTTTCGTAATTTCTTGGATATCATTTGTGTGTGTGTGTTGGGGGATTTTATTTTGTGTTGCCACCCGGTAATTAGTAATTCTTTATTTTTTTTATATTCATTTATTTTTTGACCAAATTTTTCAGGCTGTTTACATGTAATTCTCCATTCCAGGATCATTAACTTTTTCAATCAACTATTTCTTAGAAATCGTCCTTTGTCATTTCTTTTTATATTACGTTAACTTTTTCAGCATAAAAAACACCCCCCCTCCCTAAAAAAAAAGAAACACAAACTAAATTTATCTCTATTAAAAAAAAATATTAGTTATATGATGTTCTTAAAACGCTATCCGGTTAGAAAATGGGTTATAATTACCGCCTGGTGCCCTTAAAAATGTGTGTGCATGTTTGAGTGTATGTGTGTGTGTGTGGGGGGGTATGCCACTTGTTGCTTAGTGGGAGGCTTAGCCATTTCTTAGAAATGACCCTTTATGCTTTAGTCATGTGCATAGGTTTAATGTTGCTATTGTTGCAGGGTTCAATGCTGGTGCTCGGTCTTACAACTAAGAAACAAAACAGAAAAATATGGCAATGACAAAGAAGGCAAAACAAACTCGTGTGCGCAGCAAAATATAAAGATGGCATTTATTTCAAAGAAAGAAATATGTGACCTATACTGTCCCTGGGGTGTGTTTGTTTTGTAGAAATATACAACCCTCGGACAGCTAGCATGAACTCTTATCGACAATCAAGACTCTGAGGCATAGCATATTTTAGACACAGGTTTATTGATCATCGACAAAGGTAAAACTGTAAAAAGAATGAAAACATTGTTTCAGAAACACGTGAATACAAAATGAAGACGAGGCAGGAACGAGGAGTTGACTAAAATCTAAAAGAGCCGTAATTTTAATAAAATTACAGAATAGAAAATATTTTGAGCGTAAAAGATAATACTAGAAAGGAAAAAATACAAATATGTTAGAAGATAGGCATGTTACAAGCGTTTAAATAGGGATTCACACGTGGTGAAAAAGGTAAACAAAGTTGGTTTAGATAAAAGAAATGATACAAAAAATAATATTAGTACTATTTAATTCTATTGTGAGGGAGAAGAAAGGCAATAATTCTCACCAGCGATGCTTAAAATGTCAAGATATTTAAAGAGATAGAAATCTCTCAGTGAAGTTTTGTGAAGAAAGCAGCTAAATAAATCGGGGACGACGCACTGAAAGAATCTCTCGCTAGTGATGGCTAGAAGAAATCCCCTAAGAAAAAAGGGCCGGCAAAGGGAGATAATTGCTAGGGGATCTATTTTACGCTAGACAGAACATGACCGTTAAAGAGAGTTCATAATTCAGTGAGTCGACAGGAAAGATGATGGGTCATAAACATAGGATGATGGTGATGATTATCCTAACTAAAGTGTCCTTTAGTCTTTTTGCTGGAGGCTGTTGCTTTTGACGTAACTGCTGTAGAACCTAAGCAGGTCGGAAAAACCAGATGATGGGAATGATGATGATGATGATGGTTGAAAGGTCTTTTCACTGTTGCTATTGACATAGCTGCTGTAGAACTTTGGCTGGTTGGAGAACAAATTGCAGGATTTGTGGAGCAAATGGAGATGGAGAAGACAGTGTCTTGTCAAGGCCAGAGGACAAGGCACTGAATGAGCAACTGAATGAAGAAACACACCCTTTTTATACTATTTTGCCAGTTGCTGCTGATATGATACTTTGATGAGCTCTGATTGGTCGTTTCGAATGACGATATGTGTGGAAAGAAAGAAACTGTTGGTTTCTGTCACACAGGCTAAGGTGTTCAAGTATCAAACATCTGGTTTTGTTAAGAGTGTCGCATCATAAACAGGATCGGCATGACACTATCTCACACAAAGTTGATCTCCTTTTAAAAAAATGGTTATTCGTCCTTAAAACACTATCTAGTTAGGTAGTAGCTTATCATGACATCCTGATAGACTGGAAATGGGTGATAGTTTTATGTTAAATTTATATGCGAGACTGATTCCCCCACTCTAAATTCTAACCCTGTATATATGTACAATTCTTTCTCTTATGTCATTAATAGTTTGTTTTCGTTTTGTGCTTTTCAGGCTAATTCAATTTAAGTTACTATTTTCAGTGACGAGCGATTTATTTTTTACATGAAAAAGTTGTTGGTGTTTTTCAAATTTGGTGTGTGCAATATTGTGTATCTCTATGCAACTATAGTTCCATCTTGAAGAAAAAGGATCACTTGTCAATATGGTGGTCTTAATATAGGATTTTAAGTTGTCAATCACAAAACATTCAAGTTGAAAACTAAAGAAATGTTTGCTCTATTATCAAATTGTTTTTTTGTCCATTTTTACATGATTCAAATCAGAATTTTTCTGTTTTTCTTTTTATTGATTTGCTATTAAAAAAAAATCTAGCTTGATCTCTTATGTTTTATGAATCTGGTTCTGTCAGCCTTGACTGGGTAGAAGTCGCAAGTAATTTAGAACTGATTATTATTATGGATCCATGGTGCAACAGATAAAGTGCTAAGTAATAATCAGTTCTAAGTAACAGTCTTCTGGAAGGTTGAAGGTTCAATCTTCACTACAGGTGATACTAACTACAGATATAATAAAAATTACTTGAGACTTCTGCTCGGTTATAGCTGATGCAACAATCTTTCCACTTGGATTAAATAACGGGTTCAGTTCCAAATTCCGTACAGATTCCCTAGTTTCTATTTACTTGTCTCACCACGAGAGCAAAGTTAGACACAAGATCGGTTTTTAATGTGTTGAAAATCCAGCTTCCCAAAAATACTCTGGATTGGAACAAAATTAAAATTGCAACAGTCTAGAAGGACTTCTCTTTTACTTTATTTGCAGAAAATATAAAAAATTTACATTCAAAACAAATTAGACACAAGGCCATCATAAGTGTTGAGTTTTGGGTGTCATTGGTCACCCTTGGTCTATAATGATAACAATGTCTATCCTACTGTTAACTAGATTCATCTCAGTCACCACAATACCACATTTACATTAGGGACCGTCCTACTTAAGATATTCCCAAATTGATTGGAAATTTTATTGTTCATATATACAAAGATTTCATTGGAATAAAACCAGGAGTGGGGAAAGGACAATAAAACAAAAAATTGGTTTAGTAAGACCCTCCTGCCCCTTTCTAAATAATAGACTGCTCACTGTTTTCCGGTTTGTTCAGAACCGAAAACAAACACTTTGCTCCTAGCCAAAAGGCCAAGAAGTCGGTTGTAGATTCAGTTTTCTTTATTGAAAATATCACCATATAATGTTCGATGAAATTAGAAAAAATATTTGGGAACTATTTATAAATAGCTAGACCGCCCACTGTTTTCCAGTTTGTTCAGAACCAGCACACATTGATCCTAGCCAAAAGGCCAAGAGATTGCCTAGTGTGACGTAAGATTCCTGAGTTTGACAAGATGCTCCTGAAAAAGGTTACATCAGTGTTTTTGTGAGAATAACATCCACGATGAGAATAGTAGCCTAAATAATACAAACTATCAATCCTCATCTCAAAAGTGCGGAAACATAATCAATTATCTTTCGGAACTTTTGAGATGAGGATTGATAATTTGGATTATTCAGACTACTATTCTCATCTTAGATGTTATTCTCACAACGTTTCGGAGACTATGAGAATAGTAGTGCAAATTATACAAATTAAAATTGCTTGTCAGGACAATAATAAAAAAATTAGTATGAGGTAATTTATTAAGAAATTTTAGTTGGGACTAAATTGAAATATCTCAGAGACACATCGAAATCGCCATTTATGTGTCACCGGGATTCATGACTGCATTGCTGGGAAGGAATCATTTTTCTTTTTGTCACAATTCTTATTATGTAGGTTATCAGTGCATTGTGTTTACATCTGCAATGAAATTTAAATATTCAATTCATCATCATCATCATCATCATCATCATCATCATCATCATCATCATCATCATTGTAATATCTTTTGGCAGGTGTTTATTCATCCCTCTTTCTCTCAAGTCTATACTTATCACTTCCTCCCATGTTTTCTTTGATCTTCCCCTGCCAACTGACCTTGCTACCTCAACTGTTCTACATCCAAGCATTCTCATCATGGCTTATTCTACTACAGATTGGAGGTCATTTTCTAAGGATTCTGCCATTGCCTTGGATATGCGTGCGTTCATTTTGCCCTCATGTTAACAATATATGGTGATAGAGATGAGTCCAGAATATTTCAGTTAAAATAAACTCAGTGGGTGTCAGGCTCGTCCAGATTGTGTTAGTATGAACAGTTCAGTGTATTCTTCTCCCACGAGTTTTGCTAGTAGTATTTACTTGACGTGAGGAGTGTGTGCGTTGTTCAAACTGCTAAACGTCATCATTTGTTGTCGGGGTGACGGGTAACTGATTACTGGAGAAGATATTTTTATATCTTATATAGTGTGAGAAAAGCCTCCCAGCAGCTTGGTGTCAAATATTTAACGAACTCTTTTCAGGCTTTTGGTGGAAAACTTTTTAGTAGGAAGGGTTGAAATTTAGAGGTTTCTTGAAGGGGCAAGTAAATAGGGACTTTAACTAGTTTATAGCTGCTTTAACACAGTTCTTTTTTAAAAATTATTTTTATTCACCTCAAACAATGCATATTGCCACTTAGACATACTTTGATAAGAACCCAGATTTATCAGATGCATCCTAAGTGGGGAGTTATCCATCAGAATGTTTGTCCACATTACATTTAAATTTCCTATGGATCAAACCACATGGAGAGCAGGCGTGAGACATTGCTTGGTATTGCTCACCCCGGAGTCTGGGACACTTGCAGCACCTTAAACTGGGTAAATGATGAAATTGATGGTCAAACAGTTTCTTAAATTTGAATAAAATTAGTGTGGTGGCAATAATATATATATATATATATATATATATATTTAAAATTATGATATTAAGGTTTTGGAGTTAAAATCGATTTAGTATTACGTAGTAATAGGAAAAAAAGATGTCTTAACATTTTTTTCATCTTGAGCGATACAAAAAAAGACATGGCTTCATGAGCAATACAACAACACTTCCGGTCCCATAAGACTCCATTTTGTTAAAATCTCGATTATTGTAGTATTTCAAATGTGCTTTTCTTCAGATTACATGCGTAATACTAAATAGATTTTAAGTCAAAATGGTTCCTCATTTAATAATATTAAAAAAAGAAACAACATAAAACCATTACACAATTTTTTATCGCATCATTTACCCAAAATCGGATGATGACTCCAATGAGAAGAGCTAAAAATATTGAGAAGATTATATTATAGGAAGAGCTAAAAAAATATATATTCATTTCTTTTATCTTTGTACAAAAGATGCAACTCGCTTTTTTTATTACTTTTTCTTAGTGGTCATATAGTTGTCTCATCATATTTGATTTAACGTCTGTTTTACATGCTGGCATGTGTTGGACGGCTTTAAGAATTGACTTACAAACTAACCAATCTCTGGCCAGAAGCTGTTGAGGCTGTTGAAGTTTTGTCACCTTGGTAATACCATTGGAGCACAGGGTTGAGAAAGTGTGATTGCAATAGTTAGGAGTGGGTGGAGTAAGTTCAAGGAACTTCTGTCATTACTAACAAGCAGAGTGTTAACACTGTCGATCAAGGGAAGAGTCTATCAGGCATATGTATGCAGTGTGATGATGTATGGAAGTAAAGGCCAGTGAGGGATGAGGACATGTGCTGCATGGAGTGAAATGATATAAGAATGAAACAATGGATGTGTAATGTGAGTCTTAAAGACAGGCTTAGTTCTGATGACCTCAGAGGAAGATTAAATCTGGACAGTATAGAGAGATGAGTGCAGAACAGGTGATTTCGATGGTATGGCCATGTCAAAAGAAAGAATGAGAGTTATTGGGGCAGTAGATGTAGAACGGTTAAGGTAGCAGGTTCAGTTCACAAGAGAATGTCAAGGAAAACATGAGAGGAAGTGATAAGAATGGACGTGAGAGAAAGAGGGATAGATAAAGACTTGGCAGAAATAGGTTAGTTTGGAAGTAAATTTCTAAAAGCTGTCCAACACATGCTAGAATGTAAAATTGATGTTAAACCTAACATGATGATGATTTTTCTCAAATACACCCTTATCACTTCCTCTCATGTTTTCCTTGACCTAACTTTTAACTGAGATAACTTTTCTAACTACAAGGGAGATAACTTATAACTGACTAGTGCAAGGGAGATAACTCGTAAAATTATGGTAGACATTTTCTCTTCATAAAGAGCTGCATGTTTGAGATGTTGGATTTACTCTTGTGGACATGTAATAAACCCTGTTTAAAGATTTTATAAACTTCCTACCTCATCATCATCGTCATCGTCATCGATTTAACATATGTTTACATGCTGGCATGTGTTTCATTGCTTTTAGAAATTGACGTCCAAACTTACCTATCTCTGGCAAGATCTTTATTTATCTCTTTTTCTCTCAAATCCATCCTTATCATGTCCTCCCATAATTTTCCTTGGCCTTTCCATGCTAACTGAATCTGCAACCTAAACTATTCTACATTTACTAACCCAATCACTCCCATTCATTCCTTCATTGTAGCCATATCATCGAAGTCTCCTGTTCTGCACACATATCCCTATACTGTCCAGATTTAGTCTTCCTACGAGGTCATCAGATCTAAGCCTGTCAAAGACTTGCATTACATATCTTTATATACTGTGACAAGCCGACTCATAATCTACTTCAAGATAGCTGGTGACCATTTAAATACTGCTGTCATTATCATCACCATCAGTGACTCTGGTACTATCTACAACTAGCAGCAGTGATACTGCCCTCTACATCTAGCAGCAGTTCCCTATCGTGCCCACATCATCATCATCATGTTCTTATATACAACTAGCAGCAGCAACCCTACCTTCTACGACTAGCAGCAGTTACCGATCCTGTCTGCAACTATACCATCATCATTTTCATCTACCTGTTATCTATAACTTAGCAGTAGCGACCCTGTCTTCTATGACTGCCAGCAGTTTCCAATTCTGCCCGCAACAAAATCATCATCGTCGTCATCATCATCATCATCATCATCATCATCATCATCATCATCATCATATTATTATTTTTGTTTACAACTAGCAACAACGATCATATCTTCTAGAATCAGCAGCAGTTCCCGATCCTGCACACAACATCATCATTATCTTCATCTTGTTCTTGTCTACAACTAGCTGCAGTTACCGATCCTGCCCGTACTGGTAACATCATCATCCACTCCAACAGTTCTTTCCTAGAGACATATTTATTTCTCTCTGAAATAATGTTGGGACGATTAATCAGAAGCGGAACTTTTTCGGATATCGGGATCGGTATCAGAATCTAAAAACTTTGAGCCTAATTTCCGATTCCAAAAACAATTATTTTTATTCTTTTATTTATTTTAAAACTTAATTTTCTATTACTGGTATTAATTATAAAATGATAAATATTTATTTATTTCAAACTACCAGTAAAACTAAAATCTATAGATCATAATAATGAATTTAGGTAAAATGGCACACATAAAAATGGTACGAGTGAATAAATAAGAAAAAATGGCACAAGTTAAAAATATAAATGAAAATCTCAAAATCAGTTTATCAAAATCTTAGATACAATACATTATGAACTTTGTCAAATTAAAAAGAAAATTAAATCTATATTTAAAAGTAGATGAGGACTCTTCGCTACCCCCCCCCCCCCCCGTGTCAGAATCGGGAAGTAAGAACAGAATCGGTACTTGTATCGGAATCGGGAAATTAGAACAGAATCGGTAATTGTATTCGAATCAGGAATTTAGAACAGAATTGGTAATTGTATCGGAATTTGGAAAAATATTGGAATCGTCCCATCACTACTTCGAAATAAAAGTCCTCAAACCTTGTTGTACACCTGAGTTGGTCGTCTTTTAATTGTTGCCATGTTTATCACACACCTCTCTATTTACCGTTTCTTGTTAACAGGAGTCGTGGTACACTGAACCACTGGCTATCGTTGACTGTGCCGCCGCTCCTGCTTTGTATCTTAATCAATAAATGCGAAAAATTGGGTTCATTTCTCACACATCATCGTTATTATATACTGTTTGCATACTGTTCAGTCGCAAAGTTAACTAATTTGCATATTGGTTTTGAAAAAAGGACATTTTATCAATTGACTATTATTTGTTATTGATTTTTAATTCAATGATCGTTTTCATTTCAATATAACAAAGAGTTCTGTTTTGCAATACTGTTTTATTTCCTGCTCAAATGTTTAGCATTTGTGTTCAAATGTCCCTTTCCTTTAAGGGACTGACTTGATTTTGAACACGTTTCGATCTATTTCTAAATTGCAAGTTCTTACAAAGGTAAATTCTTTATGGTTATAAAGAAGAATTATTGTCGTGGGTTGTTGAGTAGATATGCTTCCTGTAGGTTTGGTTTGGTAGGAAGAAAAATGGGTTACCTTTAGCTTAGTTATAAGGACAAACTTCTTCATTAGAATTTGATGTGTAGTGGTGGTATTCATGAGATATATGATAAATATGAAAATGAATTGAATAAAACTCTTGTATAACTCAACAGTTAATATTTATTCTTCATTTACAAGTGAAGAAAAAATTACTTGTTAGTCCAAAACGTTTTATTTAGAGAGAGGTCTGTAACACATGTTAATCAAAAATTGTCTCTATCTGGAATTGTCCAAGGGACATAAATCTACTCTTTGAGGCAAGAAAGATAACCAAGGCAAAAGTTACTTCCCTTTTAACATGCTATCTATATGAAAATCTGTTTTATCTAACACAATTAAAATAAATTTTATTCATACAGTTTTATCAGTAAACAGGCATGGGCTTGAAAGAGTTACGTAGACAAAAATATGAAAACATGTTGAGTCAGTGGAAGCGCATATACTTGAAACATGGGTTGAGTCTGGGTCACTCGTCTTGTGCTAACCCAATCTTGAT
Source organism: Sepiola atlantica (assembly GCA_963556195.1). Classification (NCBI taxonomy): domain Eukaryota; kingdom Metazoa; phylum Mollusca; class Cephalopoda; order Sepiida; family Sepiolidae; genus Sepiola; species Sepiola atlantica. Next base: position 91,235,433 of record OY744516.1, read on the forward strand.
TTTGGGATGAGACAGGAATATGCTCGTCTCGTCACTCCGACGTGAAATTACAGACTGTCAAAAATACATAAACATAGGATGAAAGCAATTCAGCAGAAGTGCCTCCGATGCAAGAGTGTTCTAATTCGATAGTGTATTAATCACTCTGCATGTAAGGATAAGCTCGCACCCCCCCCCCCCCAAAAAAATAGATCGTAATCATAGAACTGCTACATTACCCCCTGCTTAGACTTATAGCCAATAAAAACAAGACATGCTTTATTGACAGTAGTAGCACAAGAGAATAAATTTAGACAAACATGCAAGTTGCAACACGAGGGAAAATAAATGTTCAGTTCGAGATAAAATGTCTGTTCTTGTGCTGAAAAGGGAACAAATGCAAAATGAGTGTCTCTGCAGGTTCCATCTCAGTAGGCTCAGCAAAATTGGGTGTGGGTGAAACATGGGGTCCCTAGGTTTCAGTGTCCTAAAAGGCTTGTTGCAATCTATCGACTGATAGTCTCTTTTGTACCTCCAATGAACAGAGTAAAAACTTTTTCTGTTCATGCAAGCAAACGATGAGTACCGGTACTATCGGGCAATGTCTTTAGGAACTGTTAATTTGATAGATTTTTATGGGCGATTCATTCGCAGCAAGCTGTTAAAATAGCATCTGAGTCTGTCTATGTATTGATCCGTATCAAACACAGAGAAATCTGAAGGAATGAACATTTGGTCAGATACTGCCAATGGAATTGTGTAAACCAGCTCTGCTGGGGAATATCTCAAATCCTCCTTGATAGCACCACAGCAATCAAGCAGAACAATAGGTACATACTAAATCCATCGTTAAGGATCAGAAGCTGTATGTAAAGTGTCTTTCAATTGATGATGAAAGTGCTCAATCATACCATTAGAAGCTGGGTGATAACTAGTGGTCCTTGTGCATTTTGTACCTAGAATTTTGGGAAGTTCTTGAAATAGATTGGATTCGAATTGTCTACCACGGTTAATGGTAATTGTTACAGGGACACCATAACACAAAATCCAGCCTGCAATTAGGGCACACGTCACTGTTTCAGCAGAAATATCACTCGATGGTATGACTTCAGGCCTACGAGAAAAACGATCAATACAAGTTTACAGGTAGGAGTAATCCTGGCTGACTGGCTATGATCCAACTAAATCAATGTGGATATGATTAAATCGTGCATCGGAAGTACTGAAAGTTCCAAGGGGAGCTCGTATATGCCTGTGCACTTTATAATACTGGCAGGATAAACAAGAACGGGTCCAGGCAGTTAAATAAGCTTCATTGTGGCAGAAATTTCGAGGTGACCCAAACCATGCCAAAAATAAAAGACAGTTTTGTAATGAGCTTTATGAACGAAGAGACAAGATTAATACATGGAAGTCTCATGCAAGATTTGTTCATCCACCATAGGGATGGGAATGTATTGAAATTTGCAAGTAGCAAATTCTGGAGCTGACAGATTTAAAATATCCAAAGATGGCTGGTTCAAAGACATTTGATGCAGATAGATGTCCTCAGATGATGAAATAGCGCTAATGGGAAAACGAGACAGTGCGTCTGTAGCAGTATTCTGTGAACCGGATATGTGCTGTATGTCGCTAGAGAACTGGGAAATCAAATCCAAATGCTTAGCTTCCCGAGGAGAATATTTGTCCAGCTTAGCACGTAGCGCGAATGTAAGGGGAGGATGGTCCATATAAACTGCAAATTCACGACACTTCAATGTATGGTAGAATATGCTTAATGGGTAAGTAAATAGCCAAAAGTTCACATCCAAAAGTGCTATATCGAGTTTATGCTGACGTCAGTAATACAGTGGTTGAAGTTGCTACTGCTGGCGTTATTGTAAAACTGCGCTGACTGCAGAATTAGATACATCAAATCCATTGCCAAAGTTGCTGGAAAAATGATTAGATCATTCTACCGCTCCCAAAAGTATCTAATTTCTGACGCAATTATTTACTCCATCTTAGGGCGTATTTGACTTTTATAAAGTCAAATACGTCCTAAGATGGAGTACTGTTGCCACATTGGAGGAGGTGCCGTGCAGTGCATCCTTTCCTGCCTTGACAGAGTAAAAAACAAACTTTCAAATTTAATGGGTGATGTCCTATTCTCCACCCTACTGCCTCTTTCTCACAGAAGAGACGTTGCTAGTCTTTCTCTACTTTATCGTTATTTTTAATGGAAGGTGCTTGACTGCGCTCCAATCTATGCCCCCCCCATAAAACATTTACAACAACAACTCGTCTAGCTACAACCACTGTCAATGAATTCCTTGTCTCTCTGTGTGTGCCCAGAACTAAGCAGAACTTCTATGAGCAAAGTTTCTTTCCTAGAACTGCCCGTTTGTGGAACACAGTACCACAGGGGTGCTTCCTGGCTAATTATAACATTGCCGTTTTCAAGTCCAATGTAAATAAATTTTTGTCGAGCTGTCCTCTTAAATAGTCACTTTCTGACCAGTTACAACCATCGTTACTAATCTCCTCGGTGTTTCACCGTCTACCTGTCAAATTCAATAACTGTTATCCCCGATTGGTCGGTGGACCTTGATAAGTGGTGATTCGTTTGTAAAAAAAAAAATCCATGACTAGAGAAAATTGAGCATTAAGTATGGGATGTGTCTGCGAGCTTTTTCTTCGCCTTGTTAAAGGTTTTCAGCTGACAGTCATTTAATGAAGTTGCTTCCTCCTTTTTTTTGTTTTTCAAAAGGTCGGTCGGAGCAAGAAATTCGTATTTTTCATTATACTTTGAATTTCTTCATTTGATACACTCTTTATCTTATCCAAAGGTCATTTTTGATAGCTGCTTATTGGAATTACATTTGTTCTGAGTCAAAATCGGCAGTCGTTCGATCCCAGCTCTTGTCGATGATACTCACAGCGTCCAAACCAAGATAGTGACTTTTAATTTTTCATGCCCAAAAGATAAAACGTGCCAAAATAGTTTCTTGTAATATTGAGTGACCATGTTAAAAAAATATTTTTCTACCTACGCTCCTAAACACACACACACTACGATGATTAAATAACTTATCAGTTCATTTTTAGCCTTTATTTTTGCTATTGCAACTTTTTTCATACATTGCTGATCGGGAAATAATTTTTATGCAAATTTAGACATATATTTCTTATTATAAAATTTCTTGTCTTCACTATTAATTTTCATGAAAGTTTAGACACTTTTTATTCCAGAATTTTTGTTTTAAGAAATAATTTTCATAATTCTCTCCTTATACACCACTCATCGTGATTCTTACTGGGAACCCTTTCAAAGTGGCAATTTCCCATACTGTAGCATTAACCTTTCTTTCACTCCTGAGTTAAATACAAACTACTAATACGCAGACGTTACCGGAGGTTGAGATTTTGGAGTTATGCACAACAGTGCATTAAGACATGCACTACTCCTAATGTGCAACAGTGCATGCACTTCTCTTCACGTGCAACAGTAGAGACTGACCTCTACTCCCCCATGCTTGCAACAGTACAGACTGACCTGTACTCTATGCTTAATAACATGCACTACTGACTTCAACTTCAGTCTTTGAACCACTCTCTCATACCCAATCTTCATTGTCGCAAATATTCCTACCCTACCCTTCCTTAGGCATAGACGCAAACTGGTAGATTCACACACTAAGCTATCAATACCTTGGTACATCTTCATCTTTTTTTTTTTTATCATTTACAGTGATTCCATGTCGGGATAAAACCCTGTTATATGAGGACATTAATCTCCATCAAATCGCTTTGGATAAGCCATCAGTGGATATTTTGAATCTGTCAGCTCCAGAATTTGCTACCTCCAAATAACAGTACATTCCCATCCCTTTAGCAGATGGACAGCTTGTGCAATTTACCTCGCCTCTGTGTTCTCAAAACTCATCTCAAAACTGTCTTTTCTTCTCTGCACAGACCGGCGGCTCACATCGGAATTTCTACCACAGTGAAACTTATTTCAGTTAGAATCTTCTCGCTGAATATGAGACGTTAATTCACTGCCTAAACCCTTTTCTTTTATCTTGCCAGACATCTACAGAGCACAGACACATACGAGCCCAACTTGGAACCTTCAGTACTCCTGATGCATGATTTCAGCCAAGACTACTCATATACCTTTTCTCTTTTCAGCAAAAGAACAGTTTTCACTTCGAAGCAATGCGCAGACATATTGGATCGTACTGAACATTTATTTACCTGTTGTTACAATTTGCATGTCCATTTAAATTTATTCTCATGTGCTGCTACAACCAATAAAGAATCTTTTGTTTTTATCGGCTAAAAGCCTAAGTAGGGGGTAATGTAGCAGTTACATGACTGAGATCTCTTTCTTCTGTATGTGCACACAATCTCTTGCGTAGTAATAAGTTGTCATTCAGTTGGCTAAAACAGGCATATCTAAACTCGCGTAGAAATACAACAGGCGATTTGATCACTTCTGCGTGTGCCCAGCTTTTCTTAATTTTAGCCCAGCTATTTCGTGGGCAATTATAATTCAGTTTTTTTCCCACATGTAGACACAACAAGACATTGAATTTCTAGCTCGTCGTTACTTAGAGGGGAGACGTGGCCCAAAGGCAGAAATAAACCTAAGAGCTGGACTTAGTTACATTTCTACTCAAATACACATCTGCCGAACCACCTTTCCTTACGGTCCTGTATTCCTATGTTCCTGTTAAATAGGATTGATTTATTGTAGAGAAGATATTGGTATTCTAATTGAACCTCTGGTGACCCTTTTCTTCTTCATTTCAAGTCAGATAACTAAAGATACGGCCGACTCAACAAAATGGCTATCTCTCATCTCAACACCACCCAACTATTACAAATATATCTAGTTATATAGCGAGTGCGAACACTGACAAAACATTTTTTTCTGGCCTTCGGGCTAGGATCAAGGTGTAGTATCTGTTTTATCCTCGGTTGAAGGAGGATAAATTTTTTTGCCAATTTTTATTTTTGACCCATCCATCCTTTTTAGGGAACTGGATATCATTCATATAAAAAAAAGAAGACCTTATGTCCAACTTTGCCCTCGTTGGGAGGCAAGTAAATAGGGACGGAGGGTTACGGGTTTCTTTTAAAGTTGACAGGAGATTGCTATTAATTGATTAAGACGAAATATGTTAAATAGTAATAGATAAGTAAAAACAGAAAAAACGACATTATTTAATACTTTCGGAAACTTAAATTTCGTTTCATTTCAGGTTGTGCAGGCGTTTCGGCAAACTCGCGCCAAGTTTTAAATCCAACTCCTCCAACGCCCATGACAACTTTTGTTGGTCGCACTTTCGTTCGTCGCAGTTTCAACAAACGCATTTTTGCGGACGGACTGAAGGTAGCTTTCGTCTTTGCGATTTTTCCGAAAGTTTTCGGAACCATGGCTTGGAGATCCAGTGGCACAACCAATGTCAATCTCATCGATAATCTATACAGTAAGTTTTATTTTGCCATTTTAAGAAAACACATTTCGTTTCGCTACACGTCTCTTTCTATCTCTCTCTTTTTTCTCTTCATCTCTCTATTCCTTTCTCTCTTTTTCTATTATATATTTCTCTCTACCCCTCTCTTTTTTTTTTAAAGTGATTAGCGTTTTACGAGTTGAAATGGTCATAAACTGAGGGATTAGTTTTCAATTTTAACCCTTTATGAAAATAGTCACCCATTATTTGGCCATATTTTTAGTATTTTTTAGATTTGTTTATTTATTTTTGTTTTTAACTTTTTTTTCTTATTATTTGATACTTATATAGATCAGCCCCCATGGCTGCCCATATTGTCTTGGTAAAATCGGGTAACGAATACAACTGCCAAAAGGCGACAACACAAAATTAAACTCTGGTTCCTGAAATGGAAAACAAATTTCGTAAACCAAGACACGAAAGCTACAACAAACAAAGTTGAAACAATAAAATAACAAAAAATAAATAAAATTTCCATCTGACTAAAAAAAAATAAAAAATTGTACTTCAGCAGTTTACGGACCGTGCTGAAATAACGTTATTATTTAGAAACCCATTCTTAACATGAGGATGATGGCTTTTTTTTTTTTTTTTTTAACTATTCTGTATTTTCACCTAACAATTTAATAAACAAGAAACCGTAAAAATTGAATTTAACTCGAAAATTCTATCTAAAAAAAATAGCACTAAACTAATCCTAAGTTGTCGGTTTAGTTTGGTTCGTCTTGTGTAGAAGTATCTTTTTCTTTTTCATTTCAACAATTGTAATAAAATTAGGCGATTTAGTCATTTCGCAGCAAAAATGGCGGACAATGAACCGTCTGCTAATTTCTGATTTTTTTTCGACCTCACATGTGTAAGTAAACCCAAATAAATTGTTTTGGACTAATTTCCCAACTGTATTTCCTTTAAGATAATTTATGGTAAATTTGAAATTAGTCCAAAACAAGTTATTTGGGTTTACTTACTCATTTGTGAATTCGGAAATTAGCAGACGGTTCATTGTCCGGCATTTTAGCTGCGAAGCAATAAAATCGCCTAAAATTAATTTTTTAAAAATGTTGCTAATTTTGGGCAAATTCGTTCTTTAATCGCTGTTTTCGTGGAACACTAAGTTTGTTTTTTGTTTTTTTAATTCCTGGAAGCGTTTAAGTAGAAAGCTGTTTTGTTTATTTGTTTTAAGAAAGTTAAATCTTTTAAACATAAACATTTAAACAATCTTTAAAAGTTTACCTTTTTCTCTCCCCAAATCTTGTAATAAATGATCAAATTTAAATGCTGACGTTTTTCTTTTTACCAAGAGAAGAACATACGTAATTAGTTTCGTTTTCACTTTCCAAGAATTTCTAGTTTTATTTATTTTTTTAAAATTGCGTACGTTTGTTAGTTTTACAGTAGGTAAAAGAAAAGTTCAGATTAGAGGCGGATTATGATTTTTCGAAAATGCGATATAGGCGATGACATTTTCTTTTCTTATTTTTTAAGATTATGACATGCTGAACGTTTTGGAGTTAAAATCAAGTTAGAATTACGTATTAATAGGGAGAACACCATTTAAAGCATTTTTAAATTGGTACAATGCACATAGACTTATTACCAATAGGTCGTCCTAGAAATATGGCGTCATGTAGGAAATAAGCCAATAATACTAGCATATTTACTCATTCAAAAAGTGTTTTTTTTTGTCTTTCTTTCAGATTTAATGCGTAATACTAAATTGATTTTTAATTCCAAAACGTTCAGCACGTCATAATCTAAACAACAAAACAATTTTATATCGCCTTTACGAAAACTCTTAACCCGCCTCTAATCTTGACTTTTACCTTTTTTTTTCTTTTTTTTTTTTTTTTTAAATAACATTTCGGGCGAATGGGCATAACAGGGGTCTAAGCTGGCTTCCGGTGGAAAATGGTTGAAGAAAGTGTCTACGGATGCCTGAAAGTGATACAACAATTTTTTTTTTTTTTCCATATTAATTTCAGACTTTTCTAATAATTAACATAATACAGACTAATAATTTATTTGTTTTTATTCGATTGTTTTCAAAACTTTTTTTTGATAATAGTGAAAACCTTTTTTCTTGGAAATGGAATTAACTTCAGAAAATTCATTCTGCTATCTTATCAACAGCTATGGAAAAAATCGTGGATGACGTTATGCCAGCCGCTGAATTATGTGTTATGAACATAAACTTAGAAGAATTAACAGTAAACACGACTAATAATTTGAACACGATAAAGTGGTTGGCACGCCACGGACTGATCAGCAACAGTTTAATGTGCCAGAAATGTCCTCGTCCATGGCATATGAAGTTACAAATAAGAAAAGAGAAAATTGACGGCTACATATGGGCTTGCCCTAAATGTAAAAAAAAAAAAGTGTACGGGTGGGCTCTTTTTTTGATGGTGCCCATTTAGCGTCAAATAAAATTTTGAAAGTAATGTATTGGTGGTGCTTGCATAAGCCGCAAGTACATGTTACGAAAGAGACTGGCGTATGCAGGCGGAGTTTGCTGGACTGGTACAGCTTCATGCGTGAAATTTGCACCATGTGTTTGGTCAACAATCCCGTTGAGATGGGTGGACCTGGGAGAACAGTTGAAATTGACGAGAGTAAATTCATGAACCGCAAATATAACCGCGGTAGATTTCGAGAAGGTCAATGGGTTCTCGGCATGGTCGAGCGAGAAACGAATGCGACGATGATGGTACCAGTCGACAAGAGAGATGCAGAAACTCTTTTACCCATAATTCGGCGATATGTTCGCCCAGGCACCCGCATCATAACGGATGGCTGGCGAGCCTATCATGCCCTACCTAATCATTTTGTGGTCAACCACACATACAACTTTGTGGATCCGGACGACCCTACAATCCACACAAACCGTTTGGAAGGAAGCTGGGCTCATTGCAAGTTAAAATTCAAAGTGATGAGCGGGACTAGCCCGGAAAACTTCAATGGTCACCTACAGGAATTTCTGTGGCGCCGCCGAATTAAAACAAATTTCTTCGGCAATATACTGTATTGGATACGATATTATATTCCAATATTATATTCCAAAACAACATTGAAAAAAAAAATCACATTCCGTTGCTCAAAAAAATAAAGATTATTCTATATTATTTATATGCAAATAAATTATTTTTCAAATAGTCTGTATTATGTTAATTATTATAATATGAAAGAAAAGTCTGAAATTAATATGAAAAAAAAAAATTGATGTATCACTTTCAGGCATCCGTAGACACTTTCTTCAACCATTTTCCACCGGAAGCAAGCTTAGACCCCTGTTATGCCCATTCGCCACATTTCGAAACATGAGTTTTAAACAGTGTTAGGGAGATGCAAATTCAATTAACGACCATCACGGCGCAAGTCATTCTGTGTACACTGTACAAACTAAAACTAATGTTTGACATAAATAAAAAAAAAAAAAAAATTAGACATTAAAAAAACAAGTGATTTTCTAAAAATAATCCTTGACTTTTTGGTTAAGATCAAACTGTAGTATGTGTTCTGATGCTACTTAATCTATTTTTATCCCTCACTCAGTGAGGTTGTAATAAGACTAAGAATTAAAAAAAAAAAAATTGTCTCAATTCAGAGTGCCCATTCTTAGAGAACTGAATTTTCTCCACATTAAAAGCAGTCCTTATGTCTAACTCTGAACTTGTGGGGAGGCAAGTAAATAATTTAAAAAATGACATTTAAAAAACATTAATTCTATTGATGTTTTTGTAAGAAAAAACCTTTTTGGAAGAACAAAAAATGGCTATTTAAGATATTTTAATTCTTTTTTTCAAAAAAGATAATTTAAATATCTTAAACATTTTTTTTTATTTTCTAAAAAACTTTTTTTTACTCTTGAAAAATTTACGTTTCAATTTGAACTTTATCAAATTATTTTGGCATTTCTTTGAAAACTTGTCCCTATTTACTTGCCTCCCCACGATGGCAGTTAGACACAAGGTCTGTTTTTTAATGTGGGAAAATCCAGCACCCCAAAAGGGGCACTCTGGATTAGGACAAAATTTAAATTGCCTTAGTCTATAAGGATTTCTCCTTCAGTGACCGAGGACAGAAAAGATAAAGTATAGTATCAGAACATATACTACACTTTACTCCTTGTCAGGTGGAAATTCATTCATTTCGTATGAATCAGATGATTCTATATTGTTAGCATTGGTTTCCCTGATATCTTTCTAGTTAGAATTCTTTGTTGAAAGACATTGGGTACTTACAGGAGGGACCTCGTGAAGGTTGCCAACATCCTAAGTGAAAGTTTTTCTGTGGAACGAACTGGATTCGAACTTGGCACACCCAGGTTGTCAGTTCGTGTCGTTAACCACTTAGTCACCGTCACCTCACAGGTAGAAATTAAAATAGCTTTTCCGTGAATACATTTTATTTTTGATTTTATAAAAAAACAAAACAAACATTTAATAAAAAAAGTTTTAATTATGATTTTATGTATCCACAAATAAAGGTATAAAGTCACCACTTGAGGATAAGAGTTAGTGAGATGAAATGGTTGTTTGAAAGATGAAGAATGGGAGTATTAAAAATGATTAATAAAATGAACTAAGTTCGATTAACTTCTGGGGACAGTCATTCGAACAAGGATCAAAGTGTACTTGTGTAGTATCTGTTCGGTCTGAGGAAGTCATTCTCACAGGCATTATCGTCTCATTTCGGACGGGGGTTGTGTTTATTGCCTGAGGCGCCCTCGGTTCATGCGGGTGTACTGACGAGACAGTGAGTACAGGGATTTTTATTTCCAATCAAGAATGCCCTCTTTTTTGGGGGTGGGGGTTGCATTTTCCCCATATTAAAACCGACCTTGTATCTAACTTTATCCTCGTGGGGAGAGGAAGGTGAATAGACAACATTAAAGCGCCAACTAGGGAGGGGGCTCTTTTAAAATAATTTGATATAATTTTTTTTGTAGCGAGACATTTCAGTTGAGGAAATTTTAAGCAGGGTAGTCCATAGAGTAAATGTGGTATTGTGCCAGCCAGAATTTTGCGATTTACAGAACACACCGGAAATGGCTGAAGCAGTTAACGATTTGAAAGGAGCTTTAAAAAAATCTGCCTCATGGCAAACTCCCCAAATTGCAACAAATGCGAACAGAAATGCACCCGTTTGTTTCAGTTAGGGTAAAAACATTTTTAGCGTTTCAAAAAATAAAGTAGAAAAAACGGCACATGTTCGTCTTTTCCCACAGTCCGTTTTTCACAACTTTTTACTGACCAGTTTTTTTGTTTTTTTTTCGGTGTACACTTACCTATCAGGCTGCTAGAGAATTCCGGGGTTTTTGGAAAGAAATTTTAAAAAATTGAGATTTTAAGACGGGGATCAGTTTTTAATGTAAATTCAACGTAGACTGATCCCCCTCTTTTTGACCATCTCAAATTTTTTAAATTATTCTTCTGCTTACAATTACCTATCATGTCGCGAGAGAATTCCGGGGTTTTTTGGAAATAAATTTTTAAAAATTGAGATTTTAAGATCAGTCTTATTCGTCTTTTACCATAGTCCGTTTTTCACAACTTTTTACGTTTTAAAATCTCAATTTTTTAAAATTTCTTTCCAAAAACCCCGGAATTCTCTCACGACATGATAGGTAATTGTAAGCAGAAGAATAATTAAAAAAATTTGAGATAGTCAAAAAGAGGGATCAGTCTACGTTGAATTTACATTGAAAACTGATCCCCCGTCTTAAAATCTCAGTTTTAAAAAATTTCTTTCCAAAAACCCCGGAATTCTCTACTGACATGATAGGTAATTGTACACCGAAAAAGATTTTTTTTTTAAATTGAGATGGTCAAAAAGAGGGGGATCAGTCTACGTTGAATTAACATTGGAAACTAACCCCCCCTCCTAGAATGTAAAATATTTGAAAAAATTTCCAAAACCCCGGAATTCTCTAGCAGCCTGATAGGTAAGTGTACACCGAAAAAAGAAAAAAAAAACTAGTCAGTAAAAAGTTGTGAAAGACGAAAGACGAACATGCTTCTAAAATGAATAAAATAAAATTGATTCACTTAATGATTTGAAGAAAATTATTAAACCCATTCTTTACACGGTCTGTGTTAAGAATGAGTTTAAATTTAATGTCTGTACTAATTAACTGTTCGGCGATGGCTCCACCATTTCCGGCTTGTTCTTTAAATCACAGTCGGGAACATTAAAGGTGATATAGGCCTACTTCTATAGAAGTACCGATATTTTATTAAAAACAAATTGATTTTGGAATCCTGTTCCCAAGAAGTTCCGACTACTTTGTCATCTTCAGTAAATTGTACGATTTTATGCTAAGATGTCACATGACTGTCCGAAAGACTGGGAACGGAATTTCTATTCTTCCATTCATTACGGATGTTTGTTTCATTGATGAAAAAGTGTTTTCCCCTTTTCTAATTTTCAATTTAAAAGAAACCATGTTTCTCATTGTCAAATTTTCGAAAGTCAAAACATTAACTCGTGCAAACGACAACAAACGTCTTTTTGTTGTTGTCAATCTCAATTGAAAAAAACAAATAAACATTTCGAATCCTACGACGTAATTTCTATGTTTCCTCGTTTGTTGTTGAGATTTCAATATAACTACTTTCATCTTGTTTTTATATTTTAAAAGAGGACTTGTATTGGTAAAAACGCATAAGGGCTGGCTAGTGGGCCGTGTGCAAAACCAGTTTGGCCTTTTTATGGCCAAATGTCACAAATTAGGTGTGTTTTGGCCTTTTTTGTGTGAATATTCTGGAGTTCACTTATGTGGGACCAGACGTATCGCATAATTGAAAACAAACACAAATACTTCGCTAAAAATGAAGAACAAACACAGAAAAAATTTTTTTAAATAAAAACAAAAAGTAAAAATGAAAAAGTGCCCATTTCTCGCAAAAAAAAACAACTTTTATAAATATTTTTTCATTTGTACTTTTATACATACATACATATATATTTATATATATACATACATACATATATTATATATATATATATACAGGGTGTCTCAAAAAAATGTACTCACTCGTAGAATGACGAGAAAACTTTTATTTATGAACATAGAGTGAAATGAAATAGCATCGAATACATGAGACAGATGTAATTGAAGAATCATGTTCGCAAATGTTCAAACTGATGACCATTATTGTTCAAACAAAGCTGATAACGCGCACCAAGGGATTCGCAAACGTCGCGAAACATGTCATTAGGAATATCACGACAGTGTCTTTCAATTTCCAATTTCAATGCATCAATTGTCCTTGGTTTGTTGCCATAAACTTTGTCTTTTAAGTATTCCCACAAAAAAAAGTCCATGGGTGTTAGGTCTGGGGAACGCGCAGGGTATTCATTGGGGCCCCTTCGTCCAATCCATGTGTCAGGAAACACTGCATCGAGGTAAGCTCGTACATCGCGATGGTAGTGGGGAGGAACTCCATCTTGCTGAAAGTAAATATCGCCGTCATCACCAAACCTCTCTGTAATTTGTGGACCAACAAATTCCTGAAGCAAGTTGAGGTAGCTCTCACCATTGACAGTTTCGTTGAAAAAGAAAGGTCCTATGATGCCCAATGCGGATATCCCACACCACACTGTTACTCCTGGTAAGTTTACATGGTGTTCAATTGTTACGTGAGGATTTGCAGGACACCAGTACGTGCAATTATGACGGTTAATGGTACCATTTAATTTGAAAATTGCTTCATCGCTCCACACAATTTTGTGTGCAAACTCGACATCTTCTGCACATTTTGCCAGGTACCATTCACAAAATTCGACTCTCCGGTCAGGATCGTCTTCGTTGAGAGCATGACACAGCCTTGGAATGTAGCATTTCCAATGCAGACGCTTCATTATGCGGTTGACGCTATCTTTTGAGATGTGGGTTTCCCAAGCAGTTTGGCGAAGTGATTTCTGTGGTGATTGAAGGAGTGTTTCCTGCACCTGCAGTTCTTTTTCAGGGGACGTAGATGTCCGTGGTCGTCCTGAACGTTGTTTGTTGATATTCTGTACGGTTCCATCTGCTTCAAATTTGTCTCTGATGCGCGCAATGGTCCGGTGCGTGGGTGGCGGTTTTGCGAATTCCCTTGTGAACCGGTGTTGCACTTCAGTGGCGTTTTCAGTCTTCCAATAGCATTTCAGGACAAACTTTCTCTCTTCGAAACTAAGTTGATTTCCTGCCATGGCTTCATTAATTCAGAATATCTGAAACAAAAAAAAAAGAGTGAGTAAATTTATAATGGACATCAATTTGAACATTTGCGAACATGATTTTTCAATTACATTTGTTTCATGTATTTGAAGCTATTTCATTTCTCTCTATATTCATAAATAAAGGTTTTCTCGTCATTCTAAGAGTGAGTACATTTTTTTGAGACACGCTGTATATATATATATATATATATATATATACAGGGCTTTACACGCTCCACTACTTTTGGAGCTGCTCTTGCTCCAACGGCCAAAATTGGAGCTGGCTCCTCTCACGCTTCCCATTTTCAAAAAGGAGCCGCTCCAACTCCTATAAAAAAGGAGCGGCTCTTTTTCAGCGCTCCATAATGAAAATGTACCCTCTTTCATAAACGTTCTATTCTGCCAATGAGTGGTCGAAAGATAGGGGTGGGCATCAAAGGATTTCGTCAATAAGTGTAAGACCGTAAGATAATATTTGACAAAATCTCGCTAATATTTTGAGAGTTATAGCAGAACATGTCGGGAGAAGTATAGGATTATACGTAAATTTTCGTTTCCTGCGGTCTAAAATAGAAATAGAAAAATCCCTGACGTATTTTAAAACAAATTTAATTTTCATTACATTAACAACCTATTTTTTCAGGAAATAAAAATTTGACCCGATATTTTTTCTATTTATTTTGGAAGGGAATTTATATTTGTTTTAAGTAAATACAGTTTTACTTTTAAACATTATTAGTGATTATTTTCTTTTTAAAGAAAACATTTCTCTGGAGACAGCCAGGGCAATTATTCGTCGTGTTGTTGTTTGATATTTGTTTGTTTTACGAACGTAACTATATTGTATAATGTATATTATTATTTATCACAGAGAAACGCGCAAGTACTTTCAAACAAATCGATTTATCCATTTTTTCTATAGTACAATTTGGGGCGAAAAAAAAACGAATGAAGTTTATTTTTTAAAGATTGAATAAAAAAATATTTTTCATAAGTTGCCAAAAAAATATCAATAAATTGTCAATAAACAATTCAGAGATCCATTTAATGTCTTAAAATTTGTTGAAAAAATATCGGGTCAAATCCCCCCCCCCCCCCCCCCCAAAAAAAAAATTAACTGAAGCATATTTTCCTAGGTCGGGCAAAAACATTTATTAAAATTAAAAAGTTAAAAAAAAAAGGTGAAACGTCTATACTTGAAATCTCTAACAAAAGCAAACTGTTTACAATTTTAATAATCGATAATAGATTTTTTAAGATAAAGAAAGATATTTAATCTACATTCGGTTCTAAAAAAACAACAAATTAGCCAGAAAGTCTAATTATTTTCCTTTTTTAAATTAAAATTTAAGACATTTTCTTTAATTTACTTAAGTTTAAACATTGGTTTAATTGTAGAATAGGGACTGCTGTTTTCTTTCGCTCATTTCGCTTGGTATTCGCCCAAATTTAGGATGAAACTGATTGTTGGTCTTAATTGTATTTTTGGTCCTGAAATAAAATTCTCATTTACTTTTTAAAGTGTTGAGAATATAATTTTAATTCTAGGTCTTAATCGCTGGCGGCCATGTTGGTTTTTATTGTTTTTTTCCTTGGACTAAATATATTTTTTCCTTGGACTAAAGATATTTTTACTGCTTTAACATTTTATTACACACAAAAAAAAAATTTGAACATTCTATTTACAAAAGCAAGTTTTAACGGAATTTAACGAATTTAAAAGCAAACATGAAAAAGTTAAAACATACTAGTTGTAAATTTAAGAATAACAAATAATGTCGCCGGAAAGACTACGGGTAAAAATGTGGCATAAAAGTTCAATTTGATATATGCTAAAAAATAAATTAGAATTTTTTGTCAGGACAAAATGTACCATTTCACCCCAAAAATCGATTTTATCGAACATTTGAATGAATACCGAGCGAAATGGGCGAGAAAACCCAACGGGCCCCTATAGTATAATTGAACCTAAAAATTTTTATTCAAAAACACGAATTAAAATAAAAATTGGCTTATTTATTCAATCACAATAAACATCGGTGTCATAAATACAAAAAAGTTCAAATCTATAAGAAAATAACTTCAAAGACATCTATAGACTCACTGGCTCATTTAAAGACATTTGGTGCCAAATTGTCTGTCTTCTGCCTTAAGAAAACTGTCCCATCAAAAATTTAACACATAGATGTAAAAATCTGAGAACTTCAAATGTTCTCCTTCTTTCTCCCTGTCTCTCCCTCCCTCTCCCTCTCTCTCTCCCTATCTCATATACATTTACCAGATATAATTTTTAAAAATAACTCAGAGTAAACTCTGAGACTTTCTTTTCTTTTTCTTTTTTATTGCTGAATAAATACTAATGATTAAAAGAAAAAAAATCAAATAATTTTGGAGCGAGGATCGCAGAGCGATAAAACCACCGCTCTTTAGTCTCAAATGGAGTTGCTCCCGCTCCACTCCCGCTGAATATAAAATGAGCCCTCCTCTCCTTCGCTCCAGCAAAAAGGAGCGCGCTCCTTTTTGGAGGGCTCCGTAACGCCCTGTATATATATATATAATGTATATACACATATGTATGTATATACAGAGTGACCCCCCCCCCAAAAAAAAAACGGGCCCCAAATCTAATTAGACCCCGTTTCTTAGTGTTTCGTCCGAATGAAATGAATTTTGGGGCATAACTAGTTTATTATATTCACAACATCATATCAAAACACTAGGGTCTTTGGCCTTTTTTTCTCCGTTCTACAGCATGTGTTCTAGATGGACTCCTTTTAGCTCCATGCATTTCTTGAGGTGCAGAACGAAGTTGTCCATGACGTTCTTACAGACTGAATTGGGAATGGTTCTCATCTCCTCCCTGATGACTTCCTTGAGTTCCGTGATGGTTCTGGGTTTCCCTGTGTACACTCTGTCCTTAAGATAGCCCCAAAGGAAAAAATCTGGGGGACTTAGGTCTGGGCTATGGGGTGGCTACTCAAAATTAGTCTTGAGACTGAGCACTCTGCCTCCGAAGTTCTCTTTCAGCCAATCACGGGACAGGTTTGAGGTGTAAGAACTTGCTCCGTCTTGCTGGAACAAGAACTTGCTCATGAGCGACGGGTAGAGGGGCTGGAGCTCACTCTTGAAGGTTTTGAGGACCTCCACATACCGCTCCTTGGTGACTGTCACTGCTGCGCCAGATACTTCGATGAAGATTGGTCCGATGATGCCTCTGACCGAGATTGCAGCCCACACCGTGCACTTAGGAGAGTGCAGGGGCTTGGTGGCTACTTCATTGGGTCTGGAGGACCCCCAGAAGACATTTGTCTTGGAGTTCGCCTTTCCGTCAAGATGGAAGTGGGCTTCATCTGAGGTCCAAAGGAGGTTAAGGAAACTTGGTGTCTCCTCGATCTTATCGAGCATCCTGACTGCCATAGCGCTCCTCTGCTTCTTGTCTGAGGCTGTAAGGGTCTGCAGCGTCTGTATTATGTATGAGTAAGCCCTGATATCGTTCACCAGCACTCTCCTGCAAGTCTCACGGGAGATACCGAGGGACTGACTTCGCTTACGCACAGAGCGTTTCGGACTCTCCTGTGAGAGACTCTCTCACACTTTCGACCAGCTCGGCTGTCCACTTCTTGGGACGTCCCCAGTGGCTTCGATGGTTCCAACTGAAGTGGTCCACCCAGTTCTGAATTCTGCTTTTGGGTGGAGCCTTTTCACATCTGAACTGATGCATTAAACTGTTCTGGGTTTTCTTAAACGAGCCTGTCTTGTAATAAAATTTAACACAGTGTATTCTTTGTCCCAGCTCCCACTGAGGTCTTGGTGTACTCACGGTCGTTGATTCTGTCATGTCTTGTAAAATAATGGCAATCGGTGAATAAATAAAGGAGATATCACATAAAGTGTAAACGGGGCCCGTTTTTTTTGAGTCACCCTGTATATATAATTATATCTGTGGTATTGTCTGTAAACTTCAGAATATTTGGTTATATTTTTTAATTTTCTTTTTTGTGTTTGTTTTTCATTTTTAGCGAAGTGACACGAGTATTTATTAAAAAAATTTTTGCGAGAAATGGGCACTTTTTCATTTTTACTTTTTGTTTTTATTTAAAAAATTTTTTTCTGTGTTTGTTCTTCATTTTTAGCGAAGTATTTGTATTTGTTTTCAATTATGCGATACGTCTGGTCCCGCATAAGTGAACTCCAGAATATTCACACAAAAAAGGCCAAAACACACCAAATTCATGACATTTGGTCGTAAAAAGGCCAAACTGGTTTTGCGCACGGCCCACTAGCCAGTCAGACGGCCCTTTATTATGCGTTTTTACTATATATATATATAACTGTTGTTTTTTTGTTTGTTTGTTTTCCAAATTACTATTTTTAAATAAGATTTCGAAAGTTACATTTAATTATTACAGCATCGTTAGGTCGTTAAATAATTAATCGAAGCAATTTTTTATAAAACTTATAACTGATTGGAAAGTTTATGTTGTTTTAATCTCTATTTATATGAAATTATTAGATGTACACAGCTTCCAAAACTTTCGATCTTGTAATTAAATGAGGATTTGAGCATTTTAAAGTTAGAGTAAATGACTTTTGCGACAGTTTAAATGCTTTCATAAGCTCCTGGGACTGACCTTCTCTTCAGACTTGAAATGGAAAACTTGTTGCTAAGACCTCTGGAAAAATGGTTGGATCATTCTACCGCCCAGAAGGTATCTCACCTCTACTTATACAAGAGTCAAATACGTCCTAAGATGGAGTACTGCTGCCACATATGGGGAGGTGCTGCTCAGAGCACCCTTTCCTGCCTTGACAGTCCAAAACCGACTTTAAAATCTAGTGGGGGATGTCCTCTTCTCTTCCCTACAGTCACTCTCTCGCAGAAGAGATGTTGCTAGTCTTTCTTTGCTCTACCCTTATTTTCATGGTAGGTGCTCGGTTTCATGCCCCCCCTCCCTTTGTAAAACATTCACAATAAGAACCCGCCTAGCTACTACCACTGTCAATGATTTCCCTTTCTCCCTCTGTGTGCCCAAGACAAAATGAAACTTCCATGGGCAGAGCTTTCTTTTCTAGAACTGCTCGTCTGTGGAACACAGTGCCACGAGTCTGCTTTCCTGTCGACTACAATATGGTCGTCTTCAAGTCAAATGTAAACAAGTTCTCGTTGAACCGTCCCCATAAATAATCAATTTCGGCCCTGCTACAACCAGTGAACGTTATGTTGTCTCACCGTTCATTAGTCAAACTCTTTAACCCCTATTCTCGTGTCGTCTTTCGGCCTTGATAAGCGGTGGCCTTTGATGTAAAAAAAAAAAAGTCATTTTTTTCTCACAACTAATTAACAAGATTAAAATGGCTGACTTGTTTTCAAAGAAACGGAAATTCATTGCAATGGATTTAATTTATTAAAAAAATTATTTTTTTAAATAGGATGGTCAAATTAAGAGATTCACAGGGGAAATAACAAATTTTGAAAACAATGTATATGAAATTTGTTATTTTCCTATTCCTGAAGATGAACTTCAATTATCCATATATTAATTTATGCCGATATGCTTCTGAAAGATTTCTGAATTGGTGATTCGTACGTTGACTGCTGTAAGGAAGATGACTGATAGATATCAATCCAAGAGAGAGGAAGAATGCAAGAATAAGGAAATAACCCCCAAAACGGCCCTTTTCAGGGCCACCAAATTTGAATGAAATTTTTTATACTACATATGTAAAATAAAAGCGATCTTTTCTGATTATGATAAATAATGGATACTTCACTTGGTTGTTATAGACATGGTTAGGGTAGGTTTAGGGTCAGAGTTAGCTTGGGCCTAATTTACACTAGTACATAAAATTAGAAATAAGGGTAAATTATTACAAAACCTTCTGTTCAAAATAATAATAAAATGGGGAATTGTGGTTCGGGTCTTCCATACTTGTCAATTTAATGTAGACATTTTTTTCATAACCTTAAAAAAATAAAGAAATTAAGATCTAATCATTTTTCAATTTCTATAAAGTATTACACAAACATAACTTCCATATAAAAATAAAAAAAAATAAAAATAAATATTACTGCAGTTCGAGTCTTCCATACTTTGAGATTTGGTTGCCATATTTTGTTTACAATTACATAAACAGTGAATCAATGTCTGTAATGTTCACTTTGTGGGAGGGGGGGGGGCGATAATTAAGCAATTTAGTAAAACATGAAGGTATATATTTTTTTTCTTTTTAATTCACTCTCTTAAGACTTTAATGATTATCTTTGAAACAGTTTCAGAAAACTGATATTTATCTTTCTGTTATAATCCCTTCCCCCTTCTAGCATGCCATGAAAATAGACTTTTTACGGCAAACTTGATACATTCACTTGTAACAGCATTTACCTGATTTGGGTTGAGCCGGCTCCAAATTAGTTTACTACGTCAAAGCAGTCCATCCATGTTAATGGGCGGCTGAGTCTTCGTCATATTTTAACTATTCCCAATTCAAAAACGGGGGGGTTATCTACCAGCCTCATGTCTTTCTTCACCATTTTAATCCAGTTCAGTTGGTGCAATGAATTCGTTCTTGGGCCATCAAAGAATATGTCCCAACCAGAAAAGTCTGTGATGCTGGTGGTGTTGCATCTTGCACTGATAGTGCAATATGGCATTTGGTCAGAGAGGCGGATGCACTGCAGGCAGTATGTGCTGAAGATTTCAAGCATGTGAAGATCTTTGCAGGGGCCAGGTTTCGCAGCATTGAAGTCAATGAAACACATCAGTCGCCTGTTGATAGGCAGATTCTAGAACAGTTTTGGTCTTATGTGAAAATATTTGATTGGTGCGACTTTTAGTAGCTATCCCAAACCAAAATTTTATTTTCATTATATCTGAACTTGTGGCAACTACATGTTGCAAATCTGCCTGGAGACAGTTTAGAGAGCTGCTACCAATCCTAACAAACAAATACCTGCCAACAGCTATGAGAGGTCGTGTATACTACTCGTGTGTCAGAAGTGTGCTAATGTATGGCTCTGAAACCTGGCCTGTCTCTGCTGGCACACTAAAGAAACTCAATCGTAATGACAGGGAAATGGTCAGATGGATCAGGATGGTGAGGCCTGAACAAAGTATATTTTTTGAATCTCTGCTCTCACAAGTCAACTTGAAAAGCCTTGCATACATCATACAGAAGAGCAGACTGCGTTGGTTGGGGCACGTTGAATGCAGCAATGACTGGATTGTTAAAGTCAGACAGTTGAATGTTCCAGCAGAGAAGACCACCACTGGCAGACCCAAGTTGTCTTGGGACGACGTGGTCAAACGTGATAGGAAAGCCATCGGTATGGATTTCGTCAGACCTCACCAAAGACAAGAATGGAGAGGAAAACTTAGATCGAGACTAGACAATCAGGCTCCACCCTCATCAGAGGATTAATTGTGGCCTGATTCAACAAATAAACCGGTTGATGATGATGGTATTCAAAAATTTAATGTGGGCACACAGATTTTTGCAAAACATAAACAATGATACCAAATTTATTTTCATATCTCAATTAGCCACTGAATTATGACCATTCAAAATTTGTTGGAAATTATTAAATATGCTGTTGTGTGTGCTGTTGGTCCCAAGCCAATTTTCATAATGTATAAAAATTCAGGCTTCAAACAAGTGATAAATCCTTACAAATGTAAATGAAAATTAATCATAATTGAAGGAATAATTATTGAATCAAACCAGCTTAAACACTGGACAAAATCTCATTACCTTTTGAAAAAACATGCAAAAATGACACAGAAGAGCAATTTTGACTGTTCCTATCAGACCTAGCACATTGAATCTTCTTCATATTCATATCACATGAGAGATGAAGCTAAATTTTTATTTTAATAGTAAATAAATAAAAAAATGTTTTTTAAATTTTGGACCATGTAAAAACAGAAACACAATTTGATAATAGGCAAAGATTTCATTCACTAAAATTTTTCAGTTTGTATTTTTTGTGAAAGACAACACCATATCCTTAGCTCAGCATATTGATGAGTGCCCATTTTTTTTAGATGAGGAGGCCAGATACTTAGCTTTAGATGTGTTGCAGTTTAGACATGAGTTTTACTCTTTTTGTTTGACAAATTTATTTTTAATTACATACTAGCTGGATCCTGTGGAAATTCCATGGCTGCTTTATTCATTTAAATTGTTTTTTTTTCTTCTCAAAGTCCAAATCCTATGAAATGTAAAAATTTTCGATAGTTTTATTTTATAGTAAAAGTTAAAGTAAAATATTTATTTTTTGCTTTATTTTGAATAAAGTTTTTTGTAACCGTATTTAAAAATTAAGAAAAAAAATTCTCTTAAAAACAAAATTTTCCCATTTTTTTTTCAACTACAAACTTTGGTTAACAACTCTCTTAGTTAAAAAAATTTGTAATTAAATTAACTTGCAAAAAAATCAGTTGTTGTCTGCTTTTTATTTATATATACATAGAAAGCTGTATCAATGCTACTACTACTGTCAAATTTGGATGAATTACATTCCTTTGATTTAGTGCATACATCATACATATTGGTCGATTTTGGGGAAACGTCTGGTTTGTATCCAGAAAGGGTGGGGGTGAAATGGCCCAAAATGGTCATTGTTTTTTTTTGTTTTTTTTTTTAAACCTCTTCTTCCCAAGTAATTTATTTCTGAAAAAAAAAATTCCAGTTTGAATCGGATCTTTTGTTCAGTAGAAGTGTACAACTCTGAGTACGCCATCTAAAATATACAGCCACCAAGATGAGATGAGTAAAAAAAAAAAACGTAAATAACGATGCTTCATCCCAGAAATATCGTCATATTTAAACGGATCTGTTAAAATCAATACTGACAACAGCAATAAAGGCAAGCCTAGATAATAAAATGGAAAATAGATTATGACTGGATGGCAGACTAAGCATCTGTTCAGCAATGCAGTCACTATTTCTCTGATTAAGTTTTCACCTGGTTGATTCGCTTATTTCCATTAATCCTGAATCTGGTGGCCATCTTTGTTGACAATAAAGCTGGCAAGCCATTTTTTTTTTTTTTTCGGCTTCTCATATAATTACATTGACCTTGAATAACTTTATCTTCTTGACCTTTCTTCTCATAAATTATTATTTTTGTAATTTGTATTTTTTCATAGAAAAGTGATTTGGATTATTCAGACTACTGTTCTCACCTTGGATGTTATTCTCACAACGTTTCACTTGATGTTACCTTTGACCTTCTTCAGGTGCGTCTTGTTGAACTCTGGGGAATCTCTATGGAATTTTGAACTGAACTCTTTATTTAATTCACGGCTGGTAGATTGTTCTCATTCCATCAATCATGACCTGGTAGAATTCTCAAGTAATTTCATTTTATCTGTAGTATCACCTTTAGTGAGGATTGAACCATCAACCTCCAGAAGACAGTCACTTAGAACTGATTATTACTTAACAGTGTAATCCATTGTGCCACGTGTGTTAGGCGATACTAAGAATGAAATAATTCTTAATTAAGAATTGAAGAGTTTGAATGCAAAACACAATAATTCCAAATTGTTTACATTGACACATTAAACTATAAAAGAATGTATACTTTCACTAAAATCTTATTTTATTTTAAAGCAAAAAAAATTATGCCGGTATTATGTAAAACATAATTTGGGTGTGTGGTCGAATGTCGTAATGCAACACTTTTTAGAGTGATAGGTTGATAATTTTGTAAATGGCGTTTATTGCGCTTTACATTCAAACTCTTCAATTCTACCCAATCATAGCTGACAGAACAAGAACAATCTACTCCCCATGGATTAAATGAAGTGTTTGGTTTGAAATTCTATTCCAGAGTTAGTCAAGATGCACCTGAAAAAGGTTGGAGGTTACATCGGCCTAAACATTGTGAGAATAACATCCAGAATGAGAACAGTAGTCCGAATAATCCAATTGATACAAATTATCAATCCTCATCTCAAAAATTCCGAAATAGAAAAGTAAAAGTCAAAAAAAAAGTCGACATCGTTTTGATCCTATTTTATGGCTAGGTTCAGTGAAATAAAATCTTGACGAAACATACCTTTTTTAAAACAAAATTCTTTTTAATTTTTGAAACTTTTTTTTTGATGAGGATTGATAATTTGGATTATTCGGACTGCTAAAAAGACTAAGTATAGAATTAAATTAAATATGGGAACCAATAATTATAAACAGTAGATTAGAACACCATAAATAATTATTTATATATATATATATATATATATATATATAATATATAAATTTTTATTTATACAAACATTATTGGTTACATATGTGCATACATGTTTCGGTTGTACTCTTCACTGAGAGTCAACCTCTTCAGACCAAAGAAGACAGAGAAGTAAGATGAATTTGGAAAACTTTCCCTTTAAAGAAATCTTTTTTGAGGGATTAGATATTTTTTATAATTTAGTATTGGGTTACATTCTTTACTTGTTAACTCTTTCAATTAGTTTCTATCTTTATTATCATTTTTATTACCTGCCTTCTAATTCTTCCCTTTTTCTATTGTTTTATTACCCACTTAGCTTGTATTCCTTTCTTCTCAATTTAGCACTTCAAAGTTTTAATCTATTTACAAACATATTCAAGCATAAATAGCTAAAATACATATATATATATATACATAAATAAAAAATAACAAACACATATATATATGCATATATCCATACATGGATATACACATAATATCATTTTCAAGCATAAATATCTGGTCTTAATATAAAATACACATATGCACACAAATTAATAGATACACAAGTACACACATAAAATATATAAACATACATATATAAAATAACAAACACAAATATATACGCATATATCTATACACATATATACCATATACATATGTTTATATAAAATACCTACCCTCACATATACATGGACATGTTAGTACAGTACATACATAGATACAGAGGCATATAAATATGTCCATTAACCTACGCATACGTACACACGAAATAAATATAAAAGTATACAACTTTTACACCTGTATAAGCATACTCATACATATAAGATATTAGTTCAAGTATCCATATACATACGTACGCATATATCTGGATAAAAGAGATTACCTACATTTTTTTACTTTTGCCTCACCATTACCTCCTTAGTCGAGCCAGTGGGGGATGTCCTGCATGTGCGGTCGGCCGAAAGCAGAAGAGAAAAGGGAGAAAAGAGAGTGTGTGACTTGTTTTATAGGAGTCAAATCACGCGTGGTCAAGCTGACTTGTTGGTCTCTGATTGGCCGGAATCTTCAGCCAACGTGCTTTCACGAGATAACCTCTTCTTTATCTCAGAGACGAAGAAGGGTTGAGCAAACAGAGAAAGAAAAGAAGTCGCAACAAATATCCCTTGGCCGGTAGTAGTGTCTGCTACATGTTCACAACGTTTCGGCTGATGTAAAATCCGACCGTCTTTGGGTTAATTTTTATGTTTTCAAATTTGGAAACATTCTAGTTGAATTTAAGAATGTATATACGATCAACGTGGGTCCTTAACAGTTAAGAACGTTGGTTAACAATCATTTCTTCTAGAGGTTAAAGGCGATAACTTTTGGAAATTAAGTATAGATTCACGAGTTTGAAAAGATGCACCGGGCATTTTCAATTAGAACGTAAAAGAATATGGCGTTGATAATCAATGCATGTGTACCCTTGGGCCCGTGATAATCGCTCAAAAATCGAAAACTAAACAAAATAGTTACATTACATTTTAGCACGATTGGTGACATTTCTTGGATGTTTCTATCAATATTTTGTGTACTTTGCGATATTTAAGTGATTATCAGGGGTCCAAGTGCATTGCTTATCGCCGCCATCTGTTTTTCTGTTGCTGTTCTAACTGAACGCTTGTGGACACGGTGGTAGGACAAAAGTCTACCAAAATAAATCAAACATGGACAAAAACCTACCAACATAAAAATAAAGGTTATCCTACTGACGGTGCTCCCACACAGAAGAGTAAAAGATTTTAGTAAAATAAGTTATATATATAATTTTTTTTGTTTGTTCATCTTATGGTAGTAGGAATGTTTTTTTTAGTAAAATCAAGGATTTGAATGACACGGTCCTTTTTGTGCTTCGCAGCTGACAGCTCTGCTACCGGATCCAGAACTACACCATCATCAGGAGGAACCACTTCCCAGTTTAGCCCCTATTCTTCGACTGCTTTTCAGAAGTGGTGGGACCCCTCTGTCAGGAGGTGGTTATGTAGCACTGGTGTCATCTGCCCATAAATGCCATCAAGCCAGATATACTTTTCAGCCATGATCATCAACAATTGATTATGATTGCAATGTGACGTCATAAACTACTCTGCATATGGCATCATCACTATCTCTATCTCTATCTCCCTTCTTTCATTCAAAATTCACCTCTCCTTCCAGTTCATATCTCATTTCAGCCATATCCACTAAGATGTTTTCTTTGCTGTTTCCTGAAGATCTTTAATCAATTTTCTCAATTCTGAGTTGTTACAATAAAAGCGATGTCAAAATAGGTTTACAGCCGTTCAGTCTACATTTCCTCTTGCCCCAATGGCCAAATGATGGAATTCGATCTTCCATTCTTTATCTTGGCACTCCTGTACCAACTCTTCATTTCTGATCTCTTTCCTATTTTCTGAAGTAGCAAAGTTTTCTTCCCATGGTACTGTTAATTCCAGTATTATTCCTTTTTTATTTTCGTCACACCACATGACAATTTATGGTCATTGTCCAGATGATATCAATGGGAACACCAAAAAGATTTCCAAATGTACACTTCCAGTCCGTCATCTATTTTTATAGTCGTTGGATGACTACTCAGATTATTTTTTGTGGCTGCTTTGTGGAATTCCATCTTCTTTATTTGTTTAATCTTGGGTAATTCTCCATCATGAAATTGCTTTATTTTTTGCTTGATTTGTTCTTTAATTATTGCAAGCACCTGATTGTGATGCCACGCATACCTTTCTGTTGCCAGCTCACAGTTTAAGAGAATATGTCTTAGCGTTCCCCTTTTCCCGCATCGACATCTATCATTATAACACATCCTCCACCGAACAAGATTGGCAGGTGATGGCATTGCATCATATGTTTTTTTTAATATGGAAATCCAGACAAAGCATAAAGCTACTTGATGTAAGGAGCTAAAAAAAAAAATACTGCTTCAAGATCAAAAACTAGCCAACGATAAGTGTTATATTCCAACCCAGAAAACAGCAATTCTTCTCCTTTTGTCAGAAACCTCGCTCATGGAATGTGAGGACTAAAAGACAAAATAAGGGAAGCGAAAGTCACGAGTCCACTTTCTACTTTCCAGATTGCCTGTTATTCTTTTTCTCGACAGAAACAACTATTTTCTGATTGCCATTTAAGTAGTTGCTTAGTAGAAAGTGACGTCTCTCTGACTTAAAGCAAACACTATAAATAAATATTTCAAGATATTAAGAACTTGAAGCATCAGAGATGAGTCAGCTGAAAAAAAAAATCAGTTTAAAAATAAGAATCCGACTCTGACTCGTGTAAAAATTGCAGAAAATGTTACTCCGCCCCCTATCCCCACACTCTTTAGTTCTTCCCCCATGCTTATGTGGGCAAATTTCCACTTGACATATTGAATGTTGCCTTGACTGGTGATGCTGACTCCTTTAAACAAGTTCTTGTTTAACCGAGTTCTGCAGTTGCTGCTATCAGTGTACAAGTATTGAACTATCGGATTGCGTAATGATTGATATATAAGGTGAATTATATAATTTTGTAAACTAAAAAGTCAACGAGACCCAAATTGTCTTTTTTAAAAATATTTTACGGATTTTCAAAGAAATTGTTTGAAAAAAGTATCATAATGATATTTAGTATTAAGTCTCTATTTATATAAAGTTAAGTATGTTTATATATTTCTATGTACAAGATTCACTCCTAAACTAATTAACCGATCATTATGAACTTTGAAACACACCTGCTAGGCATAAAGTGTCCAAATGTGGGCTATATTTAGTTTGAGTTTTATGCAAAGAGGGAGTAGAAGTCCTTTATAAAATTCAGATACCTCCTATTTGTGTGAAATGTTAACAATAGATATTAGACATTAATTAATAAATATTCCCCAAATTTCAGTTTCTTTGGAGTTTTTTAAGGGTTTTTAAAAGGCATAATATGGGCACAATCTCCCATTTAAAAATTCAAATATGAGATTTGCATTGAATTTGATCCATAGTCATTAGACACCAATTAAGCAAGATTCCCTGAATTTCAATTTCTTAAGCTTAAGCCTGAAATTTTAGACATTTTCTAGAATCAAACTCATGTAATAAGGATTCTAGACATAAGGTTTAGTATCATTATATTTTGATTTTAATCTTTATACGGAGACATCAAAGTGGTGCAAAACTGTTCTGTTTGTGTGGGGGTGATTTTTATCCATCCTTGAACGGGTATTTTTCTATTTCTATATATAACTAGCTGTATTTACTCGCGTTGTCTGGGATGTAGTGGAGTCATTTTAAGTTTTATTTGTTTGCACATTTTTAATTTTAAGGTAGACAATTCATATGATATTCCTCCATAAAAGGAATTATTTTCCTTGGTGATTCTTATTTTTAGGTAATTATTTTAAAATGTTTCATATTAGCAGTCTTTGGACCGGATTAAGTAATTTTAAAAATAAATTGTGGCTAAGTATATCATTATATTACCAATAACACAATAAAACAATAACAAATGAAAATTGGCTAGTCAGAAGCAAAGTTTGATTTGTCAGCTTAAATGCTATTTGGGTCTAACTTTGAAAATCTGACAAGATAATTTTATATGTTAGATGCCAATATACAATGTTTCTTTTATCTTATATTATTAACTAGCAGGAAGATCTGGCATCACCCGGGATCGGATGAGGAAGCCCATGTCCTTTTACATCCAGCCTATGATGCCATATTGTATTTTTTATTCTTATTTACATTTTATTATATTCAATTTTTGGAGAGGGGCCTAAGGATGTACTCAGTATTGATTGGGTGGAAGGGAGAGATGTAAGTTAAATG
This sequence comes from Sepiola atlantica, assembly GCA_963556195.1. Classification (NCBI taxonomy): domain Eukaryota; kingdom Metazoa; phylum Mollusca; class Cephalopoda; order Sepiida; family Sepiolidae; genus Sepiola; species Sepiola atlantica. The sequence goes on from OY744516.1 coordinate 91,264,163, forward strand.
ATATTTATTGAAAACATTTTTGGTAAATTTATAATCTTCTCAAAGTACACCTGGCATTTCATGGGAACCTCATAATACCAATGGATAATTGTAGCTTAAATTACTGATGGGAACTCTAAAAAATTATTAAAACGTTTGTTTAGAAATTTTGGAAATACAATTTTTGTATTAGGATTTGGGGTATGGCATAAGTCAACGGACAATGGACAATTAGAACAGTTATTAGAAATTTGAAGTGATATTGGAAAAAATATTGTATCGCAATTAATACAAAGAATGTGTTTGACGTAAAGTGATGACATAAATGATAGTGAAATAGACAGACGACACAAAACGGCAGAATGCAAGAGAATATGAACGAGTTCACGTTAAAGCTAAGTACTCATAGTACGCTCACCGACAGACAGATATGCATAGCAAATAAGTCATGAATGAATTGTCAGCATAATTTTGTTGAGTGTGGCTTACATCAATAAAACAAGAAAAGCCTTTTCTTTTTTTTTTTTTTAAGATAATCGTACATGTTCTTTCTTCTGTCTTGTGTCTCATGTATATGGACAACAACTGCCAAGAGATTACCAATCCATTAACAAAGCAATTAACTTAGAAACAGCAAACAAGCAGTATCAGTAGCGGATCAACAAACAGTCTCTCAGATTTAGTCACAACGTTTATTTGCACTAGGGTCACGGAGTCTAAGTCAGTTTTTGGAAGGAGTCGGAGTCAAAATTACTACGAGTTGGAGTTTGTTTTTTTAATCTCTGATGAATCAAGGGACAGCCTGGATATTGGAAGATTTTAAAATAAGAGTCCGAGTCGGATATTTTGGAATTCTAGGAGTCTGACCCTATGATTCTTAACTCCGCAGCTCTGATTAGCACAGACTATACTATATGTACCTTCATTAATACTCTGCTATATGTCAAGCGAGCCAGACAATTTGTATCATTTTTAAATCTAGAAGTACATGACTCTATTTCCTGCTTCTTGGTAGGGTAAGAAATCATTCTAAGCATGTGGTACTTTCACAGAAGAAACTAAAAAAAACACCTGTGCGTATTAATCTCCATTTTATGAAGGGGTTCTTGATTTGCCTAATGGATACTGTTCTGGCCTATGTGATACTATAGACTGCTCAACTCCCACAACCGGGATCACCGGGAGAGATTAGCTAGGAACTAAATGACAGTATGAAAGCAACAGAACTATTGTGTTATACAGACCAAGTGACGCCATGAGCAGTTAGCTGGGAATGGGATTCAGAAGGAAGTATTGAGTTTCTGATGAGAATGAGATGGGAACAGTCGAATGTGGCCAATTCCGGTAGTCAACTGGGAGTAACTTAGAAATAAATGGACATCTAGGATTTCCTGTTGAAGGTAGATATATTTGGGGGGAAACTGGCTGTTAAGGAGATGGTTGTTCGAGGATAACGTCGAGAGATCAGCACAGAGATGGGTCGGAGATGTCAGCATGGGACAAGCTTGTCACATGAGTCGAACAATGGAGTTAGTCTTAGCTGTGATCCTGAACTTGAAAGATGGGAAATTAGCTCACACACACATACACCCGAGTTCAATAAGTCGGGTTTTACATAATGTCTATACCTGTGTTTGTTGCTTTTATAAGGAATGCAAATTGTAAACTAATGCTTGGAGCTCAGCGATCTCCTTATACTAGAATCAATACAGTCAGAATAAAATGGAGAAGAAAAACTACAGTACATGCGTTTTTGGTGTTGGCAAAGGCACATTTTGCTGCAGCGGAAAGCGAGTAAACATTCAGCTAGAAAATCCCTGGATCAATTGGACTTGAGGCACCCTAGAATCAGCAAATACCAAAAGGACAAATTTGGGTTAACATTTTTTTCTTTTACTTCCAGTTGAACTATAAAAAAAATAATGCACACACACTTCGTGGATTTTTTTTCTTTTTAATTAAAAAAGTTTTATTTACAAAATGTTTTTTGTAAACTTTGGAGATTTTATAAAAAAAATATACATTTTTTATCAAAAGAAAAGTTGCAAACTTTTTATTAAACAAAAATTTTGTTTGTTTATATTTTGTTTAATAAAAAGTTTGTAACTTTTTGTTTTGTAAATAATAATTTTTTATAAAAAAAATGAAGTGTGCACATATTGTTTTTTATAGTTCAACAGGAAGTAGAAGAAACCGGTGTCAACCTAAATGTGTCCTTTTGGTATTTGCTGATTCTAGGTTGTCTCAAGTCTAATTGATCCAAATCCATACAATCATTTATGAAAATCAGATTATACTTGAGTTTGTATAATAATTCATTTTGGCTGTTTATGTCATTCCATAGATTTGGCAGTGTTTGCTGGTGCCACAGTGACAATAATATCCAATTAGTTGTTTGACACAATTCCATTGCTGAGAATTATTCATGCTCAGCCAAGCTGGGTGTATGGAGATGACATATGCTATTTCGTTTTATTCATATGCTTAACAATAGGCTAGACATAATGATTGTGTTGGAATGTGCTATTCTTTAAGACTGGACTAGTTTTCATGTTTGACTAAAATTAATAAATGTGTTTCACAAATAGAAGATTATTGATTTTCTGACAGCCAGTTTGATTTTAGTTTACGGATTAGCTTTTGCTTTTTTACTTGGGACTAGAAGTGGGAGTTAGATTTTTTATTTTTTTTATTTAAAATATTATTTTTAACAATGTGTTTTTAAATTTTTATAGTTTTTAATAATTTATTTTATTTTTTATTTTTATTTTATTTGTATTTTTATTCAATTTTAAAATTTTTTTATTTCTATACTAATGAGTCACTACTTATCAAGGTCAAAATCCACTCGGGGATAAGAATTAATGAGATTGTCAGTTGGATGATGAAGAATACTATGAGAGGATTAGAAACAATGGTGGGTGGAATAGGCAGAATTTGGCTACTTAAGAGGACGGTTTGACAAGTATTTGTCGACAGACTTGTGAATGACCATGTTGTAGTCAGCAGGGAAGCAGTCATGCAGTGTTGTGTTCCACAGACGAGAAAGAAAACTCTGCTCATCGAAGTTTCGTTTGGTTTTAGGTACACAGAGGAATAAAAGAAACTTTTTTTTTTTTTTTCAGTGGTGGTGGTAAAAGACGAGTTCTTGCAGTGAATGTTCAATTCCATGAAATTGGTCAATAAATCATATGATGTTGCTTACATTGTGGATATCACAAATGTCATAGTCCAATCTATAGTCCTCACCGTTTTTTTTAGATAGGATTTTTTTTAAAGTTAATTTTAGTACTTTATGTTATTGCATATTTATTTCGATAAATAATTGATTCATAGTAAAAAAAAAAAAAGTAAAGTGTAAATCACGTAGATGTGAGCAACATAGACACAAAAGTGGTCACACAATTTTATTAATATTCATAATAGGAGGCTGTTATTCTTTTGTGGAGAGGGAGGGAGGGCTAGATAAAAGAATTTTTAGCCTCTTCTTGGCAGCAGTATTTGTGGAAGCAGTAGCAGCAGCCTCTTGACTCAGTTTTTAAGTTCCGTTGCTGTCTGCTTGCATCTATTACTGATACAGATCTCTTGAGGGATCGCCAATAAATCTAATTCTGATATAATTCTAAAATTTTATTTCCCGTTTTCTTGCAAAACAGAGGTCCTAATTAATTTTATTTATTAATTTTTTTAATTCTTTAAAGAAATTTAACGTATATATCATTGCTCTTTTGAAAAAAAAACATCTTTGACAGAATTTGCTCTGGTTTGTTTTGGAATGATTCTGTTTTTTGTTTCAGTCTTTAGAGATATCTGTAGCGTTGCAGTTAAGACCAACATCTGGTCGAAGTATGCAACTATACTTGCGCCCCCGACTGACCACCTTACTTCAAACGCATGTACTGTAATTTTAAACATGTGTTTTTCTTCATCTTATGGGCCACATCGAGATTCTAGTGTTGTCGGTCACCAAAGCATGAAGCCATAGTCCACAGCAAAAGTTTACATAATAAAGACAACAGAGATCCAAGCATTGTATACACACAGGTGTGGTTAGATGTATGTGTGCATGTGGTTAGGATGTTATCGCTAGTGTCTCTGTCCGAGCTAACTCTATCATTTGTTGCCTTCTGAATCTTAGCTCAGACTAATTTCGCGACCCTTCTCAGTTGAACTCTGTTGTTTCACACTAACTCCTTTTTTCTTTTCTTTGTTTTCCCAGTCCTTATCTAACCCCATCTTCCTTTTCCGGTTTCTGCCTTTGTTTATCTTCACGTGTCCCTTATCTCTACCCCCCCCCTTCTTCTACACACTCGAACAGAAAGACTCCCGCTTTTTCCCCCATTTTTCCAAATTCGCTATCTTGACCACCCTAGTTGTCAATGGCTAACTGTAATGGCGTTGCTTGTCTGTGAAATTCAAAGGACCAGTCTTTTTTAATGTCTTTTTTGGAATTCCTAGTTTCTTACCTAATGATCCTTGATAATTGTGGTTTTATCAAGTAGTAGTGGTAGTTAAACAAGTGATTTATTTGGAAATAAGCCATGTACGAAAAAATATAGAAGTAACTGCTTTATTTTCTCTATACAAACAAGATTAGAGACTATAGGCCGGCTTTAGATGAGTTTCCCTTACTTTCAGATAAGTTAAAAGAATTTTTTTTTTTTAATTCAACCTCTTTGTTCTGTCTAGAATTCCACAGATAAGCTAAAGTTAGGCCAACTATACCTGCCAGGGTTAACTCCCTCGTTGATCGGCGGGGCTGTCCATGGCTGGATTACAGTTAATCAAATCAAATCAAATTTATTAGAAAAAATAGCAAATTGCAACAAGCCATGTAAAAAGATATAACATCTATAGATAGTTTGATTGTTTGTCCAAACCAATTTTGAACCTGGATATGGTAGACATCATCACCAACCACAGTTGTAAGCAGTCTTTGCCATTACACAAACAAAACCTACAAGGCAGCAGGTTTAGCTTGCCAGCTGAAATGGTTTACCAGGGTATGATGCCACAAATGTAAGATTTAGGATATGCATGGGGATCTGGCATGACCATCTATCCTGATACCCTCAAGATGCAGCTGGCAAATCTTGTAAAGTGTTACCCCTACACCCCCTCCTATACACGGTATATTATAATTATGTATCCCACAATAAAATTTTACTTTCACTAGATCTAAAAAAAAAATTAATGTAGTCATATGGATTTTTGCAAAACAAACAATGGTACCAAATTAATTTTGGTAGCACAATTAGCCACTTGATTAGTTTTCCCTGAGAGGAGAATAGTTCGTCATTTGTTGTATCCTCTTCCTTTCACCATACTTCAAGGTTTGTGGTTGTGATAAGCTTCAAAAACTGCTTATTGACGCATGATTATCAAGAAAGAAATATATATATTTACTTGAAAATGGTTGATACAAAATGTGCTTCGTTTTTGTTTTTCTTTTTTCTTTTTCAAAAGCTACCTTTCATTCTTTTTATGACATCCTCATACACATCCTTAGACTATTAGTATTATACTAGACTTTGTCTAGTATATATATATATATATATATATATATATATTCATCTATCTATCTATTATTTCTCTCTTTCTATTTTTTCTTCTTTCTTTCTTTTTATTTTATTTTATCTTATTTTATTTTATATTTTTGATTTTGATTCTTAACGATCCCAACCACGTGACTTTCCATATTTTAATTTGAAATTTATTTTCTTTTTCCTCCATTTCATTCTTTCTAAATATGATCTACAGTTAAGATCGGATTTTAACTTTGCCCGATGAGATCTTAGTTTACAACAGCTGTTGATCGATAACATCGACATGCCAGTGTCGCAGATTTTGTACATGTCTGTGCAAATAAAAATAATCATATATATATTATATGTATGTATATGTGTGTATATATTTATAAAAATAAAACTACATCTTGGAGTTATATCATATTGTGATTAAATGTCAATTTTGGAGCAAAAAATTTTTTTATGGGTTGTTTCTAGAGAAAATTAACAGCATTCTTGAACAAAGTTATATGAACACTTTTTAAAGGTTTGAATATATAGGTTTATTTTGCTTTAGAAATTGGTTCTCATAAGAATATATCTTTTTTTTTTATTATATAATTGTTTATTATTTTAATTTTTTTATTATCTAATATTTCAAACGTCCTGCGTTTTTCATCGGTAATAATCAGAAAAAGAAAAAAACGGAAATGAAATCACCCCTATGTGTGGTATGAGTTACTAGAAATTAGACATTCAAATTCTTTTTATGGGGTTGTTGGGGGGGATCAACAATGGTAATAGGGGTGAGTTGGTTATGTGTTGTTGAAATCTGTTTAGATGCTGTCATTATTTTTTTAATCTAAATATGTCATGTAATAATTTAAGTATAATTATCAGATGAGAGTTTACTACTCTACTCTCTCTCTCTCTTATATATATATATATATATATATATATATATATATATTTATTTTGGTACAGAAAAATTAGTACAACATTCGTACCGTCGGTTTCAAGCACGGAAAGCCTTAGCCATCCGGCTCTCTTCAGCTTCTGTTGTCATCTGTTTTGGAAATGTGAAGTCACGTGACACTCTCATTGGGATGCCTTATTTGCTTAGCGTGTTGTGTATGTTTGTTTGAATTTAAATTTAGTGTAATGAAACTGTTGAGATTTAAAACCGGAGGAGATTTTGGGGAGATATAAGAATAAAAATAAAAAAGTTTCTATGTAATTCCCATGAGCAATTTTATGAATTTGTATTATTGGCGCCGTTACTGTTTTTGGGTTTGAAGATGTGCGTTCTAAGGTGGGAGAAAAAGGAGAGAGAAAAAGAGGTTAATGGGAAAACCGTTAATTAATATCGTGTTTAAGTTCTTTAGACAACACAAAGTAATTTGAATAAAGAAATCACTGGATTTAAGGGAGGTAACTCTGTTGGAATTATAAATGGTTTGAGGTCGTTTAAATGGATTTGTTAGATTAGTCTAATAACTGATAAATAAATTGTGAAATTGGAGTATTATCTATTAATAATGGAGTTTATGTATCTGTCTGTCTGAAGCCGAAACTCCATCAGAGTAGTATGACTATTTACTAAGTCCGCCAGCTTCATTATATACTATGAAAAAAAAACGCTGTAAACACTATGCGCGTTTCTCAATTTACATAATCAATTGCTTTTGAACTTCTAATAAATTAGTATTCGCAAATATACACTCATGATTGTTTTCTTCAGGTTTCCAAATGTATTTACGCTATTTTGCTCGCTGATAGGCTTACTTATAAATTATAATTATTTCTTTTATTATTTATATATATATGCATACATGAAATGTGTTACGTAGTTAATATAACTATGACGAAACTGATTAAACAGCCAGGGTTAATCCATTGAATTGCTTCCCTCCCTCTGTTAATTGAATATGGACGCAAGACGGCGCGTTTGTAAATAAAACGCTGGCATTCACTGTAGCTTTTTATTAAAACGTTCTGAGTTTGTTTATTTTCTTAATCTTATTAGCCATTATGTTTTAAAAAACAAATTCAGTGAATCAAATTGTTTAATTAAAATAATAATTGATTTAAAAATTACTATTTAAAAACACGCACACACATAACAAATTTACTTCATGTAAACTTTTTCTTTCCGAGAATTAAAAAAGCTATTCGTTTTTACTGTATTTGATTTTTTAATACTTTCATATCCAATATTATCATTTTTTCACGACCTCAACTGAATTTATGGTTACAAACTGTTTTTATTCCATGTTTTATTTATTTAAAAAAAAGATGTTATTTTTTTTTTTACTGTCAACAAAAAAACTAACACATTGTACTGGAAAACTATTCAACTGATTTTAGAATCAAATTGTTTAATTAAAAAAGGTCATTAAACAAACACACACCCACACACATCGTGTTCACTGTATTTGAATTTTTGGTGCTTTTTCACTTTAGGACCCGCGCTAACTTTGACCCCGTCGTTAGGGTCAAGGTCAAAGTGGAGGTTAGAGTTAGGGTTAGGTTTTTTTTTTTTTTCCTTTTTAATTAAAAATATTTATATGTCCATACATATAAATATTTATAAGGGAGGATAAAAAAAATTGGGAAGGCGGTCAAAAAATTTTTTTTTTCTTTTCTTAACTAAAAATATTTCTAAAGAAAAAATGAGGGGCAGTGCTAAAAATCTTTTTTCTTTCTTTTTAAATTAAAAATATTTCTATTTATGGGGGTAAAACAAAAATCGGGGTAGGGTCGAATTTCTTTTTTTCTTTATTTTCAACTAAAAATATTCTTGGTCATAAACAAAGAAAATCAATGTCTAACCACTCAAGAAATATGACTGGGGCTCCATTGGTTTACGCGTGAGCGTTCATTTCTGACGCGGCAGCCTAGCAAAAATATGCGACCTGAGGGAGCATATATTTGCTAGTCCTCATAATGACTAGATAAATATTTTTGTGAAAGTCAAAGTTTTTGCTCTTGAAAATTAATGTGGATATGGGTTGATAAGGTGTTTATTTGTATTTTTTAATTTGTTTAAATTAGTAATGATGGGAAGCAGAGGGGGGGGGGGAGTGTAGCTCGGCTTATGTGAATCGGTCAGTCCAGTTTATGAGTAGTGCTTGTCTCTTGTGGATACATCCCTTAAAGATTTCATCGCGGTATATTCAAACAGGCTGTATTCGGATCAATGATGGTCCTTGAAATGTGGTATTTTTCAGCATCACATAGAGGACATCTGTTTATGGCTGGAGAGAAGGATGGTTTTCTCTCAATTACTTTCCATTTGATGGTGATGGGTGTATTTTCTTTTTTAAGTTGCCATATTCGGGGCGCGAGTGCCGTATTTGCCTTGTTTTTATATCTGAAGGAGTTTCTGTGTGCGTATAATCTTTGTTTGAAGTTACCCTGCGTCATCCCAATGTATTTTTCTGCACTACCGGTATTCTGGTTTGTGACGGTTGCTTCATATATGATTAAATCGATTTTGCAATTCCCCTCTAGGGGGCAGTCGTTTTTGTCTTGGCATGAGCAGCCTGCGTTTGTAATTGCTTTGGGTTCCGCAGAGATAATTTTTCTTATTGAAGGGGCAGTGGAATAGCTGACCATAACAGAATTTCTGTTAAAAAGTTTGTATAGGTCACTTGTGGGTGGGAAATGTTTGTCGAGTAATTTGAGGAAAAGGTGGCCTACCTTTGTCTTGGTATTGGTGGAATAGGGTGGGGAAATGAATGTCATTGTTCATGTGTCATCTTTTTGTTACTTCATCAATTATGACGTCATAAAGGATCTCTTCCCAATGTCTCCCATCCCCTTTTTAATGAATGACGTTACCAAATATTGGTATTTATGATATCATAAAGGATCTTCTTTGTGAGACAAAGCCTTGAAAAAAACAAAACATATCCAAATCGTTTTCTTTCTTTTTCGCCATGTCTCACTCCAGATCTCCTCTCCGTGATGTCATATCTTGACGACATGTATCCTTAATTCTACTCTTTAACTCTAATGGAATTTTCCGCTTTTTTTTGCTTACTCTAACCTTGTGGAAAGTTCCGTTTTTGACACTAATTTTTCACACCCACATACAATCTTGCTAAAATGCCAAAACCTCTTAAATCTCATGTGACAAATCCAAATTACCGAAGAGGAAATCTGAAAGTATCCAGTCAATTGATTACAGGTTTACTGAGATAATTAAGACAACTACTTATTACGCATTTACCATAATCAAGAAATGTGTTCTGTTATTAACTCTAGTTTGGAATATTTCCCAGGCAAATATTTGTTTATTTTATTTCATTATAACTTAAGTTGTGGAGTCAGAGGTTTTGGAAGTAGTCGGAGTCTGACTCATGAGAATGCTAAGAGTCGGGTTTTTTTAATCTCTGAAGAATAAAGACTTTAAAACGAGGAGTCTGAGCCGAGAATTTTTTTGAATCGTAGTCAGGCATTTTTTTTTTTTTTTTTTTGAATTGTAGGACTCTGAGCCGAGCATTTTTTTGAATCCTGCATTAATGTCCAAAACAATTTTTTGCTCATCAATTTGGCAGAAAATCAACAACTATTTGTTTTTTTTTAATATTTTTTTATTATATAACAAACAAATTTTGATATTAAAATGTGATACATGTTCAACACTGAGCATGAACTTGATAATCATCTGCTAATGCCCGACTAGTTTACAGGCCAGTCAAAAGATGGCTCTGAGTGTAGCGTTCCACCAATTTGTTTGTTTACACTGCATCTGCCGGTGGTAGTCTCCCTTTATCTTTTTTTTTTTTTTTCTTTTTTTTTTTAGATTATATCTTATTTTACTTAAATTTGACCCTAGTTATGGCTTCCCAGGCAAATTCAAGTGGCAGCCGTGGTATTAAATATAAACACTGGTCTATTTTCATCAAAGAAAAAGTTGCTGAAATGTTTCTAGCAGTCTCTGGTGATTTAGAGACATGGTAGGGGTATAATTAGGGGGTGGGGGGAGAATTATTATTATTAATTAGATAGTTCAGTATAACGATTAATTCGGCAAGGCTCTGAAACCAAGGGTTCTGAAAAATTGGTGCTATCTAATGCATTAATCGTTAAGTCAAAACGCCTTATTACCAATTTATTTCAACTTTATACAATAAAAGCACCGTTTTTTTATATTCTGCTTATGTATATTCAATATCAATTACAAAGTTAATTAATTTACATATTGGTTTTGAAAAAGAGAATTTTATTAAGTATTTGTTGTTTTTTAATTCAATGATTGTTTTGATTTTAATATAACGACTAGCTCTGTTTTGCAATATTGTTTTATTTTCTAGACATTCAACGTTTGTGTTCAAATATACCTTTCCTTAAAGGGAGCTACTTTATTTTCAACATTTTTCTATTTCTAAATTGCAAGGTAAAGAGCAAATTGTTTTCTTTTCCTTTCTTTAGTCACATTTAAAATATAATTTGTACTGAAATTACGAAAATGTTAATATTTATCTATATGAATAAATGTGAAAGATTTTATTTTGTGTTTACAACAAAGTTATGAATGAAATGTTTATTACTTTAAATTAATGTATTTCAAGTAGCGAACTTTGCCAAGCGATAGCGAGCTGGCAAGTACCATACATAATCGTCTAAAAAAAAATTTTTTTAATTAAAACGCACAGGATTTATTTCCCATAGAAAAAATTGATTAATGCCCTAAAACGCTAGAATGACCCGGAAATGGTGGATTATTTTACATTAAATTTATATGTGAAACTAATCCCCCACTTTAAATTCTAAAATAATTATTTTTTCTTCTGCTAAGTTTTCAGGGTGTTCACACGTAATTGCCTAAAAAGGTAGAATCTCATATTTTGGGGAGGCAAGAGGCAATTTAGCAGAATGTTAATCTACAATAATATCAAAGAAATCTTGCAATAAATTCATTTTTAAACAGTCCTAGTATTAGATTTCAGTTTCTTGTACAAAAAAAATGTATTACAATTCAACTTCTTTAACTTCTTTTTAATGGATACATGGTATTTTTAAGGTATTGCAGCATATTTATGTGCATTTACTGCATATTACTTGGAAACCGTTAATTTCTGGGGATTTTCAGTGGCATATTCTGATTCCTTGTACAAAAATACATTTATATGGCAAATTTCATTGATTAATCTTGTGTTTTAACAAAGATATAAGATTTTTACTGAAAAAAAAGTAGTGTAAAAAATGTGACAAAACGCATATGAAATATCCAACTGTGCGAGGTACAAAAATAGTCATAGCTTCCTTGTTTTTAGTCAGATTTAAAAAATTTAAAAAGATTCTTTCTTAGATCATCATGCTATTTCTATGTATACCATTATTGAGATAGTTTAAGTCATTTTAATTTTTTTATGTGTATTGCTAATACTGCTATTATTGCTACCTCAAATTTAAGCCCCTCCTCACACTCTCACTGTCTTATGTTTTTCTAATACCACAAAGCGTGAACACATGTACATTCACTTGTATTATATAGATTAGTTTTTTTTCTTTGTTTTTCTTTAAGCCTCATTATATGGATGTTTTTTTTTGTCGGTTTTTCTTTCTTTTAAAAAATGTTTTTTTATTGATGGTGGACTGCTTATCAAGGATAAGGGTTAAAAGGATTGTTGATTTGGACGATGATCACTGCCACAAGGGGATTGGAAACAGTTTGTGGAATGGGCAGAGGATTACTTAAGAGGAATTGATTTTACAAGAGGACAGCTCGACAAGTATTTGTTAATATTAGACTTGAAGACGACCATGTTGTAATGGGCTGGGAAGTAGACTCGTAGTGTCTTGTTTCACAGCGGAATGTTCTAGGAAAGAAACTTATGTTTGGTTTTTGGTACCGAGACCAGTTCTTTTGCCAGACGAGTTCTTGCTGTGAATGTTTTACAGGCGGAGCATCAGCAGTTGCAGCTCAGTCGAGCACCTACCATGAACATAACAATACAGTAGAGAGGCTAAACACATCTATACCGTGTTTTTGCCTTTCAACTTTTTCAATTTTTATATTTTATTTTTGTATTCTTTTGTTTTTTATTTTTATTATTTGAAATTCTCAGCATTGGATGTTTTTAACTCTTTTTTTTTCTTTCTTTCTTTTTAGAAAATGGTATAATTGAAACAGAAAGAGTTCGCGACACAATGAAAAATGTTGATCGAAGTCATTTCTCAAAACGGAACCCATATGCCGACTCCCCACAGACTATTGGTTATGCAGTCACAATTAGTGCTCCACATATGGTAAGCATTCTTTAGTCAACTCATGATTTATTCTGCAAAGCACAATTGCAGTTAATAATTTGTTTGGTAATTTAGAACAAAAATATCTTTCATTAAAAATCTATATATAAAATGCAATAACTCTTGTCTTTACCTTCATCTTTTCTCCCTTCAGGTCTCCCTTTGCTCTTTTTCTCCCTCTCTCCTCCTCCTTCTGTCTCTCCCTCTCCTTTCCTCCTTCTGTCTCTCCCTCTCCTTTCCTCCTTCTGTCTCTCCCTCTCCTTTCCTCCTTCTGTCTCTCCCTCTCCTTTCCTCCTTCTGTCTCTCCCTCTCCTTTCCGCCTTCTGTCTCTCCCTCTCCTTTCCGCCTTCTGTCTCTCCCTCTCCTTTCCGCCTTCTGTCTCTCCCTCTCCTTTTCTCCTTCTGTCTCTCCCTCTCCTTTCCGCCTTCTGTCTCTCCCTCTCCTTTCCGCCTTCTGTCTCTCCCTCTCCTTTCCTCCTTCTGTCTCTCCCTCTCCTTTCCTCCTTCTGTCTCTCCCTCTCCTTTCCTCCTTCTGTCTCTCCCTCTCCTTTCCTCCTTCTGTCTCTCCCTCTCCTTTCCTCGTTCTGTCTCTCCCTCTCCTTTCCTCGTTCTGTCTCTCCCTCTCCTTTCCTCCTTCTGTCTCCCCCTCTCCTTTCCTCCTTCTGTCTCTCCCTCTCCTTTCCTCCTTCTGTCTCTCCCTCTCCTTTCCTCCTTCTGTCTCTCCCTCTCCTTTCCTCGTTCTGTCTCTCCCTCTCCTTTCCTCCTTCTGTCTCTCCTTCTCCTTTCCTCCTTCTGTCTCTCCCTCTCCTTTCCTCCTTCTGTCTCTCCCTCTCCTTTTCTCGTTCTGTCTCTCCCTTTTCTTTTTCTCCCTCTGTCTCTCCCTCTTCTCTCTCTCCTTCTCTTCCACCTTTCTTCTCTCTCTCTTCCACCTTTCTTCTTCTCTCTCTCTTCCACCTTTCTTCTTCTCTCTCTCTTCCACCTTTCTTCTTCTCTCTCTCTTCCACCTTTCTTCTTCTCTCTCTCTTCCACCTTTCTTCTTCTCTCTCTCTCTCTCTCTCTTACTCCTTTCTTCTTCTCTCTCTCTCTCTTCCACTTCTTCTCTTTAATTCTAATAGTGGTACTGGATAAGCATATGATAAAAACTTTTTTCTTTTTTTTAGCATGCTTATGCACTGGAATTATTACGAGACCATTTGAAAGAAGGGTGTCATGCTCTGGATGTTGGCTCAGGGAGTGGCTACTTGACTGCATGTATGGCATTAATGGTGAGTACTGTTGTGTCAGTGTTTGTTATTTAATATTTGGAAATTCTAAAATGTTTTCATAAATATTTGGAAATAACAAGTTTATGGATGCTTTGTTTGTTAGGCAACAAGCAACTTTCTCTCCTTGAACAGTCATTAGTTCCTATGCACTACAAATATCACCCGAAATTCAAAACTAGTTAACTTATCCACCTGATTCTGTTATACTTTTATTTTCATATCTTAAGTTATTTTTTGTTCATTTTTTAATAAGTACCCATGACCTGTTTGTTCAGTGTTTGTTATTAAATGTTTTCATAAATATTTGGAAAATACAATTGTTGTTATTGATTGAGTTGGACCTGAATACTGCATCGAACATGGAAATATCGTTATTGTCTACTTTTGATAGGGATCCTTCTCAAAGATTTGGAACACTTCATGTTCCTAAAGGATTTCAGGCTCATCCCGACACGGAGTTCAACAAGGACTAGCGGTTACTCAGTCATCAGACATTGAGTGGTAGTTTCACATGCGCCATCACAATATTGTTATCCTCACTGTGCATTGCGATAGATGACTGAACATCCTTGCTTGCTGTAGATTGTCTAGACGCATTGGAACCAGAGGCCGCTAGATCCCGATGCATCTCTCCCAGATCCATAATGCACACCCTGGTTCAGAGGTTAGGACAGTGTGTGGGTGGGTAGTAAGCGGCTGTGAACTTTTGGACAATCTGTTAGGATGTGTTTGGTTATCTCATCACAGAATTTGCACTTCCTGCAAATTACATCAGAAAGTGGAGAAGAATTCCTTCAAGACTAGCTTCATCTCCCCTGCAAGAAGTGGTGCAGCGTCATTTGATAGACTCACAATAGGGCTGCTGCTGCTTTCAAACAAACATAGACATTTACAGCTTTTGGCAACTCCAATTTATCCTTCATGACGTCATCCATTTTCAAGTAAATATATAAATTTCTTGATCGAGGATACATCCTCGACAATCAGTCCAACAGAGGGTGGGCCATTGTGGTTTCTTCTGCCCTTGTTCTGTTGGACTGTTCTGTTCAGTCTCAGGAGGTCCACTCTCCCAGAGCTTTACCTTTTCTTTGAGAAGGGGTTAGTTTATTGCTAATCGCCTGAAGTGCCCCTACCGAGGGGAATATGCTAACGAGGCTGCTAAAGCATTTTTTGTAGGCCAGAGGGCGCTAATCCTAGTGCACTGATATATGCTAATGGTCTGTGATGTACAAAGTGGTGTTGCTGTGTGTAGATGTGGTTGCATATGCTTTCCACCTACCGCTTTCAGCCTCATTCACCAGCTAGTCCTTGGACGAAAAGGAAGCCGAGTGCATAAGTCTTCCCTGGTATATAACCTCTCCACCAACAAGACTTTGGCCAAACCTTCCCTTGGTACACAATGGATACTGGGCTCCTTGCGGCCCCAGACTAATTGGTTAGGGATTTCTGAGTAGATTGGAGCCCTAGAGATGCAGTGTGCAAGGTCCACTATTATGTGGGCACATCTTGACACTTACCCTATGGCCGGGGATTGGATTGGTATGTGACAAATGCTATCTTTGGATGGTCTGTCACAACCTGGGTGACAGTAGTTTATGCAGCAACTCACAGGTAATATGTGACATTGGTGCATGCTGAAGTGGAAACCACATCAGCCCTGGTTAGATGGGAACGGTGGAGGTCTTAGACTGCCAGAAGTGTTAAAGTTGGTGAAGGATAAGCATCCAGCTGTAAAACTGTCTTAAAAACGATGTCTATCCAAAATATAAGAGATCGAGACTAGACAATCAGACTCCACCCTCATTAGAAGATTAATCGTGGCCTGATTCAACAAATAAACCGGTTGATGATGATACCTTATCTTGTGTCTAACCTCCTGGAGAGGAGGTAAATAAAACAGTGTGCCTGGTGACAAGATACAAACAAACAAAGCAAGCAGAATCGGCTGATATGGGGTTTTTTTTTTAGTGTCATTGTGGTGCTCATGGCTTGCTCGACCTTGTGATGCATCTGGTCCTCATGAGGAGGATGATTGATAGGACCCAGCAAGCAACCACAGGATACAGACTTTAACATATTGTGAAGAGAAGAGGATATAACAAATGACTAACTCTATTCCCATAAGAGTTGAAACTAGCAAAGTCAGTTAAGACCCTATATCACTAAGTGAAAAACCCACAGAACCCTAAGCCCTCCTCCCCCGGATTTAATGGCCATGTACCTAATTGTATGTATTCAAGAAAAATAAAAATAATTGTGTTTGCCTTAACTAGTTATCCATGATTTGAATTTATGTGTATACGACTGGATGCAGTTTCATATCATTCCCAGGACAGATTCTATTTAACCCATAGATAGGACCCTGAAAAGTGCTTCCATTATGGATCAGAGTGGACCTGGGAGTAATGGGTACCAGACATAACGCATGGAAGAAAAAAAACAGGCTGATTGACATCTGGCCAGAAAATAAATATCTGGTGATTTGATGCAGAGACACCTGCAAAGGTCACCTGCAGACAAAAATACACTCATCACTAAATAAACAATATACTGGATGGAAGCCATGTTCCGTAGGGGGTGTAGTTACATTGACTGCATAGGCAAAATTCCAGAATAAACGTTGCAGTTGTGGATGCATGGATGTCCAAGAATGTTATAATATATTGCCTAAATTGAGATCGAATGGAGTTTGCTGTAATGTAAACATGTGTAAATGTATTAAGTTTCATACTTTGTACATTGATCCTTTTTGGTTTGTTACTAAACCGATAAAAACGGTCATTATCAGACAACAGAAAATAAATAACTTGAATCATAAACTCTACATCCTTTTTTTATTGTATTCATCCTGGAAACTCTTCAAATGTTTAATGCTTTATCTTTTTGTTTTGCATAGGTTGGTCCATCTGGAAAGGCAGTTGGGATTGACCACATAGATCAACTTGTAAAAATCTCTATTGAAAATGTGAAAAAAGATTCTAATTTGTCCCGGTTGCTTGAAACTGGACAACTGAAACTCATAACAGGAGACGGACGTCAAGGCCACAAAGCTGATGCCCCCTACGATGCAATTCATGTGGGTGCTGCGGCGGCTCAACTGCCTGAAGCGGTGAGGACTGTTTGCAAATTTCTTTTCTTTCTGCTTTAAAAAAAAAAAAAAAAGTATATAACATACATACACAATTATATAGCGATATACTCTTAATTATGCATACAGACATTTATGTATTGCTAGAAAATTACTCCTGTCCCAGGATGGGTAAAATTAATTTCCCATTCAGAACAGTTTTGCACCACTTTTATGTCCCCTTACCAAGATTAAAATCAACATATTTTCCAATTTTTATCAAAATCCATTACATGATTTTGATTTTAGAAAATGTCTAAAATTTAAGGTTTAAGCTTAAGGAGTCTTAAGAAGAAATTGAAATTCAGGGAGGTTGTACCCATATTATGTCCTAAAAATATTCCAAAGAAACTGAAATTTAAGAGATATTTATTAATTGATGTATAATGGTATCTAAATTTTAGCACCTTTGTATTAAACTAAATATAGCCCACAGTTGGATCCCTTATGCCTAACAGTTGTGTTCCAAAATTCATAATGATCGGTTAATTAGTTTAGGAGTGAATCCTGTTCATATAAACATACCTAACTTTATAAAGAGAGAGAGATATACATATGCCCTTTATTTATAGGTTGAGCTCTCTAGTAGAGGAAATAATGGTTTCTATTTAGCAAACTTATGTAAATTCTTGAAAAATACACATAATTTCAATGTATAATGTATAAGTTTTTAATTTGTTTATTTTATTTTTATTTTTAAGCTGGTTGAGCAATTGAAACCTGGTGGCCGTTTAGTGATTCCGGTTGGCGGTCAAGGTGAGAACCAGATGCTACAGCAGATTGACAAGGCACTTGATGGCACTGTTACCAAAAAGAACCACATGGGAGTTATTTATGTACCATTGACTAGCAAAGAAAAGCAATGGCCCAAGTAAGTGTCTGGCGTTTTCCTTTCTTTTCTCTTTTAATAACAATCTTATACATAATAAAGTTGTCCGTCTCTTTGTCCTCTTCTCAAGCTTTTTCCCATCCCATGGTGGCTTAAAACACGCACCAATTGTTAATCACAAATCACTGACATACTTGTTATTGTGGCATCGATTAGGTTTCAATCTAAACACTTGACCCTGACTTAAAGACCAATCGAGAGTAAAGGCAGTGAAATAGCAGGTAGGTTGCGAGATATTAACCAGTTTGTGTGCAAGAAGTGTAAGACAAGGGAGACGGATGAGAACTCCATTGTGGAGAAAGTATATTGAGGTTGTTCAGAATTTTTGTTACCTTGGCGATACCATTGGAACACAGGGAGAAGCTGGTGCTAGTAAGTTCAGGGAATTTCTGCTATTACTAGCCAACAGTGTTACCACTGTTGACCAAGGGAAGAGTGTATCAGCATGTGGACAGTATAAAGAGATGTGTACAGAACAGTGTTACATAGCGAAGGGCTGTATTTGAGTGGAAAAGTTGAAAGCTCACATGATTTCTGGCTGAAGCTTTTTCTCTCTCTTTCCTGGCGACCTTTTAAGCAGAGAAGACATGTCCGGAGGCTGTCCTCAATAGGGGGCAGCTCACACAGTTTGACTGATGTAGCAAAACCAGCTATCCCTCTCTCTATCCCTCTCTCTATCCCTCTCTCTCTATCCCTCTCTCTATCCCTCTCTCTCTATCCCTCTCTCTATCCCTCTCTCTATCCCTCTCTCTATCCCTCTCTCTATCCCTCTCTCTTTCTCTCTCTCTATCCCTCTATACCTCTCTCTCCCTCCCTCTCTCTCTATCCCTCTCTCTATCCCTCCCTCTCTCTCGCTATCCCTCTCTCTATCCCTCTCCGTCTCGCTATCACTCTCTCTATCCCTCTCTCTCTCGCTATCACTCTCTCTATCCCTCTCTCTCTCGCTATCACTCTCTCTCTCTATCACTCTCTCTCTCTCTATCACTCTCTCTCTCTCTATCACTCTCTCTCTCTATCACTCTCTCTCTCTCTCTCTCTATCACTCTCTCTCTCTCTATCCCTCTCTCTCTCTCTATCCCTCCCTCTCTCTCGCTATCACTCTCTCTATCCCTCTCTCTCTCGCTATCACTCTCTCTATCCCTCTCTATCCCTCTCTCTCTCTCTATCCCTCTCTCTCTCGCTATCACTCTCTCTATCCCTCTCTCTCTCGCTATCACTCTCTCTATCCCTCTCTCTCTCTCTATCCCTCTCTCTCTCGCTATCACTCTCTCTATCCCTCTCTCTCTCTTGCTATCACTCTCTCTATCCCTCTCTCTCATGCATATACAAGTTGTCTTTCTGATGTGTTTCTGTGACTATGCTTTTATAAAAACACTGGCGGCCGAGTGATTGTATTTCACAGACGATCTTGGTCACATTGAAAGAATGAATGAGAGTTCTTGGGTCTTAGGTATCCTCTCTCCTTCTGATCTGCATAATAGTCCAAAGTGGAACGAAGATGGCGTAAAAATATTTTCAAAACCTATCACTACAGTAGCTCTATCTAGGACATTGAGCACTTTTCTCCCGGACAACGCCGAGTACTTTGATAATCAAGGAGGCCTCCTGAGGACTACTGAAATCACTTAGGTATACTCTCTCTTTCTGGTCTGCCAAATAGTCCAAAGGAGAACGAAGATGGCGTTAAAATATTTTCCAAACCTATCACTACAGTAGCTAAATCTAGGATATTGAGCACTTTTCTCCCGGACAACGCCAAGTACTTTAAAAGGTTAGGAGGCTTCCTGATCACAACTTAAATCACCTATCTCGATTCCCCCATCTTTTTCAGCGTAGATGCTGTTAAAATATTATCCAAACCTATCACTACAGTAGCTCTATCTAGGACATTGAGCAATTTTCTCCCGGACAACGCCGAGTACTTTGAAAATCGAATAGGCCTCCTGAGCACTACTGAAATCACTTAGGTATCCTCCCTCCTTTTCATCTGCAAAATAGTCCAAAGGGGAACGAAGATGGCGTTAAAATATTTTCAAAACCTATCACTACAGTAGCTCTATCTAGGATATTGAGCACTTTTCTCCCGGACAACGCTGAGTACTTTGAAAATCAAGGAGGCCTCCTGAGCACTACTGAAATCACTTAGGTATCCTCCCTCCTTTTTATCTGCAAAATAGTCCAAAGGGGAACGAAGATGGCGTTAAAATATTTTCAAAACCTATCACTGCAGTAGCTCTATCAAGCATATTTAGCACTTTTCTCCTGAACAACGCCAAGTAATTTGAAAATCTAGGAGGCGTCATGAGCACTACTTAAGTCACTCTTATGGATTCCCCCATCCTTTTCAGCGTAGATGCTGTTGAAATATAATCCAAACCTATCACTACAGTAGCTCTATCTAGGACATTGAGCAATTTTCTCCCGGACAACGCTGAGTCTTTTGAAAATCAAAGAGACCCTATGAGCACTACTGAAATCACTTAGGTATCCTCTCTCGTTCTGGTCTGCCAAATAGTCCAAAGGGGAACGAAGATGGCGTTAAAATATTTTCAAAACCTATCACTACAGTAGCTCTATTATGGATATTGAGCAATTTTCTCCCGGACAACGCCGAGTACTTTGAAAATCAAAGAGGCCTCGTGAGCACTACTGAAATCACTCTTATCGATGATCCCATCCTTTTCAGCGTAGATGCTGTTAAAATATTATCCAAACCTATCACTACAGTAGCTCTATCTAGGACATTGAGCACTTTTTTCCCGGACAACACCGAGTACTTTGATAATCAAGGAGGCCTCCTGAGGACTACTGAAATCACTTAGGTATAGTCTCTCCTTCTGGTCTGCCAAATAGTCCAAAGGGGAACGAAGATGGCGTTAAAATATTTTCAAAACCTATCACTACAGTAGCTCTATCTAGGACATTGAGCACTTTTCTCCCGGACAACGCCGAGTACGTTAAAAATCAAGGAGGCCTCCTGAGCACTACTGAAATCACTTAGGTATCCTCCCTCCTTTTCATCTGCAAAATAGTCCAAACAGGAACGAAGATGGCGTTAAAATATTTTCAAAACCTATCACGACAGTAGCTCTATTTAGGATATTGAGCAGTTTTCTCCCAGACAACGCCGAGTATTTAAAAAATCAAGGAGGCTTCTGGAGCACTAATGAAATCACTCTAACCGATCCCCCTCCTCTCGCTTTTCATCTGCAAAATAGTCCAAAGAGAAACGTAGATGCTGTTATTCGGCATTCCCCGGTAGGGGCGCCTCAGGCAGTACGCAATAAACTTACTCCTCCCCAAAGAGGGGAGGCAAAGCCTGGGAGTGTGGACCTCCTAGAACTGCACATCACAAACCCATAGACCGGCGGAATGAAGCCCCGAAGGCCAAGACGATACCAGTTTATGGGGTGCAGTATCCATCGGAACAGATACTACACCTTGATCTTAGCCAAAAGAAGTGAATTAATGTAATTTTCGGTTAAAAAAAATGGCGTATAAAAGCTATGTCGAATTAGAGAAAAACGGCCTAATTTTGTTTCGTTGGTTGAGGGTTTTTTTTAGAGTCTTTTTGTTTACTAAATTACTATTTTTTTCTTTAAATAGGATTTTGAAAGTTAAATCATTGAATTTTTATGGTATCCTTTGGTCATAAAATTATTAATTGAACTAAATTGTATAAAACTATAACTAATTTTCTTAGTGTAATGTTGTTTTTAATGTCTATTTATAAAACGATTGGATGTAAATAGCTTCCAAAAGTTTCAGTCTTTTTAACACGAGGATTTGCCAAGAATTTTAAAACCAAAAGTTACTTTCTATTTGACAGTTTAATTCTTCCAAATTACTTTTAAATTTTGAAGAGTTGCACAGTAATTTTTTTTTCAACTATTAAAAAAGATTAAAATGACTGATTTCTTTCTATGAAGAAAGCAGAATCTATTATTTTAAATAGGATTTAAAAAAATTACATTTTATTTATTGCATTTTTCATTTCAATAAACATTCGATTAATAGTAAATAATAAAAAAAATTAAATGTGCAATTATCAAAGTTACGTTGACATGAGAAATGCATACGCGTTAAGTTGTTTCATAATTTTTATTAATCGAGAGATTTTAAATAACAACTGTGGGTGCTTATACAGCTGAAAGCACATATGAAAACGCATTTCCAAATAAAAACTCTTGTATCTATTTATGTATCAGGCAAAACTAAGTATCCTCACCAAAAATTAGGAAAAATTATAGAATAGAATTTTAATTAAACCTAAAAATCAATGTTATTGTATTTTGCATTGGACAGAGCGCACTTGGGAAGATTTCTGTAAAACAGGAGAGGTAACTCTCCTCAGAGGTCGTAATTCCAAGAAGTAGTACACTTTTTTACGCTAGGGCCCATGGATTCCGAAAAATATGATAAAACTGATTTTTACTTGTAATTAAAATCTACTCAATAATTTTTACTAATTTTTGATGAGGATACTTATTTTTGCCTGATACATAAGTATATACAAGTAGGGGTGGGACGTAATGGGTGAAAATTTCAGATTCATGCGAGTAGTATTTTTTGTGTTCATTTATACATAATAACACTAAACAATCAAACATTTTGAAAATTTTGCAAAATTCAGAAGGTGCAGGCCAAAAATAGCTGTTAGGGCTCCACAGGACTCAAAATCCATCATTTTTCGGTTAAAAAGTGGTTTCATGCGACATTGCAGGTTCTAAACATCCTCAAAAGCTATGAATGGATATAGATGGTTAAATCTGATATAGTACTTTAATTTAGGACCATTTGCAAAATTTTCAAAATGTTTGATTGTTTAGTGTTATTTATGTATAAATGAACACAAAAAAATACTACTCGCATGAAATCTGAAATTTTCACCCATTACGTCCCACCCTTAATACAAGAGTTTTTATTTAGAAATGTGTTTTTCATATGTGCTTTCAGCTGTATAAGCACCCAAATGTGTTTTGCGGTGATAATATACAAATAATCTTATTTTGCAGGTTTTATTTATACTGAGTAAGAAAAGACGGACAGATGAGAATTTATCTGTTTTGATCTGAGAGTCTGCATGATATGAAACTTTGTGGTTCAGTTGATACTAATGCTGTGACGAGTTCTAGTTTAAAAAAATCTGTACTTAATCCTGGTTAGTTGGCAATTCTGTGGAGACGGTTCTACTTTGCACCTCGTCCATTGTAAATATTGTAATTTCCCCATGATTATCTAAGTCAGTTATTTATAGTGAAATTGGTTTTCGCATTTTTTGCATTGTGATTTTTTTTCTTTTTCAAATAACATTTGAGAAAATTCCCCCCTCTCTAAAAAAAAAACCCTCAACCAACGAAAACAAAAATTAGCACTTTTTTATTTTCTAAAAACAAAGAATAATACCCCACCTCTTTTTTTTTTCGCCATTTCCTTTTTATGGGGGGGGGGGTCAAAGTAAATAAACATCCGGGTAGGGTCGGCTATTTAAAATGTCAGCGGTTGTTTGTTTTTCGTTTTGCTTTAATTGTGACAGTAAAAAATATTCAATGCTTGAAGGAAAAATTATTGCTTAGCTGCTTCTCAGCTAATAACTAAATGGTCGTCTTCAAGTCTAATGTAAACAAATACTTGTTGAACCGTCTTCCTGGATAAACAATATCTCTCAAGTAATCTTCTGCCCAATCCACCAGTTGTTTCCAATCATCGCGTGGTGGTACTCATCGCCCAACCGATATATTTAACCCTTTCATCGACTGACCCCCTGGCCTTGATTAGTGGTGACCCTTTAGTAAAAAGAAATTTTTTAAAGTCTTTTTGGGAATACCTTGAATTTTGTTATCAGAAACAATTGTTTGAATGCTAATCTGTTCTGCCAGTCCTCATGTGTGTTTCCAGAAAATATGCATTCACATCTTACATTTTCTCCGAATAAGCTGTTTCTCCCAACTAAGACTTCCAAAGAAATGGTTGCAGCCATTTTCACTCACATCTTAATATCTACTTCTACTACCTCGAGTATCACCGGGGGAAAAATATTCATGGCATAAATATGCTATGTACACTGCTTGTGTTTTATTTTTCACGCTACTCTTTTTCTGTTACCTACTGTACATTTTTTATCAAAATAATGACTGCTGCCTTCTTCCTTCTACATTCCAGAATTATGCTTATACATATTGACTTCTTTCTTTTACATTGATTTTACATTTTTAATATCATACAATTTATGTAACAACAAAATAATAACATTACCGGGACACTCCATAGAAATTAATCTAATTCAGATCATTTATTTAGAACTCTAATTTCATTTGAGAATGGCAGATTACGCTTCAGATTCTATTTCTGAATGGTTCGGCATTCACCTTCCTGCAAAAACAACAAATATCCGCTACGACTTTCGACATCTAATTTGGTTATCTTCTTGATTATTTTTTTATTAAACTTACTTTTTTTTTTTACTGTTATTTATATTGTTAGTACTGTTGTTATTATTCTTATGTGGAGGCACTTGATAAGTAGTTTTTTATGGGAAGTAAACAAAACAGTATATTTTAGGTTTTAATCTGTATAAATTTTACTAAGGAGTATCCACTTATCAAAGCCAGAAGCCACTTGAAGATAAGGGTTAATGACACTAATGGATTGCCAGTAGAATGACGAAAAATATGAGACAATTGAAAATGATGAATGGAATGTAAAAAAATTTGAATTCTTATGAGGACGGTTTATGGCAAGTATTTGTTAACATTGGATTTGAAGACGACAGTGTGAGGCTGGGCTTTTCACACTGTCACTTGTGTAATCATGAAGGAATGTAATGATCAATATTCGCACTCATCCCATTCAAAGCGTCCACAATGTCTGGCGGCCATTTGCCAGCAATGGTAGCTGCATGACTGGGGTAAGGATTATATGGTGATCCATGATTTGCATATTAGGAGACCTTCACAGCTTTGCATAGGTCATTTAATTGCAGTCTGCAAAAAGTATATTTTGAGTTTTAATCTGTATAAACTGTATTAGTTTGGTGTCACCTTTGATTCATACTAATTTTAGATCTGAATGATATTGTTATTTCATTCCTTTTAAAGTTAAAAAAATCAAAGATTGCAAAAAAGTAAAACAAATATTGTGAAAGGTTAAATAGCCTTGTGCCGGACATAGCTGGCCGGATGTTTTAGTAGTTAAAAAATAAAAAGCAACCACTGCGTTTTTTTTATGTTTTAAATTTTATTTTAACTAGCTGTCTCAACCTGGCATTGCCTAGTAGTGTATTTGTTTTGCAATTTGTTTTGCTTTGCTTTTTTAAAACTATGCCAGTTGTTATTTTACAAAATATTTTTGGTTCCAATCAAATGGACATAACTCTGTATGGACGAATACAGAGTTATGTCCCTTTTATTCTATGGTTGCCATTTGAAAATAATTCAAACTGGAAGAAACTAAATCGAATTACATTTTATTCTTAACAACATGCTGCAACGATCCCCCCCAAAAAACTGACTTACCAGAATCAAATATTGATTTTGTAGGAAGAAAGCTATCGATGACATAGAAACGATAAAGAGACAAACTTTATATATTTTGTATTTTGTCAGCCATTTGTTTCTTTTTCTTCTAACAATTCCACTTTCAAATAACTTTTCTGCTCTGTCACTTGACACTTGTTTCTGACTGCAATCGTCATCATACTCTGCCTTTTAAGCAGGAGGGTTTCCTAATATGTAAATCATGTATCAGCATATAATCCTTACTGTACTGGCAAATGGCTCCAAGACATCGTAGACGCCTCGAATGGGGTAAGTGCGAACATTTATCATTGTATTATTAGATTTGGTGTAAATTAAAGAAATGGGAGGTAGTGAGGAAACCTGGACTGACATAGAAAAAGTTATAAAAAAAGTTGTTGATCTTATGGAAAAATGACAGACATTTAATTATGGCAATTGCAATAATGCACACATAGTGCAAAATTGTCTCCCACTAAAATAAAGGAGAGAGGAAAATGCAAAATGAAACGAGGAAGAAATTGAGAATGCCATTAGAAGAGAAAGGGATAATCTTACAACAGCGATAAAAACATTTATGGAATTTATTTAAATTGCATATATAGTTATCTTGAAATATCTAAAGTATTATAATAAAGATCATTTATTTATATATAAATACTAAAAGAATACTCGTCCCAGGACAGGTAAAATTAATTCCCTAAATAAAACGGTTTTGCACCACTTTTATGTCTCCTTACGAAGATTAAAATCAAGATATAATGCTATTAAACCTCATGTCTAGAATCTTTATTCCAATTTTAATAAAAATCCATTACATAATTTTAACTTTAGAAAATGTCTGAAATTTAAGGCTGGCAAGTCTTGAAGAAATTGAAATTCAAGGAATTTTGATTAATTGGTGTCTAATGACTATGGATGAAATTTATTGCAAATATGAAATGTTTGTATTTTCAAATGAGAGATTGTGCCCATATTATACTCTCTAAAAAAAAAAATGTTAAAATACACCAAAGAATTTGAGGAATATTTATTAAATAATGTCTAATACATATTGTTAAAATTTCACAAAATTCTGAGATATTTGAATTTTCACGAAGGGCTTCCACCCCTCTTTGCCCCCTTTGTATAAATTAAACTAAATATAGCCCACATTACGCACCCTTACACTTAGCAGCTATGTTCCAAATTCATAATGATCGGTTAATTAGTTTAGGAGTCAATCCTGTACGTATCATTATCATCGGTTTAAAGTCCATTTTACATACTGGCAAGTGTTGGATGGCTTTCAGAAATTGACTTCCTAACTAACATAATCAAGCCAGATCTTTATTTATCTCTCTTTCTCTCAAATCCATTTTCATCATTTTTTCCCATGTTTTCCTTGGCCTTTCCCTACCAGCTGACTCTGCTACCTCAACTGTTCTACATCTACTAACCCAAGAACTCTTATCCATTCTTTCAATGTGGCCATGCCATCGAAGTTTCCTGTTCTGCACGCATCTCTCTGTACTGTCCAGATTTAATCATTCTCTGAGGTCATCAAATTGAAGCCTGTCTTTAAGACTCGCATTACACATCCATTGTGTCGTTCTCATATCATTTCTCTCCAAGAAACGCATATCCTCAACCGTCATTGGTCAGGTTTCACTTCCATACATCATCACACTATGTACACATGCCTGATAAACTGTTCCCTTGGTTGACAGTGGTAATGGTCTGCTGGTTAGTAATGGCGGAAGTTTCTTGAATTTACTCCATCCACTCCTAACTCTTGTAATCACACTAGCCTCAGCTCCTCCTTGTGCTTCAATGATATTACCAAGGTAACACAACTTCTGAACAACCTCAATAGCTTCGCCATCCAAATATACTTTGTCTGCATCTGAGTTCTCATCTATGTCCATTGTTTTACACTTCTTGCACACAAGCTGGTTATCATCTCTCAATGTAAAATATCACAGAATCCTCCTTTGTATAATAAAGACCAATGTATATTTATTTGTATATAAATAAATATATGTACTTCCAACCCTCACAAAAGTTAGCAAGTAAAACATGTACCTTTTTCTAATCTCCGGACGAAACGCATTTCAAGTGGTAAGGGGAAGCAAGAAAGCAACTAGCAAGTCAGCCAACCACCTCAGACTTACCCCAACTCCTGAAATGAATTCAGAAAGAAATTATTCACCCTATAATAAAAAATCAATGGTGGGTGTTTTGTTTTCTTTAGGTCATCAGAAATGATAATATGAATTTATATATGAAAAATTAAACGACTGACATAATACTATGGTCTTTATATTAATATTTTACTAATATATCTAGGTAAATAGCGAGTATGAGCATTGGCAAAGCATAATTTATTTTGCATTTCTACTGAACAGACTCGTATCGACATAAATGTTTTTGATTGTTATTTACGGAACAGACTGCAAATGACCAAAGCAGTTTACGATTTGAAAGCCATGTAAAAAGGAAGATTATACTAAGCATGCACAACCAAAAGGCTTAGGTTAGAGTTAATAAAAAAACATTTAGCCTCTCAATAAAATAAAGTTGAAAATAGTTGATTTACTTACTGATTTGAAAAAAATTATTAAACCCATTCTTAACATAAAAGGGGGGGGGGGGATTTGAAGAGTAATTGACTTTAAACTTAAATTGTTTCGGCCAGCAGATTTTTACTCACTAACTTTAGTGTGACGGGATATATATATATATATATATATATATATTAGTCTTTATTATAGCGTGGCGGATGATATTCCCTTCCATTCTGTCTACTTTTTCTAATTTCAATTTTTAAGCAAAGCTTTCTGAAAACCCTTTTTCCTTCGTTGAAGAATGACTATCTTGCTCTTGATTGTGTTTATTTGCGGTATTTCATTTTGCTGGAGTAGCCATAATGCCGACCCCTTGTCACTTCAGATAATAATGGAATGTGCTTGGCGCCATGATTGTTGAAAGGTAGGTCTTGCTTACTCCGTTGATTGCTTTGCTACCAATGTCACTTTTGGCTGCTCCGCCTGCCGACAACAATAGACGGCTTCTTTCAGCTGCTGCTAGAAAACAATAGACCGCTTCTTTTTATTTATGTACATAAATAAACGCTAAAGTACAAGTTTTTATCTTTTCCACATTCCTATTTTGTGGTATCTTGATATCGTCTCGTTGTGTATTTGTTTAATATTCTGAATGCGTGTGTAGGTACTGTGAACAGTCCTATAATCTTTCTCCGGGTCGTAAGAGCACTGCATGTTCGATACCAATTATTTAGCATGTCTTAGTCTTGCAAAAGCTGGCAATATGCATCTCTCTCCAAGTCATGCCATCCAATGGCTTCTGAACAGTTTCATTGTACCTAATTTTACTCACAAGGGGCGAGTTGACAAGTGGCATATGGTTTTCAGGTGTGTGCCAAGTTACCGACTAGTCAGAATGCAAGTGTTTTAACAGCTCACACACAGTTATATGAGGATAAAATACACGATATATCATAAAATGAAATGCTGTGGAGACAGAATGTATGAAAAAGATAGAAAGAAAAACACAATTAAAACACAGGGAAAAAATCAAACAAGAGATTGACTGTTTTTATGAAAATGTTAGTTGATCTCTTGTTTGATTCTTTTCTTTCTGTGTTTTAATTGTTTTTCCTTTCTGTCTTTTTCATACATATGTGTGTGTGTGTGTATTGGGCTGGCAACTAAATTCACGTTGTTTTTTTTTCTTTTTAATTTAAACAGTTTGATAAAAAAAATAACAAAAATTAATGAATAATGTATTCGCCCTTGTTTGCAACTTCTTCCCAACATTCAACAAGATTTTCAATACCGCGTTGGTAGAAATCAAAAAGAAAAAAGGTGTCGAAAATGTTCATTTTTCTTAACTTGACATTCCATTGTAATGATCTGAAAATAAACAAAATTTAAATTAAACATACTAAAAAAATAAATAAATGACAAAATAGAATTCTCAAAAAATTAAATTTAAAAATTAAAAAAAGAAAAATGGCGGGAAACTTATTTGCCAACCCGATATATATATATATATATATATATATATATATATATATATATGTGTGTGTGTGTATTAATTTTTTAGTATTTATTTCAACTCAATACATGAGTAAACCTTATGATTTAATTTATGAATGAAACACAAACTTTTCTGTGTAGCTCACTTACCATAACTATATTTTTATACCAATAATTTTACATGTATGTACACATATATTATAAAATAATATATTATGCATATTTTCAGTATTTACATCAACAGTGCTCAATGGCACGTAAGCTACACTGAACCGTTTGTTTCATTCCAAGGGTGGAATCATCAGACTTGTAGATTTTCTTCTGTTTCCATTCTGCTTTATTGGTAACCTAAGAGCACTTAATTCGTTTTATAGAAAAGTATTGCTTTGTTATTTCACCTACAAGAGTGCTCTACCCATAATTAGAGAACATACTTATCTTATATATAGTCAGTCATACCCCCCCCCCATCTTAGACTGTAATAGATTTTTTAATACGAGGTACATAAATAAAACCTGTTTCGTCAGTCATACAAGAAACTGCTCAACAAGGTCAAACATGCAGTTAAGCCAAGGATTCTCTAGTTCTTCTCAGACCCAGTTGTACAATGTGCAGAACAACAGGTGGCTAGCCTATAGTCTGCACAAAGTTCCATACATCACGAAAATCAAGTTCCCTCCAACTGTGATTGTCTTTAAGTGTTTTATCAGTGAAGGCCACATCATGCTGCCTCACATTTTCGAAAAATGACTGACACAATTCAGATAGCTATATTGAGTTGTTGTTCACTGTTCTCCAGCACTAGGTGGAGTTGGTGGCTGCGGGAAGGCCATAGGTCTGGCTGCAGGACTCCTCTTCGTCTTACACTTTTAAGAAAACCTCAAAGTGGTTGTCTGAGAACTCCCACAACTTCACCAGTCTTAACATCTGACCCCTCAACTTTCCTGATTGCAACCCCATGGACTATGATGTGTGGAGTGCCATTGAAAAAGGCACCAACCGTACCATCTCCAACATAAAGGATAAGTCGATTGCCAGGATCAAACTGGTGTTCAGGCGTCTCTCTGAAGACACAATGAAGGTCGCATGCACCAGGTTTAGGTCCCTTTGAGACTATTGTGGAGGCTCGGGGCGGCTTCTTCAGGTAAGCAAAATTCAGCAAACGGTCCTCTAAGATTTTGAGAATACATCAATTATTAGCATCTTTTTTTTTTCCTTTCCAAAGAGTGTCAAATTTGTCTCAAACACTCTGTAAGGCAAATATTGATCTGTGTTCTAAAAGAAATATTGTATATTTTTGATTATTCATAAATAAAGGAAAGCAGATGAGCTATTATCCTCACACTTAGAAGTCATCCCACTGTCACCTATAACACCTGGAAAAAATGTAACGGACAATATTGATTACACTGACTGACTCACATTCGACTGTAGAGAGAGAGAGAGAGAGAGAGAGAGAGAGAGAGAGATGGTGGCTTGGGGAAACGGAGAGAGGGAGAGAAAGTAAAGAGATAAGAAAAAAAGAACTCTAGCCAAAACAGTCACAACATGGTCTTATTAACTGCTACACAGGCTTATTACAGGGGAACTAAATCTAGCTGTGGCTGCTTGGCTACTGGCATTTTGGCAAACAACACAAGTCACAGTCATGAACTATTGAATATAGCAACAGTTTATAAACAGCTTCACGAACTAACTCACACTCAAGTCCACATGCATACTTTTTTCTGTCTAAACCATTTGAATTCTTTTCTTAACTCTTTATTTTGGTTGTTGAAAGATGTAAATAAAGTTAATATAATTATGTGCGAACAAAGTCTGGATTAGTAGCTGAATACTTTATCTATGATGCTATGAATAACACAGTAAAAGTTTACAACAGCTTTGGCAACGGTGCAGTATAGTTAACAAGAAAAAAGATAAACGTTGTCTTCAACCAATAAACGTTGAATATTTTACAGAGTAATAACAGCAGCAGCAAAGAAATGATTTCTCTGCTGCTGTTGTTAATAGAGTTGAACTTCTGCATAGAGCTCACCAAGATCGTGCCTCAGGATTGTCGGGTCTACATGAAGTCCTCCTCGTTGGTCGCAGCTATTCACTAACCTGCAAGATTGCAGGTTTTAACCCCCGACACCAAGAGCAGCCAGGCTCGGCAGTTGCATGCAAAGTCGGGGAAGGTTTTGCCCAGAACACACAAAGGTATGATGCAGAAGCAACGTTGCCACTTTCACTTGATTGTTTTGCGGTTCCACACCTGACACTGGTGTTACCAGATCAGGCTGTCTGAAGATACCAGCTTCCTGACAAAAAATGCACCAAACATTGATGTTTATTTTCCCTTCCCTTTGCAAAACTCAATCATGTTTTGCAAAGCCAAAAACAACAATTTTCTTCTACAAAACAACCAAAGCAAACACCATGAATGAATACTTTAAGATATAAAGAACCTGAAGCATAAAAACTTTTACCAAAATGACCGGATTCGGCATTAAATAACCCGAAAAGTGTTGATATGCCGTAAAACAGAACAACCAAACCAGCTGCACCTGACATGTCTTTGTTTGCCACATGCAGAGGCATAGCCAGCCAGAGGACGGCAGATCCTGATACCAACTCCTCATGGATTTTCATCAGAGCCCTGTTAGCTGGGTAGCTCTTACACTACCACGTTCCCCCGCCCCTAGCACGGTGAGGAAGATTTGGATTTTAGGGGCGTGCTGCTGCTCATACTACTACTGGAACAGAGTTTCACAGGTCTAGTTAGTAATGTATTCAGCATAGTAGAAAAAGATTTTCAGGATTTTGTTATTTTATTGGTTTTAGTTTTTTTATAAATGAAAGAACAGATGCGTATTATTGTTGTTTTTCATGGTAATCAGGTTGTGTAGTAAAATTATAATCTGATGTTGACAAAAAATAAAGCCTGCAAAATTTTGGATTGTTGCCAGAAACTAATATCAAGTTAGCAACCTTGCAAATTTGCGAGATGCAAGCTTATGTCCCACCAGAAGTTGATGACGTTATATGTCACATCGACTTAAAAAAAATATCAATTAACTAGTGTACATCTTCCGTCATAAATGACGTAAAAAAAAAAATTTATCCGTCGCCAGTGTTTGCACTAATATTTCTATAAAATAACGTCTCAACCGATGAAGTTAAGAGGAAAAAAATAAGAAAGAAAACGTTTCAAATTGGAAAGTTTTTAAAAAAGAAAGGAGGGGGGGGGGGCTGACTTGCTATTTGCATTCTCCCTTCGATTATTCGTCAGACAGTTATGTACTCGCTAACTTTTGTGTGACACGTTAAATATATATATATATATATATATATATATATATATATTGCTCTTTATTATAGATTGGAGAATGACAGTGTCTGTTTGTTATGGTTCATTTCCGAGCAGAACAAAAAGAAATCGATAATATAATTAACATTTTAAATGTTTTCATTAAAAACAATGGTGCATGTAAATTTGTAAATATTAATAGTCGAGTCGATGCATACACATTTTATAGCAAAAATAGAGAAAACATTTTTATTCAGTATTTTCAGAAATTTACAACTAATTAGAATAGATTTTTTTCTTTTTATAAACATAACTCAATAGCAACAAATATTTTGTATTTTGTCTGATTAAAAATATATAGGAAAAACTTTAGGGAAAACAAATGTTGATCAACTCAGTTTTAGTAGTAATGTATTTAAAAACTATACATTATAGATTCCAGAGATGTACCATGGTTTCATTGACATGGGTCAGCCTTTACTGTTTAGAAAAAAACCTTACAACCCATCTCAAATCGTCAAAATAAAAGCACTATTCACTGTCGCTTGTTCCATTTTTCGAACTATTTTCTTTCCTTGAGAAGCTTACGATTTGAGATGAGTCTTTTCTAAACAGTAAAGGCCTACCCGTATCAATGAAAACAAGGTACATCTCTGGAATCTGTAATGTATAGTTTTTAAATAAATATGTATTTTAGCTCTCGCATTC
Organism: Sepiola atlantica; assembly: GCA_963556195.1. Taxonomy (NCBI): domain Eukaryota; kingdom Metazoa; phylum Mollusca; class Cephalopoda; order Sepiida; family Sepiolidae; genus Sepiola; species Sepiola atlantica. The sequence goes on from OY744516.1 coordinate 91,297,743, forward strand.
TTACGACCGAGCACGTTATTGATTTCTTTTCACCATACGCTGAAATATTATATATACAGTGGGCCCCCAGATGCACACGCGAATAGCGAAAATCTGTAAATAGCTTTTGATGCCTCAAAGTTCACTAAAAATCAGGTTTCTGTACATTAGCATGTGTTTTTTTTTTTTGCATGAAAGCCACCAAATTAGCGTAAATTAACCCTTTCTTCTTGCAAGTTGATTGGGGTTTTTTGGTTTTTTTTTTTATATTTCAGTTTCATATAAAGTTAGACAAAATTTGGAATACCAACGCTTTTATATGAGCAGTATTTAATATGAATCCTACAGAATAATTAGGGTTTTTTTTTTTTGTCATATTGGCCTTCATTAGACTTAAACGATTTTCATATTTGTAAGTTCTACCGAATTCATGAAGAAAATGTTAAATCAATGCTTATGATGAAAATCTGCGAATTTGTGAAACCGCGAATGGTGAGCCCACGAATCACGGGGTTCACTGTATATATATATATATATATATATATATATATGTGTGTGTTCAAAGTATTGTTATAAAAGAGACAAACCAAACATGTGAATGGTATATTTATGAATGGAACTAAAATTCTTCGATAAAATTGTTGTTGCAACAATTGGACAATTGTGATTGGTCACTTTTGAAATGCTGAAACAAAGACTCTCTTTAGCATTCTTGTCTATTGTCTTCAGGCATCTTAAAAATGGTGGTGCTTTTTACAAATTCTATTTGCGTTTGCCAGGGAGGGGTGGGGTTGCTCTCAGCTGTACTTGCTGCATGAATGTGCAGTTTGGTTGTTGTCTTGATTCAGCAAGGATGCATATTGCTTTGCAAGCTTATCTTTCTGCATCTTCCTCACAGAAATCTGTTAAATGCCTAGAAGCAAAATTATTCTTTCATTTTGTTTCTTTGATGATTTTTTTTTGTGTGTTGCGTGATTATCGTGGTGATATGTGTAGTGGAGTTGTTTGGTTAGAGTAACAAAATAGTTTGTATTTAGATAAATGGATAGTCATGTTGTATCTTGGCTCATCATCTTTTACTGACAGTTGGAGATACATAATGAGCCAGATTCTACTAAGGAACTTTCTGGAAAAATTAATTTTAAAATTCTGTTTCACCAGGTGTGTATGGCAAATATCGGTCCGTGTTATTAAAATAAAAAATGTATTTAGAGTTTTTTTGTTTTTTTTAATATTCTATCCGGGTATAAATTCCATTTCTTTGTATTCATATAAAGAGGGAATAGGAGTTATTTATTCTACTACCACATATGTACTCTCACCAACACCCTTCAAATACTGGGAAGATTTTTCAAATGGAGACCATCTTTCTCAGCAGAAAATGTAAATACTAATAGGATACAAAAAATAATACATTTATTTATTACTAGCAGGGCTATCCATCATTGCTCGGAGCAAAAAGTGTAACATATTTCTATTAAAACTTCTATCTCTCTCTCTTTCCCCTCTCCCCACCCCCTTTTTCTTCTCTGCCCAACCAATTTCTCGCTCAAGACATATACACACATAAACAACTGAAGGAATGAATCGGCGTAAGTGAAAAAAACAGAGTTACTTTCCTTCGGTTAGTGGCTGGGAAACTGACGAAATCTGCACTATTTAGGGTCACAGAATGAATATTTTTTAATAAATTTTATATTTATTCATTTCGGGCAATCCTGATCAAAAAATATACCAAAATCATGGGTCTTTGTTTTGTAGTTTAAGATTTTAACTGGACACACACACGCACACACCCAGACAACTGCCCTTTTATATAATAGATTAATAAATAATATTTACATAACATAATTTTATTAATATAGAAACAGAAGTAACAAATTAGAGAAAATCGCTAAGTTTTTAAAATTTACTGCTACTGTAGGGAACATGAACATGAAGAGGGCTTACTTGCGAAACGTCCTCGGGTTTGCTTGTCCTGTGCGCTGCGAGTGAAAGAAAGAAAGAAGGAAAGAAATCCAACATGGCGTCCCTGAATGTTTATTACATACAGTTCACGCAAAATCTCGCAAAGTCTCGTTGCACGTATGGAAATTAGGTGTGACTGGATATTATAAAAAGCGAGTCTCGTACCGTCTCAGAGAAACGGAGTGTGCGAAGCGAGTGCACGTGTCGAGCAGTGAGAGCTGCTTTGGAGGTTAAGTGATTTGCGACCTTCGTTATTACTACAAGCTATCTCGGCGATGGACAAATTCGACTTGAGATTAATACCCGAGTTCGACGGCTCCCCCTCCGGACCCTCTGTAGTCGAGTGGTGGGAGAAAGCCGAGCGCGTCTGCAGACTTTGCAATATAAAGGATCCTGCACTGGTCATCCCGCTGAGGCTGACCAAAGGAGCATATTCGGTGTATCAGCAGCTCGGAAACGAACCAGGCCTGGAGGAAATTAGGCAGGCGCTATACGCAGCCTTTGCTGTGGACCCTTTCGTCGCCTGGAGGCAGTTCATCGAACGGCGACTTGGGCTAGATGAGACTGCGGATGTCTACCTGGCCGATTTGAGGAGGCTAGCCGCGCCGTTTGGTGGAACAAGCGAGCGAATACTGGGATGCGCTTTTCTGACTGGACTCCCAGACGGCGCCAGCAGACTGCTGCGAGCATCGTCCAGACTCAGTGAGATTGGGCTTGACGAGTTGTTGGCCAGAGCCCGAAACATTTTGAAAGAGGACACAGAGCCGGTTTCGGCAGCTGCGGAAGCGTCTTCACCACCAACAGAAGACATGAGATGCTACAAATGTGGTGGGCCGAATCATTTTTCAAAAGACTGCCGAAGTGGTGCAAAGGACGCGCCCGATCGAGGAACGTTAAACGCGTGCGTTGTTACCGGTGCAACAAGCTGGGTCACGTGGCAAGAGGTTGTCCGGGAAACGGGCAAGGGGAGTAAGCTATAGCGCCAGTCTTCTCCCCAGATCGTCGCCAAATAAGGCGCTACCCACAGTGAGCGTGCGCGTAAACGGGCGTGAGCGCTTCGCGCTCGTAGACACCGGGTGCACGCAGACCCTCGTGCGCAAAGCATGCTGTGACGCATGGGATAAGGAAAGGATCCCGGTATTGACGGTTGGCGGTGGCTCGATTGCCTCTTGTGGCGTTAGCATCATTCGCGCAGGTGTTGGCGATGGGCCCACAGTAACCGCACGAGCCTTGGTTATAAACGGTGACCTGCTCGGTTACGACCTGCTCCTGGGAATGGACGTCATCAAGGAATTGGGAGGTGTACGCATTGATGGTGAGAGTAGGGCACATTTTGCAAAAGCGGGCCTTGCTCTGAGTGCAGCTATGAAGCTGGAACAGCCTGATTTTTGTGCTGAATTCGACCAGCGCACTAAGTCCTGGACAGCCTCCTGGAAGTGGTCGGAGGAGCAGCCACCCGAGAAATTATGCAATAAAGTGCCAGAATACAAAATTACCCCCCCCCCCCGGAGCTCATGCAGAATACGACAAGGAACTACAAACTTGGATTAGTAATGGATGGCTAGTTCCGTATTCAGAGAAGGAATTGGGTCCTCCAAAGTGCCTGATCCCGTTAATGGCGGTTATCCAACAGAATAAGCAGAAGGTGAGGCCGGTGCTCGACTATCGAGAATTGAATGAGCACGTGGACCCTTTTACAGCTCGCGCGGACGTATGCACTGAAAAGTTGAGGGAATGGCGGCAAGCGGGATCTAATGTATCTGTACTGGATCTTCACAAAGCATACCTTCAAGTGCGTGTACACAAATCACTATGGCCCTATCAAACGTTGCTCATCAAGGGGAAAAGGTATTGCCTAACCCGCATGGGATTTGGACTTAATGTGGCGCCATCAATTATGCAAATGATTGTTGACACCATTCTGACTAAAGATGAGCGCATTCAGCGGGCAACGTCTGCATATATTGATGACGTGTATGTGGACGAGGAAATTGTATCTGCGGCGCGCGTGAGGGAGCATCTCTACAACTTTGGCCTTCTCAGCAAGGAACCGGAAAGGCTACGGGATGGCGCACGGGTACTTGGTTTGCAGGTCTGGGAGGAAGATAACGTTCTGTATTGGAAACGAGGAAATGAAACCCCGGACATGCCTTGTATTGTTACACGACGAAACGTATTTTCCTTGTGCGGAAAGTTAGTTGGACACCTTCCTGTGGGCGGCTGGCTTCGTGTTGCGGTGGCATTTATTAAGCGAAGAGCCTCCGACGTCACCACTGGATGGGATGACGAAACTCATGACGTCCCTCTCAATACAATGCTCAAAGAAGTCCTCACCAGGGTGCACAAGGAAGACCCAACGTGAGGCAGATGGTGCGTCGACAGCCAGAACCTTAGTGTGTGGGTTGATGCAAGCTCTCTCGCCATTGGCGTATCGGTGGTCCATGATGGAATGGTGGTGGAAGACGCTTGCTGATTACGCCCAGAAAAGGACTCCCAGCACATAAACCTGGCAGAACTTGATGCAGTTATCAAAGGGATAAACTTGGCAATCCTTTGGAAGACGACTACCCTGCAACTATTCACGGATTCTGCTTGCGTCCATAAGTGGATTTCAGATACTCTCACCGGGAGGGCCAGAATACGAACCAAAGCCACGAGCGAGATGCTTATCCGACGGCGGCTCGACACGATCATGAAGCTGGTGAACGAATATGCGCTGTCAATAGAGGTGTCCCTGGTCAAATCCAGCCTGAACAAAGCAGATTGTTTGACGAGAGTACCTCAAAGATGGCTTGATGCCATAAGAAAGACTATTGAACCCATGCAGCCCGCCTGCGCCGCTTCCATGAGCCCCGTTCGATCTAATCACATCAAAGAAGTCCACCAACAAACCGGGCACCCTGGGGTCAAGCGGACCCTATATTTCGCTAAGTTGGTTGAACCAGGAGTACAAAAGGCAGACGTCAGGAAAGTGGTCAAAGATTGTGTAGCATGCCAATCCATTGATCCAGCACCCGTTCGCTGGAAGAAAGGAAAGCTGGGAGTGGAAAGCCATTGGAACCGGCTGGCGATGGATATTACTCACCACAACGGTGAGGATTTCCTGACTCTCATTGATTGCGGTCCATCCAGGTTTGCGATATGGTGCATGCTGCGCCGGCAGGATGCAGCCAGCATCATCCGTCAGTTAAACAATATTTTTCTTGAATGTGGCCCCCCAACGGAGATATTAACCGACAATGGCGCTGCATTCACTAGTGAGCAGTTCAGAAAGTTTGCTGATGGCTGGGGAGTACACCTGAGGTTTCGATGCGCCCACGTACCGAGTAGAAATGGGGTCATCGAGCGGAATCACAGAACCGTCAAAACCATTGCAGCCAGGATGGGCTGCACGGTATTTGAGGCAGTCTACCTGTATAACGTAACCCCAAAGGATAATGTTTCACCCTCTACAGCGCCGGCTGACACCTTGCACAGGTATCATGTCAGGGTGAAAGGCATAGAGACTAACCCGCTGCCCGAACTGGAAGTAACCAAAGAGAAACTGAAAAAAGGGGATGTCATCTGGATTAAGAACCCGCGCGGCAAGTGTACGACGAAATACGGAGTTGGACGCATCACCGAGGTAATCAGCCCACAGGCAGTGCGAGTCGACGGTATGCCCCGTCACATTAGAGACCTACGGTTAGCAACGCAACCATCACTGGACGACAAGAGCGAGTCGGAGTCAGAGAGCAGTGAGGCATCGCTCTGGCTTGCAGCAGCCCCATCGGACAGTGACTCGGATATCAGCAGTATCCCAGCGGACGCGATGTTTCTCGACCCTCAGACCGCGGACGAGAGCACAAGCGAAGATGAGGCCTGCGTTGTCCCCCTCCGAAGAAGCAACCGGCGAAGGCGATCGAGGCCTCCCTGCCATCTCTGTGATCATGAGATCAGGGGGGAGTGTAGGGAACATGAACATGAAGAGGGCTTACTTGCGAAACGTCCTCGGGTTTGCTTGTCCTGTGCGCTGCGAGTGAAAGAAAGAAAGAAGGAAAGAAATCCAACATGGCGTCCCTGAATGTTTATTACATACAGTTCACGCAAAATCTCGTTGCACGTATGGAAATTAGGTGTGACTGGATATTATAAAAAGCGAGTCTCGTACCGTCTCAGAGAAACGGAGTGTGCGAAGCGAGTGCACGTGTCAAGCAGTGAGAGCTGCTTTGGAGGTTAACAGTGATTTGCGACCTTCGTTATTACTACAACGGTGATGTCAAAATGCATCTGTCTTAAACTGTGTTGTTGACAGGTAAGTAGGAATTTAATTTTGAATGATTAATTTATAATAAATTATTCAAAATTAAATTCCTATATTTAAGCATCATAAAATCTTTTGACGAGTTTGGAGTAAAATTAGTTTAAATCACTGAAAAAGGTAAATAGAAAAAAAAACATTAATTCCTGAAATATGCCCACACGTGGTAAATATTTAACCAAATATTTTGCACCAAAAATAAATTATGGTTAGATACTGTTTTAGCAAGTAAAATTAAATTTTATTCTAAATAATTTGGGTGTCTAACTCTGCCTTCAGGCTGGGATCAAAGTGTAGTGTCTGTTCTGTGTGAGAGAGATCCTTCTAGCCTGAGGCAATTTAAAAGATTTTCTTAACTATGTCTAGTCGAAATGAGACTAGACAATCAGGCCCCATCCTCATCAGAGGATTAATTGTGACCTGATTCAACAAATACACCGAATGATGATGATGATGTCTCAATTCAGAGTGCCCCTTTTTCGGAGCTGGATGTTCCCCACATTAAAAACTGACCTTGTATCTTTCTTTGTGGAGAGACAAGTGAATAAGGATTGAAATAGGATTAACTTTGACCATGAAAAGCAAGGTTGTGGAGCCAGAAGATATAAGCTCCGACTCCAAGAATTCCAAAATATCCGACTCTTTATTTTAAGTCTTCCAATATTCAGACTGTTGATTCTTCAGAGATTAAAAATATCTGACTTGAGCATTCATACACATCCGACTCTGACTCCTTCTAAAACCTTCAACTCCCTCTGATCTGACTCAGACTCCAACTCCACAATGCTGATGAAAATGTAAAAAGTTTGATTTCAAAGAAAATGAGAAGGAAGAGGATGGCTAGCTTGTTACTGACTGGCTGTCTATCTCTCTCTGGCTGGCTATATGTCTGTCTTCACCTTCCCCTCTCTCTCCCCTTCCCCTTCCCCCTTCTCCTTTTTCAATCTAGTTTCAAAATGAAATGTTTTCTTTTTTTCTGCTTTTTATACTGATTTATACATTTTTCTTTACATTTTTCCAGTTTAAGTTTTTTTTTTTTTTTTTTTTTTTTACTTCACCGATCCAGACATTATTTTTATATAAATATTAGTGCGAACAGTGGCAAAACATAATTTTTATATTTTACATTATTTTTTATGAAGGGTGTACACTCGTATACTTCGTAATTCAAGGAAGACAGAGTATAATCATGTTTACACACCAGTTCTCATTAGATCACTGAAGTTAAGCAACGAAAGCCTGATCAGTACTAGATGGGTGACCATTTAGGAATACTAAGCACTGTAAGCAGGACGACGGTGACACCTCCCTGCAAAAACTAACGTTGTCAAAATTGGATTGCAGATTGACAATCGCAAAATAGATTGCTGTGCACAGCGTACATATATAGAAAAAATTATTTTTATTTATTTTTAATTTCTAAGTTTTTTAAGAAAAAAAAATAGTCACATTCTAAAAGTACTTAATGAATTAGTACTGAAGATATACACGTGGTGTTGTGTAGTAATTATAGATGCGGAATGTGGGATTAACGTGCCTGGTTCGAGTTCTTGGGAAAAGTATGAATATATATGGGAAAAGTATGAATATATATATATATATATATATAATGCTCCCTTCAGCTATGAATTAAATAGGAGGGTATATTTTTTTGCTAGGGCATGTCATCGTGACTAACCACTTAGTCAGATCAAGCCTCTTCAACCTCCCGTCTAACAGCCCAAGTAGGGCCCAAAGTGGAGTGTTACAAATCATGTGACCATTTTAGGATCCTGTCCTTAGATATCACAGGTCACCATCTACGGCCAACAGATAACCACATTGGGGGAGTCTTACTTCTCTGCTGATGTGTAGTCAGCATATTCTACAGCCTTTGTTGACAGAGCATGAAAAAAAATAAACTCCCAAAAAGAAGAAAAATTCCTTGCTTGGTTTGTGGGAAAAGAGTCGGGTGTAATTCAATTTTTTGTGGTACCTGTAAACATTGAGTACACAAGAAGTGCAATGGAATTACTAGTAGGTTCAGAGGGGATGACCAATTTGTGTGCAAAAAGTGTAAAACGATGGAGATCAGATGTAAAGAAAGTATATCTGGATGCTGAAGCTATTACCTTGGTGAAACCATTGCAGCACAGGATGGAGAGACATGATATGAGAATGATACAACAGATGTGTAATGTGAGTCTTAAAGACAGGCTTAGTTCTGGTGAACTCTGAGAAAGAATAAATCGGGACAGTATAGGGATGTGTGCAGAAGAGTAGACTTCGATGGTATGGCCACGTTGAAAGAATGGATGAGAGTTCCTGGGTTAGTAGATGTAGAACAGCTGAGGTAGTAGGTTGAGTTCACAGGGGAAGGCCAAGGAAGACATGGGATGAAGTGATAAGAATGGACCTGAGGACAAGAGGGATAAAGATCTGGCCAGAGGTAGGTTAGTTTGGAAGTCATTTTCTTAAAGCCGTCGAACGCATGCTAGCATTAACGTTAAACCGAATATGATGATGATGATGATAACTGGATTTTCAAGCCTTGGTTGTGCAACTAGTCTAGGAGAAGAAAAACTCCAAAATAACCAGTCTTTCTCTACTTATCTCAACATTGTTTCAAGTCATCCTGAAATGAAGTTCATGTCGGTTTAGATGAGGTACGGTTGCTTCACTCGACTCCCTACACAAACATCCTAACAGGGAGTATCCATTGTCTCTCGAGACTTGGTGAAGGCCAACTGAAAATATAATTGAAATCGGATAATTCCTTTTTTTTGTTAATGTTTCAAATTGCCTGTTCTTAGTTTAATTTTAAAGTGGCTTGTGGAGGATTTGTTGGTCACAGGTTGTGTGAACCTGTATGTGTGCGTTCCCACTTGTTGTGCCGATCCAAAGATGGTGTGCGATTTATTCAGTGCTGCAACAAAGAATTCTTGCCATAAGTAAAACCATGAGTCCAGTTTATAAACAAGTGACAGGTTTATTTGTTTTAAGTGATACTCGTGTTCCTAACTTTAATGGCAGACTTGGAAAATGAGATTCTTCCCGACCAAAATAAGATAAGTTCAACACAATCCTTTAGCTAAGAGCCCCAAATGGGCTTATTCTGCCTGGGCAGGCACCCCAGCTTAAACTGATTGCCCTGGTCTCTCAAAACGAAACTTCCTGTCATGCTCATGCTCAGAAGGCTAGGCATCCCCCTCCCATCTCTTTCCTCCTGGTCGGAGGTCCTGAGTTCTAGCCCTTCTCACTGGTCATCACCAGACCACCCAAGCACTGGCTACTTGAGATTTCAACTGGAGATAACGGCCAGACAGGATTATCATGGAGACAATCTGTGAACACCCCAGCATGAGTCCCTGTATTTATGAAGCACTTATTTTATTTCGAAGAGAAATAAACTTTTGGGTGGCCCAAAATAAGACCAAAGATATTTTCACTTCTGTGTCCCCCTCTTTCCCCTAGCCGAGCATCTCTCACCTTCACGCCTGCCATTCGCATGCACCACTAAAAAATTGTAGCCTACTGCATTTTTACAGTTGAAAAGCTGGCTGCTAAACTTGGGGTTTAGCCATAGAAAGGTGAATAAAGTGATTCAGAATATCCAAGGAAGAGTTGAGAAAGCAAGCCATTGCATCTGGCTGGAAAGACATGATGATTCTTAGATGGGGAGTTAAATGTTACCTCAACTAACCAGTAGATCTAACAGCAATGAGGGTGGCCGGTGCGCATGAACTCTGTAGAGAGGTAGGCTCCGAAACAGCACATTTTCTCGTGATGACCCCAACTATTGCCACGTATGTCGGAGTATCTGCTGGTTGCGCTCTGCATCTTCTATCTCTAAAAACCAAGATACAAAATAAACTTCCATTCCTTATTTTTTAATTTTTTGTTTTAAATTTTTTATTTGATTTCTTTCTACATCTCTCTTCACCCTCCCTCTTCAACTTTTTTTTTCTTTTGCACATTTTTTTTTAGTGTTTCATTGAATAGTACAAACTAATTCTGCATTGAGGGGTGGGGGTCTTATATATATTAAAAAAACTGGTTCCAACTACTTCAAAAACTGCTTTATGTCTGGTGGGTGAGTGATGATGACTTGTAATTTTTTCCCTTTAATTTTTCTAACAATTTTGAATCTTTTTTTGCAATTTACGATCTACTTTTTACCTCATTAAATTCTATAGATTTACCAAATTAATTATGGCTTTTGTGTTGATTAATTTATTTGTTTGTAAACTATAAAACGGAACACTTTTTTCTCTCAGATTTAATATCCATGAAAAATAGAACATAATTTACACTTATAGAATTAGATTATTTCAATTTACTATTCTTCTCTTCATTTCTCTTCCCTCCCCTTTCTCTGCCTCTCCTCCTCTCCCCTCTCTTCTCATCCTCTCCTCCTTTCCTTTTCTCTTGCCCCTTCTCCTCTTGCCCCTTCTCCTCTTGCCCCTTCTCCTCTTGCCCCTTCTCCTCTTGCCCCTTCTACTCTTTTCGCTTTCCTCTTCTTTTCTCTGACTCCCTTCTCTCTCTGTTTACTGCTCGTTTACTCTCTACTATTTTCCCTTGATAGGTTTATGGAATATTGCTGTTCGTATTGTTGTGACTGTCTGCCACTTTTTTGCTCAAATCTGTGGCGCTTTCTACGATAAAGGTCAGCTTGAACATTTACCTAGTGATATCCATCATCATCAACGTCGTATTGTATCCACCTCCCCCTTAGTATATTTAGTTTCTCTTTTGTTTTTCCTTTTCTTCCTGTCCCTTCAAATCATTTCGTATTTACTCTGTTCAAATAAGCACTAGTACCTTTGATGGGAAAAGTAAACCCATAACTCCCCCAGGTATGGGTAAAAAAATTTTCAATGATGTATTCAGCTAATTGTATACAATTAATCATTGTAAATAGGTATTATGGTTTGGCATTAAATGAGCCAAAAGGGTTGATATGCCATAAAAAATAACAGACAAATCGAACTATTAATTTCTGTTGAGTTTTATTTGGTGTTTTACCAGTCAAGGATACGTTCTCGACAATCAGTCCAACAGTCTGGACCATTTTTTAATTTGTGACCTTGCGTTAAACAAATTGACTCATGATTTTTGAAATATCAACATGTGTCTAATTCATGGTGAATAAAATTATTTTTTGTGAATTTAGTTCTTTTATATTTTTGTACTTTTTACATTTAATTTGATGGAAATAAATCAATTATTGTAAGCTGCTTCCTAATATGTATAGTTGCTAATTATTGGACATTACTAAGAAATTTCTTGCTTCTTTTATCGGTAATTATTATTTAGTAGTAATTTTAGTTTTCACATGTCCGCCCCCAGTCGTGGACCTCAGTTGCATGTTTGCCAGGTCTGTATTATGGATCACCTTGATTTGAAGATAACCGTATTGTATTCTGCAGGGAAGCAGTCCCATAGTAATGTGTTCCATAAATAAGAATCTTTGTGGAAATTCCGCCTGACACTAGACACACAGAGGAAAAAAGGAGGCGTTTTCTTTTTGTTTTTTGTTTTTTTCGTTATGGTAGGAAAACAGCTGATTGCTGTGAATGTCTTACAAGGATGAACCAGAGATTGGAGCTCAGTCGAGCACGTTTCACAGAAATAATGATAGAGTAGCAAGAGACTATCAACGTCCCTTCTGTGAGAAAGGGGGTGTAAGGAAAAGAGATCATCCCCCACTATATTTTGGAGTTTATTTTGAACTCAATCTAGGCAACGAAGAGGGCTCTGAGCGGTACCTCCCCAGATGTGGCAACAATACTTCATCTTGAGATGTATCTCTTATAATTAAAGGATTGCATCAGGAGTCAGGTACTTTCTGGGGCAGTAGACTATTTTTCCAATAGATTGGATGTAAGCCTTCCATTTTAGATCTGAAGTGAAAGTCGGTCCAAGGAGCTTTCCAAATTAAGGGGATAAAAATTCATAGAATCTTGGTGTATTTTAATAACAAACAAGTTTTTTCTTTGTGATTTGAATTAAAAATTTGGTGCTTATAGAGCTGAAAGCACATATGAAAAACGCATTTCCAAATAAAAACTCTTTGGTATACTTACGTATCAGGCAAAAATAAGTATCCTCATCAAAGATTTGGAAAAATTATCATGTAGAATTTGAATTAAAAATATAAATAAGTTTTATGTATTTTGCTGACAGCCATTTATTTATTACTTGTTTATATGACAGACTGACATATGTCAAACTGACATATGTCCCCCTGCTTTACGTGTTTTTCGTTCTAATCAATGGCGGATCCGTAAAATACGATTAAACTGATTTTGATTTTTAATTAAAATTCTACTTGATAATTTTTCTAATTTTTGGAGTAGATACCTATTTTTACCTGATACGTAAGTATATCAGAGTTTTCCGGTTAATTTATTTGGAACTGCAATTTTCATGTGTGCTTTCAGTTGTATAAGCACTTAAAATTTTACTTTGTACATGATAACATTACAGGTTTCAGCCATGATGTTTGCCTACATGTTAGACTACAGCAGCACAAACAAATGTTCACTATTTTGAGGTATAGTTGCTTCATGAACCGATTTTTTGCAGTTTTTGTGAAAGATACAATTCAACTTTATTTCCAAAATTCTGTAATTTATTAAAATACAAATAGGTTTTAGCACTCTGTTGTTGTGCTTTGACAGCACAAACTCGACTTCGCAATCTAGTATGTGTGTGTGGGCCGGTGGTGGTGGTGGTGGGGGGGTATAATCTCTTTTGTTCTCTACAGCCTTTTTCTCACGGAAGAGACGTTGCTAGTCACTATTTACTTGCCTCCACATGAGGGCAGAGTTAGACACAAGGTCAATTTTTAATGTGGAGAAAATCCAGTTCTCCAAAAACAGGCACTCTGGATTGGGGTAAAAATAAAAATTGTTTCAGTCTACAAGAATTTCTCCTGCACTGACTGAGAACAGAAAAGATGAAGTGTAGTATCAGAACAGATACTACGCTTTGCTGCTCACCTTTTGCTACTCTATCGGTATTTCCATGGTAGGTGCTCGACTCAACTCTAATCTCTGGACAGTTTCTTTACAAGAACTTCCCATCTGTGGAACACATACCACAGGACTGCTTCCCTGTAGGCTACAACACAGTTGTCTTCAAGTCAAATATCAACAAATATTTTTTTTGAAGCTGTCCTCTTAAGTAAACAAATTTTCTCCATTCTGTCCATCTTTTTCAATCCTCTCATAGTATTGTTAATCGTCTAGCTGACAATCTCATTAAACTTTATCCTCGAGTGGCTTTTTGATATGCTATAAAAAGTGGTTACTCGTTAATATAAAAAATAATTATTTTGACCTATTTTTATTTTTCATCACCATTTTCTCATTTCCAATATTACTTCCATAATAAAGACCAATGTATGTGTATATATTTATAGTTTTTTTTTGTTTGTTTTTTTGATAGTTCAAGTCACACAAAAGTTATAGTTAATAGGTATTAGTACTATTTATAAATAAAATGTCACAATTACTAAACTGTATATAATTAACAAGGTAAATCTCTAAGTTACAGATAAAGCATTTCATTTTTTATTAATTCTACAGCTGTTTCATCCTTTAAAGACAAATACATAATGTTAATTCATAAATTAACCTCTAGCATTCATCAGGAAAATCAAGATAAACTCAGCAATACCAAAATCATTTCCGTACTTGATTCCACTTCTTTCTCACTCCCTCAACCAACTCCGACAATAAATTTGTCAAGTCATCCTAAAATGGAAGTTAAAATATTAATATCTGTGAATTATTTTTGATTTATTTCCTGATGTCCTCTTCAATGTTCCAAAAATACTCCCTACCCAAATTAGCAAAAATTGCAATTTTTCATAATTATACGAATTTCCTTTTATTTATTTTTTTTTTTACAAAATCCATAAAAAAAATGTTTATCCGTCAATTTATTGCTGTCTTTTTTAGTCTCCGGAGTAATATTTTTTTTCTTTTCTTTTGAGTTTAAAATTGAAAAGAAAAATTTGATGAATTTGCTTATAATATTTAAAGTCAGTGAATGTCTGTGTTGGTGAGATAAATTGTAAAATTATTTTATGTCGATGATTTAAAAAATTTGTTTGTTTTAAAATGATGTTTATTGAATTTTATCTTGAAATGTTTTATGATTGTTAAAATAATTCCAAATTTTTATAATTCCAATTTTAAACAAAATATGTAGACAATTTATAGAAGGATATTAACGCTACATAAATATATTGGGTTGTAAGCAGGAATACTGAAAAAGAAGATGCAGTTTTTTAAAATTTTATTTTATTTAAAAACATCTTATTTGCTGTCAGTTTTCACTTCACTCAATGGAGATGTATGTGTAAAGCTGAAATGTCACTGTGTCATGGAAATCTCCCCCTTAAGTGTTTCTATTTCCTTTATCTCAAATTACGCTCTGCCTCATACAAACAATATTTTTAAAAAACTGCTTGTTTTTGTGGTATTCCTTCTTACAACCCAGCCTATTTCCGCATTGTTATGTCTTCTATAAATTGTCTAATATATAAATTACACACAATGTTTCAAACAAACTACATTACCTTCTTGAAAAAGAAACATTTAGAATTAAAATGTGTATTCTTTTTCTTCTTTTCTCTAAATAAATGCATTGTGAAAAAAATACTTTTCTAGTGCACATGTGTTGGTGTATTTTGTGGCAGATGCGCAACGTTCAACTTGAAAAATCTTTTGTAAATTTAGATTATTCTTTATTTTATTTTCAAACCATCAAATTACTATCAGTCTCTCTGGAGACCATCTCCACATAGGAGGGGGGGGGGGGGGGTCGTTAAAGACAATTCTTTCGTGATTTTTAATTAAAAAGCTAGAAGTGAGTAAATTCAATAAATCCTAACTGCTATCATAGCGTCAAGAAGCTCATTTGATGACTATAATGGGGCTACAAGTAATTGAGTCGAGACAAAGCGTCTGTACTCTTGAATAAAAATTTCTGTCACTTTTACGTAAGTTTTTTTTGTGTAAAATAACTTTTATAATTGCTTTGAATAGAAAATATATTTAAATGCATAGACAATTTATATAAGGCTATTAACACTTATGCGGAAATATGCCGGGTTATGTTTTTTTTGTTTATTTATTTTTTACTTTTTGTTTACTTGTTAAAAACGGTTTTACTTATTTGTTTTTTATTTTATTTTTTTTAAAATCTTAATTGCTTTCAGTTTTCACTTTGTTCACTATCGATGTATGTGTGAAGCCTGTATATCAACATATTTTGTGCCCTTTTTCAAGTTCTGCAATGGGAACAATAGCGGCTGTGAGGTTAAAACACTTTTCTTCCTTCCTGCTTTCCTTCCTTCCTCTGTACCTAAAACCTAACAGAACTTCCATGAACAGTTTCTTTCCAAGAACTTCCCATCTGTGGAATACAATACTGTGGGGCTTCTTTCCAACTGACTAAAACATGGTCGTCTTCAAGTCCAAAGTTAACAAATACTTGTTGAGCCGTCCTCTTGATCAAATTTCTGCCCATTCCTCCCATCACTCCCAATCCTCACGTAGTCAGTTGGATGATGATCAATACTATCTCATTAACCCTTATCCTCGATTGGTTCAATACTGTATAGAAAAAAATATATCCTTGCTAAAATGGTTGTTATGAACATCACCCACAAGTTAAATTACTGAAAATCTAAAATGGTTCCTCCCGATATGAATCAGAAAAAAAACTCGCGTATCGTTTTAAAATTATTTTACATATCTTTTGCTATTGATTTTTTTTTATTGAAAATACATTTTATCTTTTTTCTTTTTTTTTCTTTATAAATCTTTTTTGTTACATTTTTAGTTTTTTAAATTAGATTTTTGGTGGCATTTAGATGGTTTGTACTATTATTACTCTCATCTTGGTTCATCAGGACTAAGATGAACTTCCATGAGCAAAGTTTCTTTCCTAGAACTGCCTGTCTGTGGAACACAGTACTACAGGGTTGCTTCCTGGCTGACTAACATTGCCGTTTTCAAGTTCAATGTAAAAAAATTTTTCTTATTGAGCCGTCCTCTTAAATAATCAGTTTCTCTACCAGTTACAACCCCCCCCCCCCCCCCCGTGTCTCACCATCTACCTTTTCAACCCAATAACCCTTATCCTCGAGTGGCCTTTGGATCTTGATAAGGTGACGCATTTGTAAAAAAAAAAAAAAAAAAATTTTTTGATAGATCTAACCTTCCGACCTTCTTCAGATACATCTTTTTAAACTTATCAACCTTCTAATCGAACAGGGAAACTTGGACGGAATTTTAAACTGACCGGGTAGAAGTGTTTATATTGTTCTTACACTCCACATCGACCCATAGTGTAACAGTTAAAAGTGTTAGTTAACAATCAGTCTTAAGTAATAGTCTTCTGGAGGTTGAAGGTTCAATCCTTACTATAGGCGATAACTAAAAATAACATAAAATTAACACTTCTACCCAGTCATAGCTGACTGAATCAAAACAATTTCCCCCCTATAGATTAAATAAAGGGCAAAGGCAAATGGACACAGTCAATCCCCACAATCGTGATCACTGGAGACTTCGCATTAGGACAGCCAGACAGTCAAACGTCTTGTTGAAGGGAACATAGACGATAAACCTGAATAGTGAGTGTTCAGTTCAAAATTCCATCCAGGTTCCCTAGTTCCGAAAAGATGCATCTGAAGAAGGTTAGGGGTTACATCAGCCGAAACATTGTGCATATAACAACCAAGGAGAGTATAAAGTGGACCTTGTGTTTACTTTCAGCAGTCTCGCAACTTTTGCTTCCCTTATTTTGTCCTTTAGTCCTCACATTCCATGAGTGATGTTCCTGACAAAGGGTGAAGAATTGCTGTTTTCTGGGTTGGAATCTATCCATCTAACACTAATCGTTGGCTAGTTTTTGACATTGAAGTAGTATTTTTTTTTTTTTTTTTTTTTAGCTCCTTAAATCAAATGGTTTAATGCCTTGTCTGGAACCATTTCCATTAAAAAAAAAAACAGATAATAATAATCGTCCAAATAAAACAAATACTGTCATCTTAAAAATTACTAAAAATAAAAAAAAATTTTTTTAATCTTTGTAACAGGGAATATGTAATCATTTATACTAGTTTCTTAAATTGCTAAATCACTGATACTTAATAAATATCTTCATTATATAATAATCATTATTGTTTTTTTGTTAAGTAAATTGGACAAAAAATATTTAATAAGTGTCTAGATGCATCAAATATCTCACTTTTAACCAGGTTTGCAAAATTGTGAGGTATACGGTCTGACTCTGACTTTGACAGTTCCAAAGATTTTGACTTCGACTTCTAAGATTCCAAAATATCCAACTCCGACTCCTTATTTTAAAGTCTTCCAATATTCAGACTGTCTGTCGATTCTTTGCAGATTAAAAAATGTGACGCATAGCATTCTTACAAATTAGACTCCAACTCTGACTCCAAAACCTCTGACTCTGCAACCCTGCTTTTGATTGCAAGTCGTATTCTCTCTCTCCAGAAATATTTCCAGGCGTCCATTTCTGCTTTTCACCCCCCTACCCAAACAGCCACCACTGCCGCCATGTAAACCACTACCACCACCACATATACCAACACTGTGTACTTTTTTCTGTTTTTATATCTTTACTAAATGATTTCCCTGTTTGAAACTCAGTTGGCGATATGTGGTGAGAAGAGTGTTAAAAATGAAGAGGCAGAATACAGAGCAGTCAAACAAATAAAAGATTTTCATGCTTGGTAAGTGTCTCCTCATTATAGCCACCATTATCATCCTTTTTACCTCCCAAGGACGTTGTTTTCAACCGAGTTTGTTTGTGTACAGCCTAATGTCTACATTGCTTAACCAATCGTTACCAAACTTAGTCAAAATTTCAGCCGTGATTTAACTTAGAACTGTTTTAATTTTGGGCTATCTAGGTCACGGGAAAAGGGAAAGTCACACTTTTAGCGATAACTTTGGTTCTCTTCATCGTAGAGACTCTCTACTTGGCCCATATTGTAGCCAATGAAGTCTCACATCTTATATGACCTTGAGCCTTATACGTTCGATCATGGTCGAAATTTTGACTGAATTTCAACTTCCAATTTTTCCGAATTTGACGTATGGATCTGATGCTCTTTGATAACAGTAACCATTATGCAAATTTTCAGCCTGATCAGATAAATAGTTTTTGAGTCATCAACATTTCCATGGCATAATTTTTGGAATACTTCATACAATATGATGAAGTAAGGCCCACATGAGACTTTGGTCAATTGTTACGTTGTCAAACAGAGATATGCAGTCTCACGACTGATTCATGTTCTTGTTAGAAATAGTTTCATTGTAAATGCTCATCATCATATTTGGTTTAACGTCCATGTTACATGCTGGCATGCGTTGGACGGCTTTTAGAAATGGATTTCCAAGCTAACCTATCTCTGACTAGGTCTTCATTTATCCCTATTCCTCTCAAATCCATCCTTATCACTTCCTCCCTTGTTTTCCTTGGCCTTCCTCTGTGAACCCAAACCTGCTGCCTCAACTGTTCTACCTCTACTAACCCAACAACTTTCATCCATTCTTTCAATGTGGCCATACTATCAAAATCTCCTATTCTGCACACATCTCCCTACTCTGAGGTCATCAGAACTAAGCTTGTATTTCAGACTCACATTACACATCCATCATATCATTCTCATATCATTTTTATCCATGCAACACATGTCCTCAACCCTCACTAGCCAGGTTTCACTTCCATATGTCAACACACTGCATACACATGCTTCATAGACTCTTTCCTTGGTTGACAGTGGTAACACTTTGCTGGTTAGTAATGGCAGGAGTTCCCTGAACTTATCCCATCCACTTCTAACTCTTGTAATCACACTAGCACCACCTCCTCCCCGTGCTATCACAAAGGTTGTTCACTTCTGAACAACCTTTTGAAAAAGTGTTAATGTGTTTGGCTACATAAAATCTTTCCTTGTTCGTAGTACAAGAACACCGTTTTCTAGGGATCTATTATTACCATATAACCTAATTCCACTAGCAAGGATGGGAGTTCTCCGCTATTTAGCAGAATTCCGTTTCTTTTGTTTTTTTAATCCAAAAAAGGCAAATTTTTGCTTAAATCACTGGATTTTGATCGAAATTGTTTTGTTTGTTTTTTTTGTCAGAAAAAGTTTCTGACAAATTGCTAGAGCCTTACTTCGTTTTATTTATTTATTTTTTGTTGCTATTTGGCTGGATAAATTCTCTTTCTTTCACTAACTTTATCTTTCTTTCTCTTTTCCTCTTTTTTATCTTCCTGTCTGTCTGGACTTTTTCTTTTTCTCTTATGACAGTTCTCTCTGAAAACTGAAAATGTTAATTTTTCTGCGAAGGCTAAGACTTCAAATGATTCATGAAGGGTGTAGGGTAGTTAGATGACTGTCTGTCTCCTTTCCCCCCACATTCTCACGCTGTGTTTTTCTCTTAATTTTGACATAGTTAAAACTGATTGGGGTTGATTAGGAAATATGTTGTTTTTGTGTTGCCTTCCACACACACACCAAAAAAAAAAGCCGTGACGTCCAGGTTGGAAAAGATTTATCTAGATTTCAAATTTCTTTGCCATTGGTGACTCACATCCCTGCACAAAGTACACCAACACTGTGTGCACAGAATGACCTATGCTTATTCTTCCCGTTAATAAATTATTTCCATCTTTTCCAACCTGGTTTGCAATTTTTCTCCAAAAAAAACTTTAGAATTGAAACGGCAGAATGCAGAGCAAATAAACAAAATCATAATTTTCTCAAACATTTATATCTGTTTTGGTGAATCAGGGCTTTCTGATCCGGTCACTTCAGGGGTCTGGTTAAACAAAACTGGGGACAAACCAGGGACCTTTGTAAACATGTGCAATGCTGCATGTTTAGTGAGGTGCATAGATGCATGTTAGAAACGGCAGACCTGCAATGGGAGAAATATTTAGCTAAGATAACAGCCCACCCAAGAAATCGGTTAGGCTCTTTGAAAAACTAATAGATTCTTGAAAACGAGGGTTAATGCTGATAAATCAGACAACTTGAAATCCTACACAATTAATGCCCAATCAAGATAATAGATTCCCCCCCCCCCCTGGTCAGTAAGTTTTTATGTCTAGTAATAAAACAGCCCACAATTTACAAGTAGGCTGGCTGTGTATACCTATATATATTCCTGCAGAACAAGCAGAGGAGGTCAGTTAGTCTCTGCTTGGTCTTGGCAAGCCGAGAGCAGGCTCAAGGTGTTTCTAGAATAGCGGCGCTGAAGAGGCGCTCGTATGAACATGCGTGTGCGTCCATTACATGGGCCATGATCGCTAGCTCAATGTGCTGATTCAAAGTTGTTGTTCGATTCGGTCAGTGCTACAGCAAATGAATTCTCCCTCTAAATAAAAGCATAACTCCAGTTTAAAACCAATTAACAAAATTTATTTTTATTTGGAGGTTACGATGGTACTCGTTTTCTTAGGTTGAAAAGCAGACTTGCAAAATTAGATTTTTGCCTGACCAAATTAAAACACAAGTCCCTTAAGTTTAGAGCCTAAGAGTCCATTTCTCTTTTAGAGGCACACAAATCCAACTGACTCTGAGACGTCCAACTCTAACTGACTACCAGAGGGCCGGCTCTAGCTGCATTACCCTGTCATAAGACCGGAAATCTTAAATTCCGGTCTTTTTCTCAGTTATTCCCATTTAGCCACACAGAGGGACCACCCCGGTATCCACTGGAGATAATGGCTAGACAGTGTTCATTTAAAAGTGCTCATCTGCAGACAATCTAAGACATTACTTTCCTCAAGTAGGTTGCTCTCAGTATGAATCCTCGTTTAATGAGGCACTTATTTCATTTTAAAGAAAAAAACAATTTCTGTGTGGCCTAACTCACAATCAGAAATAATTTCAATTTCTTTTCTTAACCCTCCCCCCCACCCCTTTTTCTCTTGGCTGAACATCTCTCATCTGCAGCATGTCTGTTATTCGCATGCACCACTAAACATGTTGCTTAGGGCATGTTTACACTCATAAAACCAAGTCAATTCATGATGGTCCTCGGTGTGTTGTGTATTAACAGACCAAGGCTGTTGAGGAAGTCATGCCTGGTGAGGCACTTGCTTTCACAGCGATACATGATCAGAAAGAGAATAAAATTAAAATAACATCTTGTTTGACAGATTCTTTGTTGAAGGGGGAAAACTTTATCATTTTTTATTTAATTATTTTAATTTTGTATTTTTCTTATCAATTAGTTTTGTCTACGTTTTCTTAGCGATTAGTTTTGTCTACGTTTTCTTAGCGATTAGTTTTGTCTACGTTTTCTTAGCGATTAGTTTTGTCTACGTTTTCTTAGCGATTAGTTTTGTCTACGTTTTCTTAGCGATTAGTTTTGTCTACGTTTTCTTAGCGATTAGTTTTGTCTACGTTTTCTTAGCGATTAGTTTTGTCTACGTTTTCTTAGCGATTAGTTTTGTCTACGTTTTCTTAGCGATTAGTTTTGTCTACGTTTTCTTAGCGATTAGTTTTGTCTACGTTTTCTTAGCGATTAGTTTTGTCTACGTTTTCTTAGCGATTAGTTCTGTCTACGTTTTCTTAGCGATTAGTTTCGTTTCAATGATGTTCAAGTAGTGAATAGGAATTAGATTGTGAAGCGATAACAAGCGAGTGAAGCCGTATAGAAAATAAGAGAAAAGCCACTGGTTTCGAATATCCAAGTGGAAATACTTATCAAAATTCTGCGTTAATCTCACCTTTTAAATATCAATTGTGGGTTTTCAACAAAAGAACGGTAGTGTTATGCTAAATTTGTTCCTTTCAGATGCTGACTGAACTGGATGCACTGAATTTTTCGCTTCAATAAAGAAGAGTTCAGTTGGGAATATATTAAACAATTCTTTATGAATCACTTCTTAAATATGATTATCCACTTATTTCTTCTCACGTTTTTTTGTTTTTTTTCTACTTCTTTTTTCAGGGAATCTGATGAATTGTGATCGACCAGCAGTGTACGTATCTGTGTGTGTATGACCTCTGTCCACGGGGCTGGATGTTGACTGTGATCGACCGACGGTTGTGTCCAATATTTTCTTAACCAGCCCCCCCCCCTCCCCCGAAAACCACTGTTGTTGATAAGCAACCTTCCCCTTTCCATCACATTTTATTATTTCTTGTTGCTGCTACTGCTGCTGCTGAGATATGATGTTGTTTATTATTAGTAATAATAAATTTATATGAATATATCCAGGCAACTATTGCCGAGAAAAAAAGATAATGGACTCTCCCTATTACACCCCCCTCTTTCTTTTCGAACCTTACTGTTTATATTTGTCAATAAAAACGAAAAAAAACAATTGTTACAACTCAACATCGATATTTCTTTTTCTTTCAATTTCAGTACTTACAGAGATTCTTGAGTTTTGATGTATGTAGCTACGTGGATGTTTTTTTTAATCAATGTTTTAATCGAGTTTTGGCATTCATCTTAGTTGTAACTTTCTTTTTTTTTCTTTTTTTTGCATCAAATTCGACTACAACACTTGATACTTCATATTAATTGGATTATTCAACTACTGTTCTCATCTTGGATGTTATTCTCACGTTTCAGCTGATGTAACCTCTGACCTTCTTCAGATGTGTCTTGTCGAATTATGAAATCTGTACAGAATTTATTTAATCAACAGAGATAGTTTGTTCTCATTCTGTCAGCCATGACTTAAGTAATAATCATATAAATGTTAACACTGCTCAATACACTGATGAGTGACTGTCAACATAATGCTTCCACTGGGTATACAGTCAGTTAACATAATGCCAATAAACAAGAAATTTCTTAACAAGGAGGTACATTTATAAAAAAAATATTTTTCAAAACAGTTTAGGTATGAGGTTTAGCAACCTTTTTTTTTCTTTTTAAAAAAATTTGTGTATTTTTTCTTGATTGCTCAGAAAAAAGGCAATTTTTTAAAATTGTTTTTTTTTGGGGGGGGGGGAGACTGCAACGGACTGTTTGGTTAAGCTTCAGTTGTTTTCTTTTTCGGGTGGGCTCTGGGAAGAGTCAGAAATTTAAGCGGATTGGTCTGTTCTGTGTTTGGTTAGAGGTTACTCTTCGGTAGAGAAAAACCAAGTATCCTTGTAACTTCATAAAATAAAATATTGTTATTTGTTTGAAAACTCAGATTTGTAATTTTATTTGGAAGGGAAAATCCTTTGTTACAGCACTGACCGAGACCACGTGATTGACACCAAGGCCAATGTCAAAATCAAACACCAAATTTGGGAGAAGACAGCGAGCAGACAATCACAACCTGTGCAGTGAATGCATACAAATGCAAGTTCCCAAATGAAAATAACATATCAGATTTGATTTAAAAACAAAACAAAAGAAAAGAAAAATTTAAAAAAATACAGTGTGTGTGTATAATGCCAGCAAACAACAATTTCTCAACAGAGTGGTACATTTATAATAACTAGTAGAAATTCCACGGTGCTTTCAACCTGTATAATTTATTGTTAAAAATGGTATTCATTTTCAAATAAATGTCTGTCAAGGTCAATACTGTTAATTACTTTCCTCTCACCATAAAAAATTGTCAGCTAAATATTCTTCAAATCAATGAAACAAATGTCACTTTTTGAAAAGTATTTATTTAAAATTGTTTTTAAAGTTTTAGTCGATGAAAGATATAATATTTGATTTGTAGAACAATTAATTTTAAAATGGGTTAAGTCAGGATTATTTACCTTAGCGACATCAGATTAATCACCAATCACCATCTTTGCTGATCGGAAGATCCCATCTTTTAATAAAAAGGTGTGGAAAGTGATAACGTACATACGAACATGTAGCGCATTATCATATAATTATATGCAATTACACTAGCACCTGCTCCTCCTTGTACTTCAATGGTATCACGAAGGTAACAAAACCTCTGAACCTCAATAGCTTTGCTATTATGATATACTTTCTCTTCACTCGATCACACTAGCACCCACTCCACTGTGCTTCAATGTTATCACCACGATAACAAAACTTCTGGACGACCTCAATAACGCCATCAAAATATGCTTTCTTCACATCTGAATTCTCATCCATCTCCATTGTCTTACATTTCTTGCATAAAAACTGGTTATCCTTTCTTAACCTACCAGCAATTCCACTGCACTTCTTGTTTACCCAATGCTTACAAGTACCACAAAAAATTGAATTGTACCCGTTTCTCTCTCTATAAACTGATCAGGGGAACTTTCGTCCTTTTGAGAGCTTTTCAACACTACAACTATTGATCATCATTTTGGTCTTTGTAACATTCACTCTCGGAGGAGGACCTTTACTTTCTATACCAAGAAGACCTTCTATTGTTTCACAGGCAAGTGCTAAATTATCAACACAAAGAATCTCTTCCAGACAACTCGTACAAAATATCCTAGACAATGCTTCTAAGATACAAATAAAAAGCAACTGATTTTGTACAGAACTCTGATGTACTCCTATTTTAACATTAAAGCTGTCACTAAATGTGCTGTTAATTGAGCATTTCTGTACATTGCTTGAACAACCTTCACCGACCACTCGTTTGCCCCTATTTTAGGTAATGATCATCAGACAACCTCTCTTGGCACTGTCAAAAGCTTTCTTCAGATCCACAAAAGCCAAATATAGGTCCTTCTTCTTACCAAAGTACTTCTTTTGCATTTGTCTCAGAATAAATATAGAACTAGTGCTATTTTGCCAAGACATAAAGCCAAACTGCATTTCATCTATGCTTATCTGACTTATTTGCTACTCAATTATTCTCTCAATCACTTTCAGGACCTGATCCATCAATTTTAACCATCTGTAATTATCTATCTAGAGCTGTCTCTTTTATCTTTGTAACAGTTAATAATTGTACTAAGTTCCTAGTCTTTCAGGATAACCTTTTCTATTATATGATTTCTCAATGTCTGTTGTACCCGCAGTTTTCAATGTTTCTGAGGGTTCATCAGCCTTACCCTTCATCTTACCGCTTCCCATGAAAACTCAGTATTCAACAATCTCTCATAATAGCATTTCCAAGCATCCCTCTTGTCATGTTCGTTTGTCTCTGGTACCGATTGTCATTTCGAATGCACTTCTCTCCAACAATATCCATATTTGTCTTTGCCATCTGTTTAGCTATCTTGAATACTTAATTCTTCTGGTCATCCCTTTTTAATATATATGGAAACATATCTTTCTCAGTCTCCACCTTGGATTTGTAGATTGCTTTTCTTGCTGTCTTCAGATTTTTATTTTTTTATGACAAGGCATGAAACCACTTGGTGTAAGATGCTAATCATAATAATAAAAAAAGGGAGAGGAAGATATTCACTTCACTAAAAGAGACCCCCACCACAAGCATTCACTCCCTGATTCCCTAAAAGTAAGTCCTACGAGACCCCAATAGGGAAGAAGTGTTACAAGACTACCTGAGATATATATATATATTCTTATTCACTTAACTTTTTTTCCACTCACTCTATCGTTTCTTTTTTGGTTTGATACAGTTCTCAGCCTCCTCAATCCATCATAATTTCACCTTATGTTTTGGAGGCCACTTCATCCATTCACAATCTCTCTGGACACTGTCAAAAGCAACCATGAAATAAAATAATAAACATAATAATAATAATAATAAAAGAAACATAGAATGGCAACATTCAGTTTATTTCAAGGATTTGTTTTTGAAATATTTGAATGTTCATTTTTTGCTGAGGTTAAATTAATCGTTCTTCCTGGATTTGTTGAATTTTTCCAAGCAGGCAACTAGAAATTATGGATCAAAGTGTAGATCCAGCATCCCAACTGTTAACAACTGAAAGGAATGACTTTAGCATTGTAACAGAATCACGGCATCAATCTCTGATCCTTTATCTGATTAACCCAAAGTTTTGGGTTCAAGGGAGATAATATAATTTGCTTTTTCGTTTCTCATTGAGGCAAGAGTTATTTCCCTTAGTATAGATAATAAGACAGTGTTTTATATATATAAGTATAGACGTTTTTCCTCCCTGTACCTTTGATGAGAGTAAGACAATAACCACATGCATCAATCATATGTATCATAGGCTACTTAACTCACCACGCTCAAGTGAATAAGCTGAATAGAGAAAATAATCACAATTTCTTCAATCTAACAATAAATATACTTTTAGTCCGCCATCACAGACTCTCCCAAAAACATACTCCATAGAGATGGTAACAAACACTTTTCCCTCTAATATTTTCATACTATCATCAGCAAATAATAAACTGATACTTTAGAAAAGTGTAACTTTTATTGTTTTATCCTGTTAATTTAATACAGAATACAATACATTCCGCACAAATTTAATAGACACTCCCTCATATTCCACTGATTTTTCGAGAATATTGAATTACATATAAGATATGAGGCCGACGTTATTTCTAACTATTATGTATAGGCTTCATCTCATTCTGGGATTTACACAATACAATTAACAAACTTAATCACTTCTGTATATTGATTCAAAATGGCAGCTAAATCTCTTAATCGAATTGACTTAAGACATTTCCTTTAGCAATGTTCGATTATTTCTGGTATAATTTCATTTTTTAACTTAAACACTTAAAGATGTTATATATTAAATTGTTTAAGGCGTAAAAAATTTTTCCAAAATACTAACAGCGTAAAACGAACTGCAGTGTTAATTTCAACAACATTCCATGGAAGCACGTAATATTAATTTCTCAAAGTTTCCACTAATAATTAACAGACAACACAAGTACATTGCTTCAATTTTGACCATCCATACATATCTAACATTAATCCAACATTCGTATTTACATGTTAATCACCATGTTTTTAAATTAAGGCCAGAGTTAGACGAAAGGTCAATTTTCAATGTTGGTAAATTCAATCTTCCACCAAAATGGGCACTCCGGATTGAGAAAAAAATTGCCTCAATCTAGAAGTATTTTTCCTTCACTGACCTTGGAAACCTTCACGCATATTCTTGGATCACATTTACTATTTACTATCGAGTAACCCCCTTCTTACAATCGTAGAGGCGGGGGGCAGTCACCCAAAACATAGAAATTTTTTTTTTTTTAATTTAAAAATCGATAAATCCTACTTTAATCACTTAAATTACAAGGTGCTTTTTGACAAATTAATACTCTAATACTTACATTTATTAAATTTAATTTATATCTATCCCAGGCAAGACCGGGGCACGGGTCCTGCTAGTTTTAAATAAAAGAATGCTTTTATTTTTCATTCACAAATGAACAAACAGAACTCCGATCTTTGCACATGTATTCCCCCCTGACTAGTCTGCCAGACTCCTTCCACCCTGGGCACCATAGTCAACTGGTTAAATAAGATTTGTTTACGTCATTTGACGTCACTTGTGTCGTCAATATTTGCAACCTGATTTCCAATCAGCTCTTTCCTTTTTCTTTCTGTTCCTTCCAAACGCAACGCTCACATACAAGTGAAAAGTGAAGATGTAACGTAATCACTAAACCAATCTCTGATCCTTTGTCTGATTAATCCAAAGTTTCAGGTGCAAAGAAGGAATAATATAATTTGCCTTTTCATTTCTTGTTAAGGCAAAAGTTAAACCAGCTTTCGCTCTCGACTGCATGTGAGTTAAGGAAGAAGTCTCTAGGGAATTTTGAATTCACAAGCGGTCCCTAAGCCACATGTATATCTTGGTCAAGGGAGATGATTTTACGAGATTATATTTTTGCAGTGGGGTGTCGTCATCCGTCCAGATATAGCATCTGGTATTCCCAAAATGGTCACCATCACTGACCAGGATCAACCCCACTTAACTTTGGTGATCTAACAAGAACCGGTGAGTCAGTATGATTATGAAAAAAAAATTTTATTCTGAAACAAAGTAATTTTGAAAATGTTTTGTTTACATTTTATAAAATATTCAAGAACATCAAATGACATTGTGCTAAATCCGTTCCTTTCAACTGTTAGCCTAAATAAAGTACTGAATCTACCCTGGGTTCGAAATATGTGAAATGTGTACATGTAACAGATATCAGAATTCACAAAGGATCCAGACAATACAAAACAGAAAAAATTTGGATCAACTGGATTTGAGGCATTCCAGAATGAGCAACAACCCAAATGGACGCATTTTGTCTTAACACAGATTTTTAAAATTCATTTATTTTTTTTTACTTTCAGTTTTATCGCTTTTATAGAAAGTCCAATTGTTTTCTTAAATACCTTTTTCAAATTGTATGACACCATCACAGCACAAGATCTTTTATTTTAATGTTTTATTTAGTTTCATTTGTTGATACATTTTGCTTAAATAAAAAGTTGCTACTAGTACAGTTTGTGATCCATAATAAACCCAACGTTTCATTGGATCTTTCGACTGTTTATGTAAACAGTTGGTAAAAGACTATTGAAAACGACCCGGTGTCAAAATCAAAATAAGATGGTTCTATCAAACAGGAAAAAATGAAAAAAACTGTCAAAAAATACATTTTTTCTAAAATTTATATAATGTGACAAAGAAAATATAATGAAACAACTGTTATAATTTATTTTTTTTCACAAAAAACTTTCTTGTGAAAAAAAGAACTAAGATTTGTTTAATTATTAGTTTTTTGGTTTTTTTTGTACTGGTACAGCTTTTGAACCAGACTGACTAGGTTAGGGTTAGCGTGAAAAATAAAAACAGTTTACATTTTTTTAGGGTGAAAAAAAAACAGTTTTTTTACGTTGTTTTTAAGATTAGAGGAATAAAAAAAATAAAAAAACGCTTTTTTTACATTTATTAGTCCTTCGGGAGACTTAATCGTCTCTCCTAAAATGCTGAAATTCATTATCGCTTTAATCAATTGTCTTAACTTAATGAATTTTACCATTTACTCCATTCACGATTATTGGCTAAGAGGTTCGGTATCTTCCAGTTGTTTATGTAAACTGCCGGAAGATGTTGATGAAAAGTCGGTTTTAGCATAAGTCACAAGCTGCACCAGTACCAAAAAGTTTTGTAAATAAAACTATATTTTTTATTTTTATTTTTTATAAATCTCCAAAGTTTACAAAATAAAACGTTTTGTAAATGAAAACCCCTTTTGTAAATACACCATATTGTTTTGTTCATTATTCAACTGAAAGTAAAAAACAGAAAGAAAGGCAGTGTTGAGGCAAAATGTGTCCTTTTGGTCTTTGCCCATTTTAGGGTGCTTCAAATCCAAAGATAGAATTTTAAAAAGACCCGTAAAAACCCAGTATTTAGTATTTCCAACCGTAATTTACCAGTTGCAGTCGCGTCATTAATTTGCAGACGCCAATCGTAATGTTTTACACATAAATCATTTACAAAAGGAATAAAAGAAATTATAAGTGAAAGGTTGTAAAATTAAATGATAAAGACTTATAGGAGCAGGTGTAGATCTGGCACCCAAATTATGTTACCAGTTGAAAAGAACATCTTTTGCATGACATTGTATCTTGTATCAAATGCCATGCCCAGGGACATAAGTAGCAAATGGCAAAAAATCTGAAATCAAGATGAATTTTCCAACATGTGTGTGTGTATGTAGGGCAGCGCAAAAAAAAAACATTAACTTTTTCCTAAACAACCTCAATCAATTTATACTAAAAGAGAAAGACATTGAGTGTGCATATGAGGATAAAGAGACAGGAAGTCATTCTTTGATGAAACAAAAGTCATCTAACTCCCCTGACCCCATCATAATTCGTTTGAAGTCTTAGCCTTGATGGAAAAATTAACATTTTTAGTTTTCAGAGAGAACTGTCATAAGAGGGAAAAGGAAAACCAGACGGACAAAGAAATAAAGAGAAAAAACGTAAAGGAGAAAGAAACAAAGCATGTGAGCGAGAGAAAATCCAGTCAAATAGTGATGAAAAAATAAGGAGGTACAGCTCTAGCGATTCGGCAAAAATCAGCCTTTCCTTATTTAAAAAAAAAAAAGAAAAGAATTTCGACCAAAAAAACTCACATCCCTGTAATGATAAACAAAACACGTATTGTCAAATTAACTTTGCTAAATTTCTTTCCGATCATCAGTATAGATTTAGGATATCCATCGTAGAATAGGCTTACCTAACGGTTATCTCTGAACACATATACCATGCACTGGATAAGGCAGGTGAAACTAGTGCCGTAGTGCTTGATATATCAAAAGCATGTGACAAGGTCTTGCATCAAAGTCTTCTCATAAAAATTAAGTCGTATGGTATTACTGGACGAATGTTTAATATAATCATTTCCTTCCTAGACAAAAGAAAGACACAGGTCGTCCTCGATGGCCGCATATCTAAAAAACACAACATTAATGCAGGCGTGCCTCAGGGGTTGATCCTTAGACCTTTATTATTCCTGATCTTCATAAACGACCTCCCTGAGGAAATTGCATCAGAGATGGGCATATTTGCTGATGCCACCATGCGCTATTTTCAACATATGCGCAAAACGAACACACACATATCCAGGGCAATGGCTGAATACTTAGTAAATACAGATACTGTAGTGAGACCATAAAATGGATTGTTACGTTTAATGTTACTAAGACTAAGCTCCTCCTATTTAACAATTTAAAGAAACCTTTCCAACCATCGAGTGTCATGGCTAATAGCACCCTACTTGAGAGTTCTACATTCAAACTCCTCAGACTAACATTCACAGGTAACATGAATTGGAACAAATACATAGAAGATACTACCAAACTTGCTGCAAAGAAGGTTGTCTCCCTTTACAGGGCTAGAAAATTTCTCTCACCTGCCAGTATCCTATATCTCTATTGTGACGGCTATTAATACCCGACACAAATTAACATTTATATTTTGCCGGAATTCGTTTTTGCTCAAAGGTATGTTCCCTAAATTCTGTAATGATGTCTACAGTAAAACACAAGATAAGGTAATTGGCAAAAGAAATACGAACAAATAAGCAATTTAATAGAGTTTAATGAAAATAAGAATGAATGGTTTTTCTTCTCATGGAGATCGAACATCGTCCATAATATTTAAAACAATTACATTAGTTAACAGTTCAAAATTGGTTTACGGGTGGCCCTGTTTTCGTGTTTTAAAAATTTTTTTACCCCTCTGTATGAGTTTGCAGTTGGCGAATTCGTGGCTCTGCCGACAGAGTGAGGGGACATTGAAAAAGACAGAGAGAAAGAAGCAGACAGCATGATACTTTATGTTTGCCTTACTCTCCTTCTCTTTCATACTTGTCCAAGTAATGTAACGTTAGCTCACATTGCAGCGTTTTTGTTCATATTCAAAATCCCTTTTGTTTTCTTTGTTTTAATTATTATTACTCTGTTTCAAACTCAATCACTCAATATTCCTTTTTTTTAAATTAATATTTATGTGCATGTTTTGAAATACTTATTTATGTGCATGCTCACGATGTGACACTACGAAGTCACCATCAGCCCATGCATAAAGTATTGTTGTCACATCTGGGCTGGTGCACTAACCACTAGTCTCTCTCTCCTAGACAGTGTCTAAAAAAGAATCTCTAATCTAATAGGTCCCACACTGTCAACCAAGCTCCAGCCCCTGTCCCATCGCTGCAATGTTGCATTCCTGTGCTTGTTTTGCAAGTACTTCAATGGAATGTGCTTCGACAAACTTGCTGTCCTTGTGCACCCTCAAACAACCCGACAATCAGCAAAATCACTGTTGAGATCCCCAGATGCAAGAAAGCCTTCTACTCTAATAGCTTCTTTCCTCAAACTAATAGCCTTTGGAATTCCCTCTCTGCCCCCCCCCCTACTGTACCAACACGCAGAAATTTAAATGTAATGTAAACAAACATCTCGCTGAACAACTCCCTATTTAGATACCATATTTATAAGGGCATCCTAATTCACAGTAGCCCTTATGTCTCGGTGCCAATGTGCTTTGTTTGGCGTAAATAAAAAAAAAATCTATATCGCAGTGAAACATAAACAGGGGACATTAACTTAAATCGTGAAATAGAAAAAGGGGATCATCAGCTGTTTACTATGTAACTGTTTCGGAGATTTAAAAACAGAACAGCTATAAAATTCATGGCTCTTCAGTAGTACTGATCAAATAACCACTTTTCAGTTATTTCACTAAGAAAAAAATAAATAAATGAAATAAAAGCACCAACTTGAGAGTAAATGCATGGCCTCCGTTATGTCTCGAGAGACAATGGATACCCCCTGTAAGAGTTGCTGCATGTGTAATTGTGAAGCAAGGGTTGCACAATCCCAACCACACCTCTTCTATATCGGTATTGATTGATTCCAGTGACAAGTACAAGTGCAAGACGATTGGAAACAATGCCGAGATAAGCGGAGAGCACATACAGCACCTGGTATTCCATAATAGTCACCCATGTAGTACTGACCAGGCTCAATGTCGCTTAACTTTGGTGATCTAACGGGAACCAAAGTGTCAACGTGATTATATAAAGATACTAGTTGGCTTTGCCAGCTCACTATCACTTCACAACTCGAAATACTTGAAACCAAAGTGTTAAATTTTAAACATTTCATTCACAAGTTTGTTGTAACCATGCATATTAACATTTTGGTAATTTCGACCTTTTTAATGTAATCGCCAAAACATGCAGTAAGAGGAAATCAATTCGGTGTGTGTTTTCTTTATTTTTATTTATTAAAAACAATAAAAATGTGATGTCAGTCGCTAACGGAAGGAAGCAGTCAGACACGTTTTCCCCTTCCTCTATATGGCGTTGCTAACAAGAGAGAGAGAGGGGGAGGGGGGTCAATCAGTCAACCTTTTCTCTATTTGAGAACTATGTATCTTTCCGTGGCCGTCGTAAAGCCACAATCTTTCTCTCCGGTTTAAATTACTTCTCTTAGCAAATATTTTTTAAAAGATTTAATAATTTATTCTTTTTGTATTAAATTATTTTAATTAATTACTGTTAATACTGACAAAAATATTGCATGTATATGGAATAAACAGAACGATAAAATTATCAATGAATGACACAAAACATTAATTAATTATGAAGTGTTTAAAAAATAGTTATGCAAATTAGGCATGAAAAGAGTTAGTTGTGCCTTTCGTCTCTACAATATATCTACAATTGATCGGCCTTTGTTCCGATGGATAGTACAACCCATAGACTGGTATCGTCTTGTCCTTCGGGGCTTGATTCCGCCGGTCTGTCCTGTGCAGTTCTAGGAGGTTCACCCTCCCAGGCTTTGCCTCCCCTCTTTGGGGAGAAGTAAGTTTATTGCTTACTGCCTGAGGTGCCCCTACCGGGGAATGCCGACGGGGCTGCCCAGGCAATTTTTAATGGCCAGAGTGCTCACCTTCTCTGGCGCTGGCTTTTCAAGTCCCACTTTCCTGACCCGACCTTGGGTCACATCTTACCTTGTGGAAGTAAGATAAAACTGGCCTTGTGCCTAACCTCCTGGGGAGGTAAATAAAATGTATTATTGATTTAAATAACGCTAACCCGTTTTGATGGTAATATAGTGGTGATAAATAAAAAAAACTTTTGCATTTATTCATTTAAAAGCTCTAAAAAACAAAAAAAACTAATATAGGGTATTGAACTCGGCCCTTGGTTACAGTATCTAGAAATTGTAATTGGAATGTAATATTTAATTGGAAGGAATACAAAGAAGAGTAACACAACTAAAAAGAGTAAACAGATAGAATGATACAGGGACAGACTGGATAGATTAGGGTTAACTACTTTACTAAAGTGATGAATTAACGATTATTTAATTGAAACTTACAAAATAATTAATAGCCTGTTTCAGAATCTTTGAAATAAAGTTTGATACTTTGTATCATTTTGATTATTTGGACTATTGTTTTCATCTTGGATATTATTCTCACAACGTTTCGACCGATGTAACCTTCAGGTTCATGTTGTCGAACTCGGGAATATTTATGTCGAACTCGAGAATCTGTACGGAATTTCAAACGGAACTCTTTATTTAATCCACGGGGCTAGCTTGATCTCATTCCGCCAGCCATGGCCGAGTAGAAGTCTTGAGTTATGCCGTATATTGAGAGTAAATAGGCTCATAAAAAACGAGAACAAATATACGCTAGATTTAACTTGTGATTAGTAGTTGGAATATCAAATTTGATAAAGAAATAAAGATGCATTTAAATAAAAATATATATTGTTTGTTAATAGTTTGGGATTTTTAAATAGACAAAACAATTCTATTCTGATACCAAGTCAAATACGTGTCCTATGTTTTATTTACTTTTGGCATTTGAATAATGTCAGATATGGTGTTGTGCTAAAACCGTTTTTTTCAGATGCCAGCATAATCAGAGTGCCGAATCTATGCAGAAGTTAAAAAAGCTGTGAATACCATTTTGTTATAATTTGAGGATTTCAAATAAATTTCATCACAGCCTGAAAAAGGGGGAAAAAAATGAAGTTAGACGTTCCATTTCTTTGTAAAACAAAATGGTTCCCACAACTGTTTTGTCTTGAACATACAAATCTTTAATAAATAATAAGTCAACTGGTATTACGTAATAAATAGTAACGTAGTTAGGGACCGAATCGGTCACGTCATGAGGCTTATCTAGCGAAGAGGATGGCTCAATATGAGCAGGATGAAAAAGAAAAGCTGGAGAAAAGGAAGATAAACCCTCCTTCAGGGGTCAGCAACCTTCTAGAACCTGTGGTACCTAGGGTGTTGAAGTAAGCAGCCTGGATTACCTGTGTTTGCCTCCAACCCGTTCTAGAAACATGCGTAAAAGGTACTTTGTATGAAATTATTATTAAATCATAGAATTATGTCATCTTGAATTTAATACATTATTTAGCTCGATTAGATATTTAAAATTTTAAATATTGAGCTTCATTTTTGCTTTTGGAAATTGATTCCTAGTCGAATTGATCTGAACTATATAAACTTGCTTTTAAATTATATCTTGCTTGATAATAATCATTCACCTTTATCATCTCTCCTTTTTATTTACTTCATTCGTCTTTTATGATGTCATACACTTTCAAATAAATATATTTCTTGCATAATAATCATTCGTTTTTATCCGCCCTCCCCCCCCCCCCGTCTTCCCTTTCTTTTTAAATATTTATGTAATTTGCCTCCTTCCACTACTTCTCTTATTTCTCACCTTTCATTTATGTCATACACCTTCCTCCCACCATCTAAAACATTCATGTACAAATGAAAAGTGTTCACAGTGACAAGCAATCCAAATTTGATCTTCCTCTAAGGTCATCAGATCTAGGCCTGTCTTTAAGACACATTACACATCCACTGTATCATTTCTCTCCATACATCGCATGTCCTCAACCCTCACTGGCCAGGTTTCACTTCCGTACATCATCACACTGTATATACCTGATAGGACTCTTCTCTTGGTAAAGCTCTGTTTGTTAGTAATGGTAGAAATTCTCTGAACTTACTCCATATACTCCTAACTCTTGTGATCACACTAGCACCTGTTCCAACCTGTGCCTCAATGGTATCACCAAGGTAACAAAAATTCTCAACAATCTCAATAACTTTGCCGTTCAGATATATTTTGTCCACATATGAGTTCTGATTCATCGCCATTGTCTTACACTTCTTGCACACAAATTGGTTATCCTCTCTCAACCTACTTGTAATTCCACTGCACTTCTTGTGTACATAATGCTTACGGGTACCACAAAAAATTGAATCACACCAGACTCCTTTTCCATAAACTGAGTAGGGTAACTTTCCTTTTTGGGGGAGCTTTCCAACACTACAACCACTGATCATCACTTTGGTCTTGGTAACATTCACTCTTAAACCTTTACTTTCCATAGCATTCCTCCAAGTCTTTAACTTAACAAGAAGACCTATTGTTTCATTAAATTATTAACATACAGCATTTCTTCTGGACAACCCATATGAAACTCTGGACAATGTTTCTAAGACACAAATGAAAAGCAACAAACTCGGTACAGAACCCTGATGTACTCTTACTTTAACATTAAAGCTGTCACTAAATGTGCTGTTAATTCTAACACGACTTTGAGCATTTCTATACATTGCTTGAACAACCTTCACCATTCAGCATTCGTTTCCCCCTAGTTTAAGTAAAGCCCACCTCTTGGCACTGTCAAAAGCTTCCTACAGATCCACAAAAGCCAAATACAGGTTCTTCTTCTTACCAAAGTACTTCTCTTGCATTTGTCTCAGGATAAATACTGCATCAGTTGTACTTTGCCCAGGCATAAAACCAAACATCATTTCATCTATGCTTATCTGACTTCTTATTTACTGCTTAATTATTCTTTCGATAATTTTCAGAACCTGAGCCATCAATTTTAACCCTCTGTAATTATTTCTATCTAGTGTTTCCCTTTGTAACAATTCACAGGTGTATTACGTTCCCAGTCTTTCGAGATAAGCACTTCTTTTATGATCTGATTTATTATATTTGTTTTGATTATTTTATGATTAAAATAAGCACCCAATTGTAATTTCTAGTTTGAAGAACAATTATTTAGTCATGAAATGTTTTAAAACATTTCATGACTAAATAATTGTTCTTCAAACTAGAAAAATATTTATTTAAAAAAATTGAAAGTAAAAGAAATGTTTAATTTTACTGTGTAAATAAAAAAAAACATTTAAATTAAAAGAATAAGGATATAAAAAATATTTATTTGCTTCCCCTCTCCCATCACAAACTCATTAATACGTGATCTGACCTGCAGAAGCGAGAAGGTTGCCAACCCCTGATATATGCAGAAACATAAAAAAAAAATTTAATTTTAATTTTAATTTTTTTTTTTTTAATAAAGTAATTTCCAGTTGAATAAAAGTCGATTTAAATTAAATTTGACAATT
Source organism: Sepiola atlantica (assembly GCA_963556195.1). Taxonomy (NCBI): domain Eukaryota; kingdom Metazoa; phylum Mollusca; class Cephalopoda; order Sepiida; family Sepiolidae; genus Sepiola; species Sepiola atlantica. The sequence continues at coordinate 91,334,841 of OY744516.1, forward strand.
GAAAAATATGATTATCTAAAAAATATCCGACGGTTGGGGGATTGGGGGTCAATGTATAGCCGGACTTCCAGCCGGACAATCTTCGGTGAATGGTTGTTGATTTCGTGATGTAATTGCGATCGCTGTGGTGGCGCTGGTCAAGCTGCTATTGCTGCTACTGCTGCTGCTGCTGCTGTTGCTAAGGAGATGATGGTGTGGAGGTTGTTGGGATCGTTCCATGTTCTCGGGGAACACAGCTGTCGTTTGGAAAAATGGTTGCTGATTCGGAGTGGACGCTTCTCGGTTTCCTGCTGCACTTAACTGTCGCAACACCAGTCGCTTGTAGACACCATTTTGGGCAAGTAATTCTTCATGGGTGCCTTGTTCTACAATGGAACCTTTGTCCATTACAAGAACCTGAAGAAAAAGACGAAAATAAAATGTGAAGAGGCAAATAGGGAACAGGTTTTTCTATTCAGATTTTTTTTTGTTGCTGAAAAATTAATTGGTAAAAAAGAAAAAGATGCAGATATCTGCGTTTTGTCATCCTATTAACAAAGGTGAGGGTGGGGTTCGCATGAGTGTCGACTTTTTTCCATTTTATCCTTGAAATCTTTTGCATGATCTAACATTTTCATAAATGTTCTTCTTGAGGTTTCTGATGAGTAGTGTGTAATTGCTCCTGATTGTAGCATCTTGCACATTATGAAACGATTGCAAAACCATTGACAATTCTGTCATTGAAAATAAATATTACTGAATTTTGATCATTGGAATTTAAATAATCTCTCTCATATATATATATATATATATATATATATATATATATATATAAATTACATAAACAATATTATAACCTTACGTCAATCAACCAACGTTTCAATGTGTATTACCGCATCTTGTCAAAGGCAAGGCCAAAATAAATTCAAAATCAAAAGTGAGAAATTTGTAGTCTCGCTTTGGAAAATCTCAAACCAAAGCCAGATTTTAAGAAGGAAGGGGAGGGGCAAAGAAGCTTGTTGGGATTGGGAAGCCAATTAGATTCCACTTTGGTTAACTGTAGGTCCTATCGCCCATCAAGTTTGAACTTGATCACCGGTTCAATGCCTGATAGGCCGGACAAGCATGCGGGTGGATTGAGGCACAAAATCACCAGCTAGAGCGAGAGATAATATATGTATTTCTATTTAAAAATGCTATATATATATATATATATATATATATATATAGTGTGTGGATTTCAATTTTGTGTAGAGAATCTGAATAACAGAGCTCAATGTAATTCAAACAGAGCAAAACAGAATTATAAAAAGAAAAACTATACACACATTAAGGTTGTACACATAACTTATTTCGACCCCTTTAATTAGGTCTCCTCAGATGTATGGACAACCACGTCAAAAAAATATATATATATATATATATGAGAAAGAGAGGGAGGGGAAAAATACATACATTTTCTCCTTTCTAATTTTTATTTCATTCCTAATTTGTATTAGTTTTTTTACGATTTAATTTAGAATTGCAAACTCTAGGAAAAGTATACATATTTTTGCTAGCTCCGTTAGTTGTCAAATATGTTGTTCATGAAAATAAAAAAAATGTTATTCTTGATTGAACCTACGTATATAAATGCTCTAATAACCTGAGTTTTATTATTTTGTTTTTGTATTTCCTGATGTTTTGGACATGATAGATTTTTTGGACATGATAGATGTTTTGGACATCATAGAAAAACCCAAGATAGATAACTGTATTTTGGATGTCTAAGTTAATGAAACAGTCCGTTAAGAAATGATCTTTTTAGAAATGAATAAAGACATGGTTACTGGAATACTGAAATCTAACTTTCTATTTTGGTTATAATGGTGAAACGATTTTTTCTCATCCTCAAATTTTTTGGAATCAGTTTGAAATTGTTAAGACTTCAAAACTCAAAGTATTGTGAGTTTGCCTTTTCCTGAGCAAAGAGGTAACGGATTTGGGACACTTTTGCTTATTATGAATGAATAATTATTCCTTAGTTAGGATATTATCTTTGATCATAGTTAACTTTATTATAATCATTAAAAACATTCAATGAGCATCAGCATTCACCACCAACTTCTCAGGCCACCTGGGCACCACATCAACTGATTTCACAGGGAACTTTTTTTTGGTTATCTGCTCTAGTACGTATATCCTAAACATTAGAGGTGATGAGTGAAAATGGATATCCCATATGAAATCAGCAGCTTCCAAATTAGGTTAGGAAATGTACTTTTAAGCTTATGTCGATTTTATTTTGTAAACCAGTTTAATTATTGTATTTGATGATTCTCATGTTGTTTTTCTTTTTGTAAATATCAAATATTAAAGTTCATTGCTCTTTTCTGAGTCGGAATCTATCCACCTAACAGTTATCGTTGGATAGCTTTTGACCTTGAAGTAGTATTTTTTTAAGCTCCTTACATCAAGTGGCTTCATGCCTTGTCTGGAGCGATTTCCATTAAAAAAAAAGAAAAGATGCCCACGATTTTCGTTATTATTTTAATATTATTACTAATTATATTACCATTATTATTATTGTTAAATGTTGTCTCTGAACAGGTTATCACTGATCCTGCCTCTACGTAGGGTATCAACAGATATGCGAACTATTTTAGATGCCTGAGCTTTAAATTCCATAATTCTTTAAAAATTAAACCTTAAATCTTAATTACAATTTTTAATTTTTGAGTCCCAATCTTAATAAATGCTGCAAGTAGTAATTTTCTCAACTACTTTAACCTTTAATAAGTTTTTCAATTTTCTTTTTCTATGACTTCTAATCTATTAGCGCTAGTTTTTAATAAGGCTATTACTAAAGCTATGATAACCAATTACTCTACCACTGATAATAAGTAATTTGAACCATTAATAACCTTTTTCACATTGTATGATATAATATATATGCAATATTCTCCAGGGAGAGTGCATCTTCCTTCTAATGGTTTTTATGTTATATAAAAAAAGATAAATGTTTTTCTTCTTCCTTGTAGTGTGTTTCTCCTTGCATGTGGTGTTACATCCTTTTTTCTACTTTGAGTCGCACTGTACATTCCGTAATATTGTTTTTTAACCGGTTAATACTGATTTGATGTATCCATACCTCTACTCCCCTCATTATGTATAATTTGCTGTAAGTGGAGGTGCTAAACTCTACAGCCTTGATGCTGTCTGTTAATTTTTAAATAAGTGGTGTCTAAACCCTGTGCTGATGAAAAGAACCGATATTAATAAAAGTATATCGTCTCAGAAACGATCGTACACAAACAGTTGTTATGTTGAATTCTTGAAGTGCAAATAAATGATCATGTAATAAAGTTTATGCAAAATCTATGTTATATATATATATATGTACATATATATATTAGTATCGGGATTCTAGTATTGGCGGTCACCCAGAGCAAAGCGTACTTCACAATTTACATACATAATAAGACGGCAGAGACACAGGCATTGTATACACCCGACTGGTTGTGTGTGTTAAGGTCTTGTCACAAGTCTCTATATCTGAGCTAAGCCTCCCATCTCTCAAATTCAAGATATCAGCTCAGACTTACTCTGAAGTCTTTCGTCAAGATCCTCTCCTCCTATCAACGATCTGCTTTACCAGCCACTGTCCCCAAATATATTTACTTTCTACCAGAAATCCAATACATCATGTCTTCCCTCAGTTAACTGCTGAAACTGGACGCATTCGTTTTTTTCTCAGCTTACTTATGCTGGAAACTAGATAAATCCTTCGGAATTCTATATCTTGACATACTCCCTCCTGGCTCTTACCAGGTTACTGTTCATGGTGTCACTTTGTGTAGCACAATGGATCTGTTGCTTTCATATTGTCATTCATTTCTTAGCTAATCTCTCCTGATGGTCCTGGTTGTGGGGGAAGTCTATAGTATTACACTAGTATATATATGTCTCTGTGTGTGTAAGAGAGAGACTTAGAAAGAGAAATGCAAGAAGAAAGTGTAAATTTTCATTTAAATGCAATCGCACAACTTTCATCTTGGCAAAAAACTCATACACGCAGAGAAAAAAAAACAAATCACAAGAAAAACACAGAAAAAGGTGAAAAAAATTCCATAGCCTTACTTGTGAAGCGGTCCTGACTGTTGAGAGTCGATGTGCAATTACGATGACCGTCCTCCCAATGAGAGCTCTGTCGATTGCTTCTTGTACTAAATGTTCGCTTTCAGCATCCAATGCACTTGTGGCCTAAAAAAAACATTTTTAGATTTCAGAAAGAAAAAAAGAAAAGGAAAAATATTAAAAACTAGATGGACCCATGTATATTATACAATATTCTTATTATTATATTCATTTCATCTGAGTCAACCTGTAGGCCGTGGGTAGCGCCCCGTGATGCCAGAGGATGGGATCCTGGTTGCTAAGCAGTCCGTGGTCGGGTCCTTGCAACACTCTACTTCGGCCCTTACTTAGGACTAAACGAAAGATCAGAAAGGTCTGATTCAATCAATCGGCTGGTCATGTCATGCCCTAGTATCTATAAGTTCATCCCCAACTGTATTATTCAATTTGATTCGTCAAAAAATCAAAATCATATTTCTCTTTTTTATTTTCTTCCCTAATAGATACTAGAAGATTGTGGCTGAAGGTCAATCGTGATGAGAACAAAAAAGATTATCAATGAAAAGGAATAATATTTTCTGAGAGTAATGGAAATTTTACAGAGAATTTCCTTCTAAGAGCAATGTATTCTAAGAATATAAAATAATTATCCTACCTATAGAATTACATTTGACAACTTTATTCGGCATTAAATAACCCATAGATGGTTGCTATGCTGTAAAACAAACCAAACCATCATCTGAATCCATGTTTTAAAAACGGAGCGAGAATATGCCTTAATGAAGGCTTTAATATATACTAAACCACCTGTGACTCATTGGGTCAGTATTTGTTATATCTATATACTACTCTAAATCTGTAGACGTTATCTTGTATGTTTGTTTGTCTACATGCACAATGGATGACGTTGTAGCAGTTATACAATTACAATCTATTTTCTTTTGCGCTAGCTTGTTCTCACTCGCAGAGTGATTGATATATTGTCCGGTCAGAACACTTTTGCGTGGGAGGCACTTCCACCAAACCTTTTCCCACACTTTTTGAATGGTCAGTGTTTAAAAGTCAAGTTGACAATATGTCATATTCCTGTCTTGCCTTTAGCCACAACTTGGGCTAGGCGAAATGAAATACACCGAGACTCAAATTTCTATAGTACGTGCATATCTACTGACTCGACATATTTTCGTATTTTTGTCTACGTAACTCTTTCCAAATCATGTCTGTTGCAGTAATGTAACTGTATTGTAGAAGTGTGATACTATGGATTGTCCTCCCACCCCCACCACCTCTAGAGCCGAGGAAATGATTCACCTGGTCGCACAAAGGCGATCGGAAAATAGGATGGGTAGTCAGCTGGAGAGTGGTCGAAGAGACAAAGGACCGGACATGGAATTTTCGGTCTGACTAAATATATTTGTGAGTCAGAGTTGTTTGCGGCAGTTGAGTTTCACAACGGTTTAGTTTAGGAAAGTTGACGTTAGAGTGTGGCAGTTTTCGATTCGAAGAAAAGACCATCAGATTGGCGTCAAACATGGGCGAGAGCAGATCGGCGCAGACCCAAGATGAGCTGACTCCAAGTGAGCAACGGTGATGCCTCGACAGATGAATTATCTTAACTAAGATATGAATGCTAGCATTTGGGGGTCAATTTCTTTTACGTGACGGTATCACACGCATTCAGAGCATAACTGATTTATACACAATGGATCCGAGTTTGTGTTCTTTCTTGTGAGTCTGTTGCTTTTATTTTTGTTTTTCTCAACTTATAAACCAGTTCCCTTGGCAGTCGTCAGTGAAATAGACGACATAGCCAGAACGAGAACGAAAGATGAAGACGAGAAGAAAACCACGGCACACACAACGTTGGGATCGGCGATTGTCGCGAGGGACGCACGTGGCTCTACAGAAGAAAGAGTTTGTCGTTATAACCAAACTACAGTAACCAGTTTTTCTTCATACCCAACAAGACAAGAGGATGGATATCTATGCGAAAACCCTTTCCTCATGTCAAACAGGACTTCTCTCCCTTGCTACAACATCATCTACTTAAACAGACTTGGAAGAAATCAAACAAATCCTTTATAACTTCACAAAGAGATAAATAACATCATCCACAAAAACAGATTAAAAACATTGGAAAGAGATCTTTTATGGCACCATAAATGCTGAAGTAACAAAAGGATGACGTCATCCATTCAAACAGAACATATTTCTTTCTTTGTGCATGGTGATAACAAGCAAGTAAGATCTACAGTAGGTTTAGTGTTTTTCGAATTAATTGAATAGTTAATTCGAGAAAATATTCCATTAGCCTGTTATTTCAGCTCCAAAACAAGAAACAAATGACGAAAATATCCTGTCGGGAGGATAACAAATGGATAGATACAGGCACCACGGCCTTATCAGGAGTTCTCGTGGACGGCTTCTCAGCGCCATCTTTTTTTTTCATTCTAACTGAACAGTCGACATTATGTTTGTTTTTAACAAAAAAAACACTTTAAAATAAGTTAAAACAAATAAACTTATCCAAGTAGGTAGAAGAGTAAATTATCTTGCCTTTGGTAATATTTATTTGTTTCACATTTGTTTTTTTACCCCTTTTTTGTTCAGTGAATAATACACAGAAAAAAAACATACCTCGTCTAATAAAAGTAACGTTGGATCCATAATGAGGGCTCTGGCAATGGCAATTCTCTGTTTTTGTCCTCCTGAAAGCTGAACCCCTCGTTCGCCAACCAGTGTTTCATAGCCTTCTTCAAATGACAGGATGAAATTATGGGCATTGGCTTGTTGAGCAGCGTGCATAATCTGAATGAGAGAAAATTGATCCGTTATAATAATAATAAAAAAGAAGGTTTTGTGTATATCTTTACATATTCATATTTTGTCTGTAACAGAACATTAAATAAAACACACAAAGTGAAATAATGTGGTCTTTGTGAGTGGCAAGACACAAATATGAAGAATGAATTTGAATGAAAACGTTTCTGTATAGATGAACAAATATAATTATATAATTACAACTGAAAAGAATTACTTTGTAATGAGGACGTAATTAATTGTAGTCACTGAGAAAAACATCCATATGGTTATCCCACAAAGGGACTTAAACTGTATTTTTGAAAGCAGAGTTATCTCAAGGTAGATAACAAAAGGCAAGAGTTATTTCTCTTAATATAAAGAAAATAATAGATAGAACAATTGGTGCTTCTTGAAAGACATGCACAAGTGAAATATGACAGTTAAAAATAAATAAACAGGAAAACTTTTTGATATACTTATGTATCAGGCTAAAATAGGTATCTACATAAAAAATTACGGAAAATTAACGAGTAGAATTTTAGTAATAAACATTATACATTTTTAAGCCAGCACGTTGT
>OY744516.1:91352315-91447315 GCA_963556195.1 Sepiola atlantica
AATGTTCCTATCTGTAGAGTTACCAACTTTATTTTGAACAAGTTACGATCTATTTTTAAAATGCAAGTGAAAAGGCAAATTTAGTACTTTCTTTAACGCCACCATTAAAAGATAAATAAACTTGTATCGAATTTAACAAAATTTTAATCTTTATCTATTTATTTGAATAAATGAGAAAGATTTAGTTTCATGTTTACAAAGCGATAGCAAGCCGACAAAGCCAGCTAGGATATATATATATAAACGTGGCTTATCTTAACACACTTTACTGCTGTTTCACAGAACATCTGATCATCAAAAATGTATTAATAATATTGTTAACATCTTATACATTTGAAAACAAATTTTAATTCAGCATGTTTTCAGCTTGTTCCTAGTCATCGATTGATCACTTAGCAATTCTCTTCTGGCATCATTCTTCATCCGGTTCTTCTTTTCTTTCTTTAATTTCGAAATTTTGCCATATTTGGCCTTTTAACCCTGCTAGACAGCTTATCCTTCAACGATTATATGTACAACTAAAAAGAAAACAACTATTATTCTAAACTAATTACCATACCCATCATTCAATGTATAACATATTTGAGGAAAAAAAATCATAAAAGTGCCCTACCTCTTCCAAGGTAGAATCCCGTCCATATGAAATGTTGTCTTTGATCGAACAAGCAAATAAGACTGGTTCTTGACCCACGAGAGCAATCTGTTTACGGAACCAAGATGGATTTAGAGTTTTGATATCAAAGCCACCTATAAAGTATGAAAAAAAGCATATATATATATATATATATATAAAACAATATTTTAATAAATAAATATTAATCATTTTACACCGTCATCAGTGTATGGGATGACAATTACTGCTGGTCAAAGGATTCGAACCCAGTCACCAAGTCACCCCTGACTCTGAGGCCAGTTTTCTTCTCCTCGGCCATCAAGAATGATCACGAGAAAGGAAAGAGAATTAATGTCTATATTATATCGAGGCAGCTGACAAATACAGAAAGCTAGTCAAACAGTGTTCAACTACAGATGTAGGAACATTGCATTATGCTATATTTATATAAGTAAAATATTTTGAAAATCAACACAACGTGCAATTTAAATGAAAAATTCATTTGATTTTTTTTTTGCAAGGGGTTAATACCATCAAAATGAGGAAGAAGAAAAGAAAAAAACTGTAAGACAGTCTAGCCTGACAAAGTTGTTCTACAATAAAAGCTTGCAAGAAAAAAAAAATTGAATAAATGAATTTTTCATTTTAATTGCACGTTGTGTTGTTTTCAAAATATTTCACTTAAATACATTTTCATGCATGCCTCAAAGGTGTTGTCAATTTCGTTATATATATATGTGTGTGTGTGTGTGTGTGTGTGTGTGTGTGTGTAAATTTAACTTTTTCATGGCATTGTTATTTTTTTTCTGGGTACATACGAGATTCTGTTCTCATGAGATTCAATGTTTGAAAAAAATTTATGTTGCATTGTATGACTTAAAATATACAATGCCTTGAAACAGCTGTAAACAATTTTAATACCTTTGTATATACTCTTTATTTGGAACATGATTTGGAAATAATTTAAATCATCAAAATACATATATATACTCAGCTTTATCTCACTAAATATTGAACTACTGGTGTTTACAAGTTAATTATTGATCTTTGCAGTTAGATTAAAAAGTTTTACAATTAGAATTTCTTTCTCTACTGTTCCAAATTTAGAACAAATTATAAACTCAGTGAAAATTAGTATAGCCCGCAAAATAATAACCATGTTACTTCTAAGCCTCAATGTAATTGTATAGATAGAAATTTATGCCCATTGAATAGCTCCTGTAAACATGAGTGTGCTTTACAAATGTACTGTATTACAGGGCCATATCCAAGACAATAATAGTAATGATAAATATAATGCTAGTGAAGGTGGGGCTAATAATAATGATAGTGTTATCTTAGATACCAATGAATTAAATAACAGTAACAAACCAACTATAATTCATTCTCATGCTAACGAGGGTGTTTACATAGCCTTAATGGTGGCTTTGTTGAAAAATAGAATGTCGAGATGCAGTTATACCTTTAATAACAGTCACCTTTCCACATCTCTGGCTTCTCATATATAAAAAGATAAAAACTTAAATTCAAACTTAAATTGATTGAAAAAATGAGATCGTATAAACTCTTGCACAGGTACTGTGAGCTATGTAGGGATGAAGCCTTTCTAATCATTAAATATAAGGGTCCTTTGTTAAACAGAAAGGATGAGATATTATCTAGTTGCATGCATAAAATTTAGTACAAATACAACCACTTTAAAGTTCCTTAATTATTATTTGGTCACTAAAAACTTCCCTCCTTCTCATCTCTTAATGCTAATTTAGGTTTTCTAATATACTCTGTAATTTGATTTCTCAGTTTAGACCTTATGTTAATAAACTTTTACTTAATAAAGATATTAATTATGTACCTCTTTAATAGCCATTCTCCAGATTTTTGATGTTCCTATGTATTTCCTGGCCTTTATGTTTACTTATATTGGATTCTGATAGGTCTTATGAGTTACACACTACTATAAATTATTTGATATGTTAGGATATTTATATAATATGAATTATATACTTAGACTAATGTTTGATAACCACTAATTTATGAAAATTTTCCCATTTATTTTTTTAATATAGAATCGTAATAACTTTATTTTATCTAATATTTCTAGTTAATCTATACATTCTATCAATTACATTGAGAGTTAGAAGGTACACGGTTATTTTTAGGGGGCTATACTAATTTTAACTGAGTTAGAACCTATTATTCTTTGTTCAGACTTTGGCAGTTGGATTCTACGATATTATGATTGAATTAAGCACATTTTGACCAATTCTAGGATTACAACTCCTGGATATACTCTATGAAGACTTTACTTTGACTTTTTTTTATATTATGAAAACATATTTAAATATTAACCCTTGAAATTGTTTTAACGTAATCCTTATCTCTTTCAATGAAGTTTAAACCTACATTTTTCTTTCCTTTCCTTCTGTTCTGACTGGATATTTGATGTGAACAATTTTACAGAATTTCAATCTAAGAACGAGTTGCCTCTAAGTTTCATTCTTGATTGCTTTTTATGTATTTATTATTTTTTCTTTGGTGCGTTGTGAATTTTTGTTTTGATATCAAAGCGTCTTTGATTTGTTTTTATCTGTCTGTTTATTAATATAGATATATAATATACTCTATAAAACTTGAACTATTTCGCTTTTAATTATTTTTCTAGCATTTTTACCTATAATTTTGATATATATTTCTTTATATATATATTAATATAATTATATTATACTTTATTTAGCTTATTGAATATTTAAAATTTGATTTTTAAGTTTAATTAAGATAGAAAATATCAATATTTTAATTTTAACTTTTAGTCTTTAATTTTGAATTTTTAGATTCTGTCTATTTTCTATATATACTTCCTATAAGTCCCTATTCTATTTATTTTTTTATTATAGTCTTTTTTTTTTAATATACAACTTCTCTAATTCTATGGTTATAGTATTCTGTTAAATTTTATAATTATCCATCAACTTTATTACTTATAATATGTTTCTTTTTATTTTATTATTGTCCTAATTATAATTAATATATTAAATTAAATATTAAAATTATCCTGATTCTTTTTTCTTATAGATTATTACTACTATTGTTACTTTATTACTTAATTCTATTTGTTATGAAACTATAATCCTTTATATATTTACTATTATTTATTTTCTTTGTTCAAATTATTTTAATATTTCTTTATTTTAACTTTGTTTACTTTATTTTATTTGTTATTTATTATTATTCTTTATTCATAAATTTTCTATTATTTATATTTTTTATTCTACTTTATTCTGTATTTCAATAGTTAAATTACTATATACTATATATTGATATTATTATCATCATTATTGATTTAATAAATAGAGTGATATAAAATTATATAAGAGGTTCTGTTTCCTATATTAACTGGATTTATATATTTTTTAAATTATACTAAAATTTGATGTTTTTCTTGCTCGACTTCTCTATGTGATGTTATGAGGAGCGCTGAAGAAGACTTTTTGGAATCATTTAACGTAAAATACAAAATAAAATATTTCAAATCGTTTTAGAAAAGATTGTATGCCAAATATTCATCCTGTTTTAATTCTTGAAACTGATATAAATTATGTGCTAATTTTATTTATCTCAACTTACTTATATATATATATGTATATATAATAAAATAAACAAACATTAGAAAATTAGATTCCAGTGACCAAAATATGTATAAAAAGCTGAAGTAAGTTTTTTTCTTCACCTTTTCGAGGAGATCAAAACCTAAGTTATTCAGTTAAGGAAAAAGCTTTTTTACGCAACTAGAGCAACACAGTAGGAACAAATGCCCTAAACCAATCATAGTAGCCCCGGTTGACAGTACTGGGCTTATATAGATTTTAGAAACAAAATTGACAAACCATATAACCATTTTAGCAGTTGTTTATAAATTAAGTATTAAGCATATGATGATACTTACCGAGAAATATTTTCCCACTGGGCGGATCATAAAACCGCTCTATAAGACTGACTATGGTTGACTTGCCTCCACCTGAGGGGCCGACAAGAGCTATCACTTTGCCGGTTTCAACCCTGAATGACACGCCCTGAAAAACAAGAACAATTGAAAAGTCAGGATAAATTTGTTCTTGGCATGCCCAACTGCATATTCAAGCGGAGATCGTTAAGTAAAGGAGGTTGAGTAGTGAAGTAATTAAACAAATACCGGTTTTAGTGTTTATGCTGCCAGCATAACTAGGCCCATTGGCATGACAGCTGCTGCTTTCGATTCTTTATCACTGTCACATTCGGGCAACCTTTTATAACCGTCGTTTTGAGCAACCTCCGATTCACTTGGCATTCGGGCAATCTGGGCCCGTCTGTAAGAAAGTATCTGAAATATTTCTTGCAGTATTATATGAAAAAATAAAACGGATTTAGTCGCAACTCTCAGTCATAAAGATTATATGGAATACGAATATTGACCTAAAAAGATATTTGCCAAAATAAATTCTCTATTTTGGGGGTAATTAAATAATTTGTTGATATATTTAAATTTCATTCTGATTTACTATTTAAAAAATAAATTGGCATACCAAAAAGAAAACGAACATTTTTTCTTCAAACTTACGATTTTTTTAATATTCCTCTTTAAGTCGAAAAAAAAAACAAAAAAAAAAAAAAAAAAACAACAAAAAATTATTTACTTTTTACAAAGATATTTCCGAAACATTACTTTTTAACACAATAAAAAATCTGCATAACATAAAATTAGAACCGTATTTACAGTAGTAATTTAGGATCCTTATGTCAAAAAGCACCCAATTTTAATTTTGACAGGCTGGCATGCTGTTTTTTTTTTCTTGGCGAGTTATGTTTCTGAAAAGTCTTTGCAAGAAGTACCCAATGGTTTTTTTTTTTCAGACTTAAGGGAGAATATAAAAAAAATATGGGTCAAGCTTAAAAAAAACCAAAAAATGTCCCCATAAGTTTGAAGAAAAAAAATGTTTACTTTTTGGTATCCCAATTTATTTTTTTAAATAGTAAATGACAATGAAAAGTAAATATATCAACAAATTATTTAATTGCCCCCACCCCCCCAAAAAAATTAAGAATTTATTTTGACAAATATCTTTTTAGCCCCATATTAGGATTCCATGTAATGTTTACGACTGAAAGTTGTGATTAAATCTGTTTTATTTATAATTTTGTGCCAACATGCCTATTCGCACTGATGAGCATAAACAGTAAAACCCAACAAATACTTAAAATACGAGGATTAGTATGTTTTCTTCCAGCAAAAAAAAATATCTTTGATTCGAATAAAAGAGTATACAAAAAAGCACTATGACTACACTGGGGAATTACATGAAACCAAATAACAACAGCAAGCCTAAATATAGAAAAAGAAATATAATCTGGTTTAACCCTCCATATTCTCAGCTATCCAACATCAATATCGGACTAGTTTTTTTAAAACTAGTAGATAAGTATGTGAGCATAAGCAAACCACTGCACAAATTATTTAATAAGAAAACCCTTAAGATTAGTTATTCATCAGGAATATAGGCAACATAATAAATGCACATAATTACAATAAGCAAAATGAAAACAAATGAGGACAATACCAATATCGACAGGTGTAATTGTAGAATGAAAAAGTGACTGCTCATTGAAAAGTAATTGCACCCTAAGTAACATTGTATATAAGGCAATCATTTCCCTGAAAGAGGATAACGGTGACAGGAAAATATATATCGAATTTCCTCTGATAACTGGAAACAGAATTACTATAAGCACAGACATTAATTTCCCAAAACCTGAATTAAAAAATCAAACATCTCTGTCGAAATGCTTTTAGTCATTGACGGAAAGTAATTGTACACTTATAGTTTCCTAGTTGAACTTATGTAAATCCAGCACCCCTAATAGCATCAACCAAAGATGTAAACTGTGCCTGGAGGAGAAGATCAGAATTTTGAATTATAATAATATATTAAACCAGCGGAGTGGGCTAACTCCACGATGTCAGCACAGAAACAAATTTAAAATAACAGCTTCGGAAGTGCACTAATTACTTGCTCCTCTAAAAGTAAAACAATATTAATTATAATTGTACATTTATTTAAATCTCACCCTAAAAAATCCTACATATACGATATACAATTAAACTTTTTTCTTTTCTTTTTTTTTTACACAAGTGTGGTTCCATATATGGCATAATCATGTTGACACACCAGTTCCCGCAAAATCCCTGAAGTTAAGCGACATTGAGCTTGGTCGCTACTAGATGGGTGACCATTTGGGAATACCAGACGCTGTATGTGGACATCTAGCTATGGGCAAATAGCATTGCCAACCTGCAGTAACTAGCGTGGCGACTGTGGCAAAACCTCTGAATGACAGACACCAACCAATAAGGTGGACGGAAAGCAGTGAGAGGTTCCTCCACCAGAAGTGATCAAAAATCTGATGGTGGTTCCATGTAGTGTATATGTGTGTGTATGTGGGGAGGGGGTCATGTGTGTGCTCATCTTATATATAAGTATCACAACATCCCTAATATTACTTACCTGTAATCATCATCATCATCATATTCAGTTTAACATCCGTTTTACATGCTGGCATGTGTTGGACGGCTTTTAGAAATCGACTTCCAAAATAATCTATCTCTGGCCAAATCTTTATTTATCCCTCTTTCTCCCAAGTCCATTCTTATCACTTCCTCCCATGTTTTCCTGAAAACTGACCATACTATCTTAACTGTTCTACATTTACTAACCCAAAAACTTTCATCCATTCTTTCAACGTAGCCATACCATTGAAGTCTTCTGTTCTGCACATATCTCCCTATACTGTCCAAATTTAATCTTCCTTTGCGATCATCATATCTAGGTCAGTCTTTAAGACTCATTACACACCCATCGTATCATTCTCATATCAATTCTCTCCATTCAACCTGTATCTCAAACCTTCATTGACCACTCAGACCTTTACTTTCCATAGCATTCTTCCAAGTCTTTAACTTAAAAAGTAGACGTTCCATTGTTTAACAGGCAAGTTTTAAATCATCAGCCTAAAACTCCATGGAGAGCGTTTCTAAGACACAAATGAAAAGTAATGAACTCAGTACAGATCCATGATGTACTCCTACTTAAACATTAAAGCTGTCACTAATTGTGCTGTTAATATTAACATGACTGAGCATTTCTGTACATTGCTTGAACAATCTTCACCAATCACTCATTTGCCCGGAGTTTATGCAAAGCTCACCAAACAACCTCTCTTGCCACTCTCTCAAAAGCTTTCTCTAGATCCACAAAAGCATATATACTTCTCTTGCATTTATCTGAGAATAAATATATCATGTGTGGTACTTTGCCCAGGCATAAAACCAAACTGCTTTTCACCTATGTTTATCAAGCTTCTTATTTTCTGCTGAATTATTCTCTCAATCACTTTCATAACCTGATTCATTATCAAATTTAAGCCTCTGTAATTACCTCTATGTATGTATTAGTAGTAGTATTTTCCTAATATATGCCAAAGGATGTAAAGCTTTGTGGCTTAGGTATATGTATGAGTGTATGTGTGCAGACGATTTATATAGGACTTCACACCTACATGTGAATTCTTTAATCTGTAGAAGGTTAGACAATCATCATGATCATAAGATCAAGGTTTAAAAAAAGGAATTATATCTAAGTACTATTAAATATTGACTTTCTTAAAAAATGACAAAGTCATTGTAGAAGAGAGGAGATGTACTTACCTGCAGAACAAGGGTGTCTGGTCTGGATGCATAGCTAAATTTTACATCACAGAATTCAACACCTGAAAGGATATTTCAAGGGAAGTACACTTTAATATATACAATAAATATCTAAAAAATATGAGAAAATGTCAAATATATATAGTATTGGAAGTATATCAAATAAATCTCGATGCAGACTCCAACACCATCAAACAATGAAATGGTTTCTATAATTTATCACCGTTAATTAGTAAACTCATCATGGTGGAGCAAAAACTAACATCAGAGCCTGGATAACCATCCCATACCACATCTTCTTTTAATAAATATACACAAATAACTAAAATATCGGAATAAATAAAGACACTCACACATAAATAAATAAACTAGTTAGAAATCACCTCCCACTCTACCGTAAAGACTGACAAACATATACACAAGCTAGGAGTTTATGTTCGGAACACCCTCCCCTTGACTAGAGAACATAAGCTAGAATCAGATGACCAAGCCTACATGTGCTTTAGATTAACCTTACAGTACAATGTTAGTTACTTATATTTTTTATACCGTTCTCCTTCGACCCAGAACTGTACCCTGCTTAACTGTCTCTGAAAGCATAGCTACAGCACTCCTACTTGATTCGAGTGCCCAAATACATGTATTTGGGGATTTTAATGCACACCACCATGACTGGCTTGGATTCTCCAGCTATACTGACGCAGCTGGTAACTCCACGTATAATTTTTCCTTAGTGCACTCCCTTTCACAGACTATCACTTTCCCAACCTGCTTCCCATATCATGTGGACCAGCAAGCCTCACTTCTCGAGGCTTGTGTGATGAATGTCCATAGTCCGCTCGGGAACGCCGATCACATTGTGATAATGATTGATATCACCCTAAAACTCATCCCAAAGCTGATGAGCCATTGCTCAAAACGATGAGATACAAGCAGGCTGATTTTTATTCCATCAGAGATCACATTAGCGACGCTCCATGGAGTGTAACCTTTTCACTCCCTGCTGATCAGTATGCAAATGAGTTAACCAAATGGGTCAAAGCAGGCATTGAAGCATATGCCCCCATGCGAAAATTCTACAGCAAACTCCACTCTCCTCAATGGTTCACCTCGCAATGTGCAGCTACTATAGCTAAGAGGCAGCAAGCATTCCGACAATTCGGCCACCATAAGTGAACTGCGAATAAACAGAAATAATTCTAAGGCGGTGATAGGTGAAGCAAAGGGAAGGTATACAGAGATAACCAGAAAATGCATTCAGTCACAGAAACTAGGTACTCACGATTTCTTGGAAATTCTACAATAGTGTGGTGAACAATGGTCAATCAACAATTCCCCCGCTATCAAACAACAATCATGTTATTTGCACGGCAACTAATAAGGCTGAACTACTTGCCCAGCGTTTCGCCTTAAACTCCACCCCTTCCCTAAATTCCCATTGCAGACCAAAGCCACATTTGATAACTTGGTCATCCCCCCCCATCTTAGATCAGGGACATCATAAAAAACCTTGACACCTCCAAAGCATTTGGGCCTGATCTTATACCAGTAATAAAGAAATGCTCTGCTGAACTGGCCCCTGTTCTCTCTAAACTCTACAACAAATGCCTTGCTGAATCATGCTTCCCTGATAGCTGGAAAATTACCTCTGTGGTACCAGTCTTCAAGAACTCTGGAGATAGAACTGATCTTCAGAATTATTACCCCATCAGTCTACTCCCAATGTTTGCTAAAATCTTTGAATCCTTAATAAATCTAGCGATAGTCCGACACATCATTAATGCTAAACTTCTTTCTGACGATCTACTGTGGATATTCTAACAGTCATCTCTGAATGCATATATCATACACTGGACAAAGCAGGTGAAGCTAGGGAGGTAGCACTTAATATATCCAAAGCCTTCGACAAGGTCTGGCATAAAGAGCTTCTCATAAAAATTAATTTATATGGTATTACTTTACCAATATTTAATATTATTAGATCCTTCCTAACCAGAAGAAAGATCCAGGTTGTTCTCGATGGTCGTTCATCCAAACAACATGACATAAATGCTGGTGTATGCCAGAGATTGATCCTTAAACCTTTATTGTTCCTGATTTAAACGACGTCCATGATGGCATTGTATCTGAGATGGGTATATTTCCTGATGACACTACGCTCTATTCTCATCATGTGGGCAAAATGGACGCACACATATCCGAGGCAATGGCTGAATCCTTAGAAAGTGACGTCCAGTCTGTAAAGGAATGTCATAAATGGATGGTAACATTTAATGCTGCAAAGACAAAGCTCCTTTCCTTTCCTGTAGTTATACAAGAAACTTCTTCAACCACCGATTGCTATGGCAAATAACACTCTACCTTAGAGTCCTATGTTCAAACTCCTCGGCCTAACATTCACAAGTAACATGAATTGGAATAAATACATTGAAGACATTGCAAAGGCTGCTGCAAAGAAGATGGGCTCCCTCTACCGTGCTAGTAAACTTCTCACAGCTGACATTATCTCTACAAAGCCACCATTCTCCCATGCATGGAGTATTGTTGTCACATCTGGGCTGGTACACCATCCACTAGTCTCCCCCTCTTAGACAATGTCCAAAAAAAGTCGCTAATCTAATAGATCCCTCACTATCCACCAAGCTTCAGCCCCTGTCCCATCGCCGCAATGTTACATCCTTGTGCCTGTTATACAAGTACTTCAATGGATTTTGCTTAGATGAACTTGCTGCTCTAGTGCTCCCTTGACGTAAATACACTAGACCAACCCAACAATCAGCTAAGTCCCATCTATTCACTGTGGAGGTCACCAGATGCCAGAGAGCCTTTCTTTCATCATGCTGTTGGCCCCTGAAACTCCCTCCCTGCTCCCTGTTTCCATGACTGTACCGACATGCAGAAATTTAAAACTAATGTAAACAGATATCTCGCTGCACAGCTCCCAACTTAGGATGACATTCAGGACTTTCACCCTAATTCTCAGTAGCCCCTTACGTCTACAGTGGCGGCCTTCCTTGTTTGGGGTGAACTATGATACAAAAAATGTTTTTAAATTAAAAAACAAAAAACAAAGAAAGAATTTAAAAATAAAATTTAAAAAAAAAGAATTAAAAAAAGAAAGAACCTTAAAGAAAAAAAGAACCTTAAAGAAAGAAAGAATTAAAAATAAGGAAGAAATTAAAAAACAAATATATCTGTATTAATCTATAATTCGTCCAATCCAACACCATTTCCTCACTGAAGATCAAATATTTAATAAGCAAAACTCACAGCCATCAATCTTGCTTGGACAAACACCGTTTTCCATCGTAATCGCAGGTTCTCTATCCAATAAATCAAAGATTCTGACTGATGCGCCGACAGCCTGAAAATAGACAACAAAATAAACACAAGATTTGTATTTTGCGGATGAGGAATTTTCATTTCTATTTACAATTTTCGGATTAGTATCCTCATCTTGATTGTTTTTCTTATAAAAAATGTTATTTTTGAAATAAAAAAAATTTTTAACTTAAAAAATGACAATTTTTCTTTTAAATAAAAAAGAATTGTTTTTTACTTTTGAAATTAAAAAAAAAATTTTTTTTCAAATTAGGATGGTGAGGATTATTCACATTGTTTTTACTTCCTGTAGTGTTACCATCGCAAGAATTCTTTGTCTTCTGACCGGTAGTGATGCTGGTTATGCGATATGCCTAAGTAGCATAAAAGTAGGAAAGTCATATATATATATATATATATATATATATATTTCTCTCTTTAAGAACAAGGTCGAAAAGAAGCCACTAACGTGGTTAATCTAACACTTCACAATGATGGTATCGTCGATAGGATTTCATTTGTCTCTTGAGGATTCCGACTGTCAATACATGGTTACGATGTTTTGCTGCTCGTGCAAGAACAAAAAAGTCAAAAGACAACAATGAAACGGGAGGATAAAATGAAATAACGGCTTTTATTATGGCTATGCATCTTATAGTAGAAATCGTGTTATGTTGATGACGCATTGGGAACGTTTCAATTAATTCTGATGTCTGGTCCTTCATTGTAGTAATGGTGGTGGCTACTTTTTTGACTTTTTCTTTGTTGCAGCTGATGTCATAGTTGTGATGTTGTGTTGATTGCTTTCTTTCTTCTCCTCATCATCTTCGTAGCTGTAATAGTCATCATGGTCAAAAAAACGATGCACACATATATTGCTCTGAAGTTCCCATTTCTCGTTTTTCTTTAACAGTTCTTTTTGAATTTTTTTGCAGAATTATTACACAACAGGATGTTCTAGATTGTATAGCACCAAGCTTCCCCTTGCCCACTCTCCACAGGAAGGAATGAAGATAGAGCTACGAAAAACATGTCTGATCACATTCAGACCAAAACTTCCAAGAGGACAACTTGACTAAATTATTAATCACATCGATGTCAAGACTTCCTGTGATGGAATTTCCTTAAACATGTTAGCTAAATTGCTAGCGGAAATGTTCTATACATAATATTCTTTTTCATTTAATGAGTATTTTCCACAGCAGATACGGGTTGCACGTTGGTCATGGCGGCACAAAGTGATTTTCTCCATGAAACTATCATTTACGTTGGTTTCAATGTGCCATTGCTGGTAGTCATCTTTGACCGAGTCATTCCAAGTCTTTCTCGCCCCGCCTTTTCCTCGTTTGCCCTCAATTGAGATGTATGTACATCTGTTTATACAACCAGAGCGTCGCTCGACACGTCCATACCACCGTAGGTAGTTGTAATGCAGAGCTGAGTCCAGTTTGGGCACCTTCAGTCTCAATAGCAGGAAGTCAAGACTGCTATAAAAGCACACACACCACAACTCCACCAAACCAAGTCAAGACTGCTATAAAAGCACACACCACAACTCCACCAAACCATAGTCATGTCATTGCTCTGCATCCTCAGAAAGAGTTAGTGGGAGCTCAGAATTCACTCGCATGAAACATGGCATTACGGATATAGCTGTTGTAACCTCGACCCCGAGTAACAAGTGAAAATTCGGTCCGTACACACAAGCTCGAACTTAATTCACAACTCATATGAAGCAATATTCAACTTTAGACGAAAACCTGCATCAAATGTCAAAAAACTAAGTCACAAAACTTACAAGTGAATGTGTAAATTATTGAATGATCTTGTGGTTAGCTGATCCGAATGTTGGATTGCGTTGAAACTCGACCCTGAGTAGCATATGAGAATAGCTTAAAGGAAATGATGCCAGAAGACAAAGAAATAAAGTATGTAAAGTTAGTCTAAGATTGGAAGGCAATGAGAGCAGACTTAGCTAAGACGACTTAAGAGTCAGTGACGAATAAAGCAAGGGAACGTGGGACCCCATTTCTGCAACCCCCTAACCTTCTTCTCCTCACTGCCAGCAAAGATGTAGGCAATACCAACAATATGAATAAAAACTGATCTTCTTCCAAATTGATTGCCTTTATTAGTGTTGCTTGGGCCCGACCGATTCCAGAACGAGACGTTCTCAGTTTGGGAGGATCACTGATTATTTACCTCCCTCTCACTGCAAGAAGATGTGACAGAAAAGTGGGATTTGGTGGGCCATCACACAAAAAGTAGTGCATTTTGGCCCCGCAAAAAGTGCCTGGGCAGCCCCGTCAGTATTCCCCAGTCGGGGCGCCTCAGGCAGTTAGCAATAAACCAACTCCACCCCAAAGAGGGAGGCAAGACCTGGGAGGGTGGACCTCCTAGGACTACCTAGAACCATACTTCAGTCCGACAGAAGATAGACCACCATCAGTCATAATGGCCCACCTCTGATCAGACTGATCGTCGAGAATTAATCCTGGACATGGTAAGAATGGCGTGTCTGACTTTCACAGTAAGATTGCAAGAAAGACAGGATCACTGTGGGTGAATATTTAAAGACACCAGATGTGATTTTACTTGTAAAACGTTTGATATTTGATATTCTTTTTACAATTACAGCCAAACGAAAAAGAAAGATGCACATGCATACATTCACAAAATGAGACTATTTTCTGTAAATGAGAACATTTTTTTTTTAATGGAAATCGATTGCTCCAGACAAGGCATAAAGCCACTTGATGTAAAAAGCTAAAAAAAAAAATACTAATAAAGGTAAAAAAAACTAGCCAACGATAAATGTTAGATGGATAGATTCCAACCCAGAAAACAGCAATTCTTTCCCCTTTGCCAGAAACATCGCTCATGGAAATGTGAGGACAAAAGAACAAAATAACGGAAGCGAGAATTACGAGGCTGCTG
The DNA here is from genome assembly GCA_963556195.1 of Sepiola atlantica. Lineage (NCBI taxonomy): Eukaryota > Metazoa > Mollusca > Cephalopoda > Sepiida > Sepiolidae > Sepiola > Sepiola atlantica. The sequence continues at coordinate 91,366,922 of OY744516.1, forward strand.
AAAGTAAACCCAAGGTCGACTTTCTACTCTCCTTTAACGTTTCAACACAGGCACGAACAATTTTCTCACACAAAATATCTTTATTTGTAAATTTGTAAATATAAAAATGTTTTGTTGCCTAACTTATGTCCACTGGCAGACGCATACCTCCCAGGGAGTTAGAAAACAGTTGATATATTCTGAATGCATATCACAAATATAAGTTAATTATTTTTGTTTTTAAATTTATTTTATCACTGAATGTATATATTTTTGATATACTCATATGATCTGTGCAGGAAGAACATAGAACTCACCTGCATGAATTCTCCATAAAGAGATGAAAGAAAAGCAAATGCCATGGCCACTTGAAGTGTGTAAAGCAGAAAAGCTGTAATGGAAATAAAAAAGGTTCATCTAGACTTGTTAAATAAAGGTAGGTACGTTTCTTAGTATATATATATCAGTTAAAATATATTTGTACAGGTGGATCTGACATTATGTTGTAAACAGGATATGTTTTAGACAAGGGATCATGAGGAATTCAAACGTTTCACCTTTCTTTTCTTTTTATGGAAATCGTTCCAGACAAGGCATGAAGCCACTTGATGTAAGGAGCTAAAAAGAACGAAAGATGATTAGACAGGAGACGCCTATTGACCTTAGTATTGAAAATACCAAGGCTATAGGTAGGAGGAAAACAGTCAGCAGGGAGAGAGTTCAATAAGCCCGCAATTCTTGGGAAGAAGCTTGTGGAATAGGAAGCTGTATTATATTGAGGTATCAAAACAGTGAAGACCACTAGACCAATGAATGAAACAAGCTGGAACAAAGGAAGCAGGGAATAAATCAGACAATTCTGAAGAACACATGCCATAATAGTATTCATAGAAAAGACTGAGACTAGCAACATCACGTCTGTGAGAGAGAGGGTGCAGTGAAGTAGAAGAAAAAGAACGTGTGAGGCCAACCAAATTACAGATACGCTTAAGAACCTTATCAAGAACACTCAAATGGGGCAAAGATTCACCAGCCCAAACAAAGTAAGATTCGTGAGAAAGGAAGTCCATAATATCTGGTCGGATGTGACACTCCAGAGACAGTTTTGGTAGAAGCTTGAATGAGAGAAGACATGTCTTTAAGATGGTCTAACACAGCATAAAATACTTAAGCTTGTCAATTAAAGTGGATTTAAAACAAAAGTACAAATTTAGTAGGGAATAAAGTAATTTTAACCGGAAAGCAAATTTCTAAATTAATAAAACAAATTGGGGAAAATATCAAAGCGGGTTCAAAATGTTGTCATAAAATAGAAAAACTTTAAAGTAAAAGAAATTTCATAATTGAGTGTGTCAAAACTTCATTAACTTTATAATATTACTAGTATAAGCACATCCTGTGTTCCTTGCCCTGAACCCTATATTAATATTTTTACTCTTATATTTTGCTTTATAAAATGAAATAAAACGCTGTCTTTGATGTTTATAAGTATCTAGTGCAAACTGACATCATAAAGGGATATTAAAGGGAGATAACTTGTCAGAGTTACTTCCCTTGTATTGCATTTTAGAGTAACTTCCCTTGGGGTTCCAACAGAGACGAACATTTTAGAAAGACGTTGTCGTATCAAGCTCCAACATAAATGTTCAAATTAATTAGTAAATCCTCTTCTTTCAATTGTAAAAAATAAATAATTAATTCTTAACCATTCTAAGTTTTCTCCTTTAAATTCTTTCTCATATTTATTAACTCACATTCACATATTTAAATTTACAACCACCCAGATAACTTCAGGATGAAAAATATTAAATAGATGTTCTTAACTTCTAATCTTTGCTATAAAATTCAAAAAATTTGAGAAACCCGGCATCGACGGTACTTTAGCTAGTTAATACATAAAATAAACAAATAAATAATTCCTTCCCCTAGAATCGCCACTGAAGATGGACTTACATGTGAGCAGGCCTGGAGAAATTTTATTTTCATAAATCAATTTCCCTCCATACCAAAGGACAAGACAAATAGCTCCGTAGGACAAGAAACCAACAGTTCCGTTAAAAATGCCTGAAAGAAAAAGAAAAAAAAGATAAGTTGAAAGAAAAAAGTTAATATCTTACTTCAGAATCCACTGATAATATAAGGGGCATTTTCTGTGTCTGTCAGTCATAATTTTTTAAAAATATAAATACACTTTGATATCGAAATAACTTAACTTCTTTTAAAAATGGAAAATATTGCATATATATTAAATAATAAATTCCTAACAAATAAAGTGGATGCCATGACTGGAAATCGAAATTGTCAGTTTGATGCTGTACGAACTGAGCTATTTAGATTTTCTTATAAATAGATCTTAAAACATTACCGTAACAAGATAATTATAGCTTTGACAGGATGTTATAGATTTATGATTTACGTCATATTTCAAAACATTAATTCAAACAAAAGTGGTAATAAAAAATAAATAAATGAATGGTTAAACATTATCAATAGCATTGGAAATTCTTTTAAGAGTCCAAAACAATTTATTTTAATTTTACTACGTATTTGTGTTAAAAACTATTTAATATATAATATATACTAGAATTTGGGCCTGTGTATATATATATATATATATATATATTAGACAAACTGTTTAGGCCCGAAGGGTCTAGTCTATTATATAAAGGAAAGTTGTCTGTCTGTGTGTCTCCAGCTAAAAGTAAAAACAACACAAGACACACCCATAAAGAGGGCGGCTCAACATTTAGAGCGATTTTTTAATGTTATTATGTAGTAATTCGTCAATAATTATTTTCCTGTGGCCAGAGAAAGTGAGAGAGGGGGTGATAGAAAGAGAGGGTGAATTGGGGAGAGAGAGAGAGGGGTGATTGGGGAGAGAGAGAGAGGGAGAGATTGGGGAAAGAGGGGGAGATAGAAAAATGAGATGAGAAAGATAGAGAAAAGTTTTAAAATAAAAGATGTTACACATACATTTTAACTCTTCTATTTTGTTGTCCATGTCCCTCTCGGGCAATGCCGGGTTACCATGCTAGTATTAAATAAGTACTGTTTTGTCATAATTGCTAATCTCCTATTATATATTGGGTTGGACAAATAGCCCTGAGGCCAAGAAACCAACAGTATTCATTTTTGGGGGGAGGGGTGGGCAACAGATCAAAGAGAAGGGGGAAGGGTCAACATTTCTAATTTTTGATTACAAAAATATGCTCCCTCTCATCATTATATTCAGTTTAACATCCGTTTTATATGCTGGCATGCGTTGGACGGCTTTAAGAAATTGACTTCCAAACTAACCTATCTTTGGCCAGATCTTTATTTATCCCTATTTCCCTCAGGTCCATTTTTATCACTACCATGGCTTATTTGACCTTCCTCTGAACTGAACGTGCTACCTCAACCGTTCTACATCTACTAACCCAAGAACTCTCATCCATTCTTTCAACGTGGCCATACCATCAAAGTCCTGTTTTCTGCACACATCTCCCTATACTGTCTAGATTTAATCTCCCTCTGAGGTCATCAGAACCAAACCTGTCTTTAAAACTCACATTACACATCCATTGTATCATTCCAATATCATTTCTCTCCAAGCAACGCATGTCCTCAATCCTCACTGGCCAGATTTCACTTCCATACATCATCACACTGCGTACACATGCCTGATAGACTCTTCCTCTGGTCGCATATTTTTGTTAGTATAACGAACGAACATATACTACAACACTGGCCTCCCAAAGGAAAAGGTTATGCCTGGAAGGATGTTATTATGACTACAGAAAAGATACTACACTACCTCCATCCCTCAAAAAAAGAAAAAAAAAGGAGGTAATGCCTGAGAGGATGCTCTCATGACAACTCATTTTGAATTAAGGAGTCGTCTAATGCTGACGTTAAACGGGACACATTTTATCAATAGTTGGTCTTTTAACTAAGCCGCAAAAATACAATTAGTTTTGCAACATTATTTAATACATATATTATCCCTTTATCACCGTCTTGTCTGCCTTCTTCTCTATCACTTTATTTTAGCATTTGTCCACCATTCGGCAAGCAAATAACCAATTTATTTTTTGCCCGAATCACTGGATTATTTCTCTTAGCTGATTTTTCTTTTCAGGTGACTTTACGAATTTTTATACGATAGAAAACTGCTTGTTCAGATTAAGTATTTAAATGGGCACACTTTTGTTGGTTTTTAATCAAGCACCAAAAATACAATTAGTTTTGCAATAGACATTTCTTGTATTACTAGTGGAATCGGTGGAAATTCCACAGTTGTATCCTTCATCTGTTGTCTATTGCTGCTGTGCTTAACTCTTTCATGCATGATTTTCTTCAGAAATTATACATATCCTTCAAGTTGAGCTGACTTCCGAAAAGGCCCGTAACGACTAATAATGGAGGTAAAACGTATTCCATCGATGTCCCCTGACTGTCACAAAAAGAAATATAATTGGTCAAATCAAAATTGATAATTTATGACAACTTTTCTATTTGTTGTTGTGGAACAACAATATGCATAGAAAGTTTAAAAGGAGTTTGTGACATATTTCCATTCTATGAACGTCCGGTGTGAACACAGACTCCACGATATTATTGTACAACCTTTGTTCAAACTGAAACATACATATCTAACTACTCTTGTTTCAGAATATATCTGTTTATGGGGGTCTATCTCCAAAATCCTTATAGGAGTTTATGAAATATTTCCATTCTATAGACGTCTGGCATGAATGCAGACCTCCATGTTATCATTGTACGATCTTCAGACAGAACTCATACTGATCATAACCCGAAGGTCAAGAAAGTGTATTTTAGTTAGAATTTAATGTTTGACACAACAGCGATATCAGATGAAATAAAAAAAACTTTTGTTTGCATTGCATCTTCAGCGATCTTGAAATCTCATCTTTTCTTTTTTTCCATTTTTTTTACTTATATTCACCTCAAATAGAGCACATTGTCATTGAGACGTAAGGGCCTATTGGGAATTAGGGTTCAGATTTATAGAGGCATCATAAGTGGTGAGTTGTGCAGCAAGATATTTGTTCACATTACATTTAAATTAAATGTTGGTACAGTCGGGGAAGCAGGGAGCAAGAAGGGAATTCCAAAGTCAAGCAGTTTGAGGAAAGAAGCTATTAGAGTAGAAAGCTTTCCAGCATCTGGGGACCTCTACAGTGAAGGGTTGAGATTTTGTTGATTGTCAGGTTAAAAATCTTTGTAAAAAGAGTTGAAGGGTGATATGTATGTACGAACATGAAATTGCTGTAGCGTATTATTACAAAGATACATATATTATCTTTTATCACTGTCTTGTGTCCCTCCTTTGTTTTTTTTCTCAGCATTTTACCAACATTCGGCAAGCGACATTTATATTTAGAAACTTAAAATTATCAAAATGATAGGGTCAATTGATTATAACAGTTAAGTTTATTATACTATGGTGTTGACCGGCGTATATATTATAAAGATCCTTACACATTGTACTTATCTAAGTTATCAGAAAGAGAAGAACACATGTAATTACATACACTGTAAAAGAGAGTTTGGATTACTTACTAGACACCATTCTCGAGTATCTTCGGTCTCTCTGTACCAGGGTTTGTCCGGACAAACTAAGATGAGAATACTTCACGCTACAAATAAACCCTGACCAAATATTCAAAATAACATAGTATTCAAAGCCCAAATAAGATCTCCTCAATACGGTTATACACTGGCTCATACGAGGAATGGTGCACCTTCTCTGAGTAATGTTACCTCAAGTAACAGCACTTAGCTGGACACTCCACCAGACCAGACGAATTCCTGTCCTGGAATCCAGCAAAATTCAGAAAAGATAAACTATAACATAATTAAGTGGTTAATTGGAGAGAGGAAAATTTGTGTTCTTCACTTTTTTACTAACTCAACATTTTAGAGGTAGAGGAGAATCTTGATTGAACACTCGGATATCTATTTATCACATATAGAAATCAAGTGTTAGCCCCAGAAAGGGGCCTCTTGATTTCTGAGAACTTACTGAAGTAAAATGAAAACAAGAGAGTAACCAACAATATTTTCTACAAATAGGTTGATATTGTAACATTAAACAATTATAATCAGCATTGGTTTGCCTGTTTTTATTTTAAACTAGCAAAACCTACCCACCCTCCAGGCAGTAATTAATTGGAATGGGAGGCCATTAATTAAAAAAAAAATTTTACTCAAAGAATTCCAAAATTTTAACAAACTTTGGTAAATGTGTAGATTAATACACTCAACTAAATTACACCCTCCTAAAACAATGAGATTCTTCTTTTTACGGTCATTCTAAATTATTAGGGCAGTTAACTAATATATTTTTTAACACGAATCCTAAGTTCGATTGGCATGGTCATAAAACCATACGCAATCGCCCCAAAACAATAACGTACAGAATTCATATCCAATGGCAAAAAATGGTTAACTGCCATAAAACCCTAGAATGGCTCGAAAATGGAGGATCATTCTACGTTAAATTTATTTGCGAAACTAATCCCCCAGTCTAAATTCTTAAATATTTTTTGTTGTTTCTCTTTCTGCCAGTTTTTTAGTGTGTTCACACGTAATCGCCTAAAAAAGTAAAATCTCATTTTATCAAGAGATGGGTGTTCATCTACAATAATATCCAAACTTTTAATATTTTTATTTATACCATAAAAATAAGGTATTTAATTAGTTAGATCATTTTAAAAAGTTTTTTTTATTAATTGAATAAAAAAACTTTAACATTATCTAACTAATTAAAAGTAAACTAAAATCAATTGCTTAAAATTAAAATAAAAAAGGGACGTATAGTTTTAAAAAATGTGTAAGATTTAAAAAAAATTAAATATGGGTAAATTTGCAGATTAATACCCTCCGATATCCCCCACCCCTACACCCGAAAAAATGACATATTGCTTTTTTTTTTAGGCGATTGCGTATAACACTGTGGAAAACGGAGATAAAAAAACCCAAATATTTTAGAATTTAGTTGTATATATATATATATATATATATAGAGAGAAAATGTACTATGTTCCCAATTTCCGGGCCATTCTATCTTTTTAAGGAACTTACCAAAAGTTTTTACTACTAACCCTAAGTTAGAGTGGCAAGGTCATAAAAAAGTAGCTACTCCTCCCCCCCCCCCAAAAAAAAAACGCAGACGATTTAACTCCCATAGAAAAAAATATTCAGTTACTGCCCTAAAACTGGCCCTCAAAATAGGGATCATTTTATATTAAATTTATGTACAAAAAATGTCCCCACTTTATTTTCAACAAAATAATACTTTTCTTTTTTTTCATCTTTCTGTGAAGTTTTTCAGGATGTTCACACGTGATCGTCTAAAACAGGTGGAATACTTTTGGGATGGATTGGAGGGTGGGGGCGCATTTCACGGAGGATGTTAATCTACAATCATACCAAAATACGAATCAATATTTTTTTTGTAATTGGGACAGATCACAGTGCTAGAATAGTGATAAGGTCTTTGTAAGCATTAAACAGGAAGTTTGCTGTTAAACTTTACAATAAAGGCATTAACTTAACTAATAAAAAAGTTATTTATTTATCTTTCAGGGAAAATGCAAAAACTGAAAAAAGATAGAAAGGGATCAGAGAGAAAGCGAGCGAGACAACTAAACTCTCTTCCCTCCCCCTTCTATTCTTGCTTATGTCTCGCTCTGAGCGAGCACTGATTGTTTAAACTGAAGGTGTTTTAGTTATTTTTCTGATTTATTTATTAAATAACTTTAAGTAATTACTGTTAATATGGACAAAACTATTGTATATAGATAACAAACAAGAAAATGCAATTCGAAATTAATAATACCAAATGTTAATTATAAACGGTTTAAAAAATAGTTATGCTAATTAGGCAGTCAAAAGGTTCTTTCTTAATCGTTTATCTGCACTATATATACAGAATATCAAGTCTTTATGTTGTATTATTTATTTAAATAACAGTAATTCGTTTTGATTATTAGATAAAAGTGATAAATGAAAAAAACTAATGCATTTATTCATTTAGATAATATGTAACGAAAATTGTTTTCAAATTGTTCAATCAAAATAATAACAAATTTTAATCTTTAAAATCCATGAAACAACATGATGTTTAATGCAGAAACACATTACTATTCTTTTTGAATTACTTCGTGTTTGTTTTGTTTTTTAAAATAATATTGAATAAAGCTCAGTTTCAGTATAAATCAGATGGTGTTCCTTTCTTTCTTTTTTAAATGCGATTTTTCTAAAAACTTTTTCAAAAGCTATCATTCATTATCGACAGTGACTTTTCAGCATGTCTCGCTTGCCCCAAAATGCATGGCGTCATTTTCGATCGAACAGGCCTTCTTAACGTAGATCATATTTGAGAGTCAATTGATTATAACAGTTAAGTTTATTATACACTAGGCCCATATCTTATACAGATCCCTACACATTGCACTTATCCAGGTCAATAGAAAAAGTGGACATACCTTGAGCAGCCGACAATTTTTTACCCGTCTGATAACTCTCCTGAATTTGAGCCTCATACGAGTCGACCGTTTTTTTCTCCCCTGCAAAAGAACGGACCGTCCGAACATTACTGATCGCTTCTTCCGCGGTTGAGCTGGCTTTGGCTAAAATGTCTTGAAAATTTTGCCGCAGGGCCTTCACAAACCGTCCTAAAAAAAATAAATACAAAAAAATAAAGTAATCAGCCAATGCTTTTTCAGTTTTTAATATAAAATAATTAACTATGATGAACATTTTTTTTAATATATTTCTTTGATCAGAAAAGTTATTGTCAAGAAGATTTCAAAATTAATTCTATAAGGTGACCCCCCCCCCCCCAAAAAAAAATGCCACTCATGGAATAGTTAATAAAATGCACAATCCTTTTTGCAGTCCAATTATATTTGGTATAAATAAACTTTAATTTATGCCTGACTTGTCCACCAGGTTTTGTCATGAATGTCCAACAGTCTTTGTTTTATCGCTGTTCAATGATATGCTCAAAATGTGTGAAGCCAAGGCAAACATACGACTGGAGGCAGACATGTGAAGACCAAAATTACTACTAAATAATAATTAAAGAGGAAAGTTTTAGTAAGAAATTTCTTAGTAATGTCCAGTTGTTAGCAACTATACATAAGCAGCTTACAATAATTGATTTATTTCCATCAAATCAAATGTAAAAAGTACAAAAATATAAAAAGAACTAAATTCACAAAAAAAAATCACTTTATTCATCATGAATTAGACACATTTTTGATATTTCAAAAATCATGAGTCAATTTGTTTCGTTCATTTAAACTTTACTTCATTTCAATTACGTATTTTTTATTTATTGAAACTGGTTTATTTATTATTTTTTATTTAAACTTTACTTCATTTCAATGACATTTTTTTTATTTATGTAAACTGGTTTATTTATTATTTTTTATTTAAACTTTACTTCATTTCAATGACATTTTTTTTATTTATTGAAACTGGTTTATTTATTTTTTTTTATTTAAACTTTACTTCAATTACGTATTTTTTTTAAACTGGTTTATTTATTATTTAATTTATTTCAATAAATCTATTTAATTGTAACATATCGTCTGAATTTTGTGATTTCATTTTAACGTATTGTCTGAATTTTCATTTGATTTTGTATTAAAAAGTCATTGCTGAACAGCACTGAATGTTGTGTGTGCGTGCAAGTCGTGTATCAAAATTAGTTGTTTTCAACTCCCATTTTTGGAGAAATCAGATTTGACAAAAAAGTTTGAATTATCTCCCCCTTTCAATTCACTCTTTTAAATTAAAAACAAAAATATTTCATATGTACACAATACTGCAGAAGCACCCAATTTAGTAATATATTAAAAATGATCAATGGACAAAGTACAAAACTAAACACATTTATTAAAACAATTTACAGGTTGGAAAATGATTTAGAAGCCGCTGAATGCGCAATAATTGTCTAGTGTTCTCCCAGGCATTTTGGTTTATAATGAACTTTCATGGCTGATCACTCTGCTCCTTCATGGGGACCAAAGTAGATAATTCTACCTTGCATATTATTTAAGGCTGTTGACCTAACAGATTATTAAAATATATATCAACTCCGTGACTGAATTGTTGTGAAAAATAATGGCGGGAGAAAACAACATAAATATCAGACAAAATAACTAATAGTTATTCTGTGACTAGCTCTGCTATTTTGGCACTATATTTCGCTTGCGTTGGAATAAAGAGTTCTTTCTTACCATACTGCACAGCTCCAAGTGATACAAGTGGGACGACACCCAAGAGAACGCCTGTTAGAGAAGGGTTGAGGACAAACATCACTGCTAAGGAACCTGTGATCTGTAGTAGATATTGTAACAGCACAGACATGTTTACCTAGAAATTAAAATCATTTAATTATTAATTACTCATTAAAGTTTCTAAGCATAATCTGAAAAATGTCTGATAGTAAAGTCACTGGAAAAAAGGGGGGAAGAGAATCAAAGAAAAAAAAAAGAAAAAAAAAAGAAAAAAAAGAAAAAAAAGAAAAACAGAAAAAAATTAAAAGGTAAAGAAAAAGTAAAAGAAAAATAGAAAAATGTTTAAAGGAAAAATTTTAAAAAGGGGATAAAGAAAAGGAGAAAAATGAAACAAAACAAAAATGAACAGAAAAAAGAAAAGGAAAAAATGAAACAAAACAAAAATGAACAGAAAAAAAGAAAACAGAGAAAAAGTAAAAACAAGAAAAGAAAGAAAAGGTAAAAACGAAAGAAAGATAAAAAGTAAAAGAAGAAAAAAGTAAAAAAATTTTTTTTTAAAGAAAAAGTATCATCAGCATATTCGGTTTAAAGTCCATTTTACATGCTGGAGAAAAGTTAATAGGGAAAAATTAAATAGAAAAAAAAACGAAAATAGAAAAGAAAAGGAAACGAAACAATAGAAAAAAGGATAAAAGAAAAAAAATGAAAAAAGAAAAAATGAAAAAAAGAAAAAAAATGAAAAAAAGAAAAAAAAATGAAAAAAAGAAAAGCGTGTGGGTTAGGGTAAGTGGGTCATATCAGCTCCATTCACAACCCAAGCATTGACAAAAGTTTAAATGATAATTTAATCATATCTGAAAAAAAAAAAAAGAAGAAAAATGCTTTGAATAAATTTCTTGAGTTTTAATAAGAAATAAACTCACTGTGATCGCAGTCTGAAGAACTTGGGTGTCCGATGCCAGTCGATTTGTAAGTTCACCAGTCCTAAAACGATATAAACGAATAATCAAGAATATACAAACATCTAGCATATAAAGTTATTTTTCAGATTTCTCTCCATCAGACCTAAATAATATCTCACATGCCAAATCGATATTTGATTCTGCCTAGCCAGTGAATTATGTAATTTTACAATCAGAATTATTCACAAACCCATTGAAACCTCAATTTTATCAGGTTGCATTAAAGGAGACAGTTTCAGAAAATATCACATAGAATACATGCCCCTGAGGATGCGATTTCAGTTAGTCCAAAACAATTGTTTTGAATAAGTGATATTATCTTTTTAATTTTAAGTGAAAACTATTCTTCAAAATTATTGTTTTGATAATTCACTTACATCATACAGGTGCCATCGCTGTCTGTCACCCCAATATGAAACATATGACCTTTTAAATAATAACTGAAACATTGAAGTTTCATGACTACTGCCTAAGAATTCAATCTGAGTTATTCTGCACCTGAAGAAGTCTAGCAGTGGTAAAAGTGCTTTGCTTGTTTGTTTTTACAATTTCTAGCTATTCCAGTTTTAGAGGTCTCACAATCGTCTTTTCCTTGGTGAATGATCCCTCAGAAATCATCTAACCATGTCCACATTACAGCCTAACTTCTCAACAATGTCATGAAGAAAATTGCTTTTAGCACTTTCCCTTACTTTGATGATGACAGACTATTTTTCATCGTCAAGGATTTTTCTACATCTCATTGTCCTTAGAGAGGAGACCCTATTAGTATGGTTCATCCCCAAACAGTCTATTCTTAAATAAATGATGGTACGCATAATATAATATTGAAAAGTTAACAATTTTGAGCAGAACAGTTTTATGAAAATACATTCATAGAAAAACAAAGGAATTCAAATCAATTTCATTGATTACATATTCTACCTACAGCGCAATATTCACCGTTTTATTATAATTGGAAAATGCAAATGGCGACAGTCGATTAAAAATTATGTCGTCCGTAATAATAATTATTTTAAAAGGTTTTTCTTTAATAAGAACATATAGCTACAAAACATTTACACATTTTGTATGCTAGGAAGTAAATATCCTTTCCAGTAACTACCATTATGAAGATATGTGGCAAGATAGTTTCTTACTTATACACGTAAACAGGCACACATATAATCCCGAACAGAGCATGTTACATAGCTGATTAACGTATATTCAGTAACTGTAGCGTAGTTGAGGTGTTCTTCGATCCCCACAGTGTGTCCTTTTCTTTGGCAAAATAAGCTAGTCAAATTACTGTAGTCGCAGTGGTAAGGTGGCAGCCGAAGTTCCCATCTTCTTTTCTCTCTGTCGTTGTTTACTTCTTCTCAATAACAACTTTAAAAAATTTATACATTAAAGAAACATTGACAAATGCAATTGGATTTTTAAAATCTTTTTGGGTTTTATTCTTTTTTCATAGCATACATGTATACACATAAAACATCCACCTCTATGGGGGTGAGGGAGAGACAGCAGCTATCCCAAGCCATTGCTCTCTCTCTCTCTCTCTCTGCTGGTTTAGTTGAAAGAAAAAGATTTTCCTTGCTCATTCACCATGTAAGATTGGCAGCTTCCTGTCCGTGTCATTACTGCCGGGGCACGTAACTTTACTCAAATTCTAATTGGGAAATTCCACTCTACTTAATTTTAACCTTATGTGGAAATTTACCATACTAATCTTATTTTTTTTACACACCCGCATATTACATAATTATTTACGTTTCTGAGTGTGGGTAAATCTCAATTTATTTAGCCCGATTTTATCGAATCTGATGTTATATAGTGTTCTCCCCTTACATTTATAACTATGCTGAAATATATATTTTACTTTTAAGTCAATTCTTTTTAACAGAAAACAATAAAAAGGACATAGTTTACAAAACAAACCGTTTCAACAACTATAAGAAATTTTTCCAACCACTGATTGTCGTAGCGAATAGCACCCTTCCTGACAATCCAACATTTAAACTCCTCGACATGTCATTCTCAGGCAACATGAACTGGAATAAGTACATAGAAGATGTTACCAAGTCTGCTGCAAAAAAAGGTAGGCTCCCTCTACTGGGCTAGAAAACTTCTCTCACCTGCTAGTATCCTATATTTCTATAAAGTCGTCATTCACTCATGCGTGGAGAACTGTGGCCACATCTGGGCTGATGCTCCTGCCCTTTACTGTTGCATTGCAGCAGTGTTGCATCCCTGTGCTTGCTTTACAAGTACTTCTACAGAATGTGCTTCGATGAACTTAGCACATTTTACAATTTACATTCACGTTGTTTTGACTGGTTTCAACGATTCCGAAGTAATAGAGAATGATCTCCCCTTCCACTTAAAATACGTTTATACAGTTTAAATGATGTTAAAATAATTCTATTTAACTTTCAATCTTTTATTTAACGTAAAAAAAATTGTGCTTATTTATATAGAGACACAAGTGAAATATGGCAGTTAAAAATAAAAAAACAGGAAAACTTATGAATATACTTAAAAAAAAAATTTTTTTTATGGAAATCGCTCCAGACAAGGCATGACGCCACTTGATCTAACAAAAATGCAATATGATTATCACAAAGACAGGAGATGCCTATTGGCCTTAGTCTTGAAAAGACTAAGGTTATAGGTAGGAGGAAAACAGTCAGCATTAAGAGAGTTCCACAAACCTGCAGTTCTTTGAAAGAAGCTACTGGAATAGGAAGCTGTATTACAATGAGGTATCAAAACAGTGAATTATTGGAGACTAGATATAATAATTTTTCAAAATCTGTTCTGGAAAATCTGCGGCTCCAGAATCAGCTAGAAAATTCAACATGTGTCCGGTTGCTCCAACAGCAATGTTGAAGTGTGGTAGGTGCTCGTTTTTGCTGGTAGCCTTAAACACATATTTGGTTTCACCGTCAGACACACGTAGTCATCTTCAAGGTGGTGTATCCTCCTGTTAGGTATTCAGTTGTATTTTACTGAGGAGTGCGGCTGAGGGGTTGGCAGTGGTTCAGACTGTGGTTGCAAATGTGTATGTTGAGAACAGCAGACAGAAGCAAAGTGATTCCATTTCGTGCACATGTTGCAACGGCGGTTGTATGTTGGACAACTCTGGTGACCGTTAGGGTGTGGCCACGTGCCGCCACAGTTGTGGCACTGTTGTCTTAGTTGTTTTTTTTGTGGTCGGTCTTGTGGTTGGTGGTGCCTGGTATCAGCACTGATGTGATTAATGTCAGCAGAGTGGTGGGGTTGATTCATCTGTTGGGACTGGGATGTCACTAGCTGCAAAGTTCTGACGAACTGCAGTAGTTCTTGTAGTGTTAAGTTAGGGTTAATGAGTCCCTTTTTTCGAACCCTGTTCGATTTACAACCCGTGATAATTTGCGACTTTATCTCCTCATCGATATCAGTAAAATTACACATGGCAGAAAATTGCCTTAATTTATGGTAAAAAGCATTGATATCATCTGTCCTTTGTTTCGTTCGGCGAAACATAAATTTTTTATATTCACAAGGGGTTAAAATGTTTATGCATTGCGGCCACGAGTTTGTTGAAGTTAGTTTCGCCTGCATGTGGTTTTAATTTATCCACCGGTAGCATGTCTATTATATCGTATAAGTCCTCACCACCGTACTACATAAGTAATACCACCGGGCGTGAGTCGTTCTCGATTCCGTGGGCTATGAAATGGGTTCGAAGCCGCCTCACCCATTTGTCCCAACGTAAAGCTTTGCCGTGAAATTCTTTTTAAAATCTTAATTTCGTTGCAGCTGTTGGTTTCGTTAGTCTCGATCTTTACAAGGATGTTTGGCTTTGATCATGGATGTTAGCCAATTAAGCGAAATGCTTTGTTGCCGGGTAGGCTTCTATTTACCGTTCACCATTTGTTACTAAAACCGGTATTCTCTTTTCCGATCCTCTAGGTACTAATCGTCTGGGGTGGGTTATCGCTCTTTGATTGAGCTCGCTGTACATTACATTTACTTATCAGCTGAAAATATTAGTGTACACAAAAAAACTGACAGAAAATAAGCAAGTAAAATTTTAATAAAAAATAAAATTAATTTACTATTTGGAGTCCACGAACTCCGAACAACAAGACTGCATGGTGTGTTTATATTAGAAGAAGGGAGATAATCTTCTCCGCCACACTGGCTTGACATGAATGTCGTTAGAACCCTTTATGGCGGCAATGAGGTAAGTCGAGGCTACTTCCACAGCTCGATCTAGGTTCAAGATTATCATGTTCACCACAAAATCTGACCCCCCTATCAAAGTAGACCCTTATGCTTCAGTGGCAGCATACCTTGTTTGCGGTTAACAAAAGTAAATTAAAAAGTGGTGATCCGGCAAGAGAGAGAGAGAGAGAGACAGACACAGACACACACAAAATTGATTTCCGAGAAATGAAGAAAACAAGAACAAGAAAAACGAAGGGAAGACAAAGGTAAACTCACCTTGTTGTATCAAAGAAACTAATTTCCTGTTTTATGATATTTTCAAAAAGCTCGGATCGTAAACGGGCAACGACCCTCTGTCCAGTCAGACTGAAAATCCAGGAACGTACCATGGATGCCAAGGAACCTCCCAAATAGATACCCAACAGACTGAGTACGGTTTTGTTCAGTTCACCTGCAATACAACAAAAATCTATCATAAAGACAACACTATTCACTGAGCCAACTATCTTCAACATGTCAACAAGATTCCAGCTGTTCCTGTCAATAAGACGATGATGACAGACAATCTGGGGGTTTCAAAAGAATTGCCCATGGGACACTACAAATAGCTTATCAGTGCCACAACGTTACACAAGGGAAATGTTTTCGATTTACTTTTACTAATGGGTTACCACTTATAAAGGCCAAAAACCATTCAAAGATAAGAGTTAACGAGATGGATGGATTTTCAGTTGGATGATGAAGAATATTATGAAAGGATTGAAAATAATGAATGGAATGGACAAAATTTGATTTTCTTTTACTAATGAGTCACCACTTATCAAGGCCAAAAGCCATTCGAGGATAAGGGTTAATGAGATAGGAGATTGACAGTTGAATGATGAAGAATATTATGAGAAGATTGAAAATAATGAATGGAATGAATAAAATTTGAGGACAGTTTATGACAAGTGCTTGTTGGCATTAGATTTGAAGATTACCATGTTGTAGCCCCATAGAAGCAATCTCGTGGTAACGCGTTTCACAGATTGGAAGTTCTTGGAAAAAAACTCTGTTCATGGAAATTGCATTTGATGTTAAACACACAGAGGAAGAAAGGGAAGTACTTTGCAGGAAGTTTTCCGAGTAGCACCTCCCCAGGTGTGGCACCTGTACTCATCTTAAGACGTATTCCACTCTTATGCAGGTAGAGGATTGTGTCCAATATCAAGAGTATGTCAGTTAGTACTTATTTGATGATTTTAATTTTTATGGGGAAATGTTAGCACTTAAACAGGAAATAAAGGTCAGATGGGGGGGGGGGGGGGTCAGGTAGTTGACCGTTGGTGGCCATTGTATTCCATGAAAACATTGGCTCGATAAAATGATGTTGTCAGACGACATAGGATAGGTGCGAGAGAGCAGGGAGTCTAGCTTGGAACCCCAACACGATCGGACGCAAACACAGATGACTTAAGAATCGATAATAAACGAAGTAAAGTGCAAGGCCCCCAAATCTGTGACCCCAATGTTTCTTCTCCCTGCCGCTAGCAATGATGGAGTCGCTGCTAACTGCCTAATAAAATGGTCTTTCTCTAAATTTGAGATCTAGTTCTTTTTCTTTTGTGTTGTTGTGCCGACTTTGATTCCAGAGCGATCCCCACACAGAGGCAGCTATCGGAGGACGACGACGAGGGACCTCAGAGACGATTTTAGAGTAAGTGTCCTCAGTCTCGGAGGACTGCTGTGGTTGAAGCTTAAGACACAAGGTATGATTTAATTGGACTGTTATGATTTTTTTATTTGCATTCGATAACAAACAGATATTTATTTGATAGTTACATTCAGAATGTGGACCACTCCTTAGAGGAGAGCTAATGCAACAATTGCATAAGGAGTTAAATACGTTCTGGAGCGATAGAAAGTATCCAACCATTCTTCCAGCAACTTTAACAGCAGATTAGATCTAAGTCTTCCATTTTAGATCCGGAGTGAAAGTATTAAATATAAGATAACAATCCTCAGTAACTACAGTAAATATGATTCTAAATTTATGTTATGCAGATTTGTTATTGTGTATGAATGTAATATTTTAAGTTTTAATGAAAACAAACAAATACTTCTTTTTATTTATTCAGGATTTTCAAATTTTCTTATTTTGGGGAAAACAATTTGCAAATGGCTACCATTTTAACTACAGTAAGTATGCAGATTTGCTATTTTATAGAAAAATATTTCAAATTTTAGTGAAAAACAAACAAGTATTATTTTGTTTTTGTCTTATTTAAGATTTTAAAATTTTCTTGTAAAAATTATACTCACCTCTCCTTCAATTTTAAAGTTATAAAATAAAATAAAAAAACAGTGTTTTACTTTACATTTATGAATGTCCAGCAAGGATGCTAACTCCACAATATTATTGTATAACCCCCCCCCCCCCCCATACAAAATTAATACTACAAAAAGTTCTTTGATCTTGGTATAGGGCTTTGTTTTTAATTACATCCACCGGGAAGAGAGAGAGAGAGCTGACAAATATATAGGATATCAAGTCTAATAATAGATATTAAAAATAATGTAAAACTTTGTTGTTACATCTATACCAAAACGACCACAACAACTGCTCTTAACAACAATGGAAAAGAAAGAGACAACACTAGTCATTCAGCCAACTACCTTCAACATGTCAACAAGATTCCAGACGTTTCTGTCAACAAAGATGATGGATGGACGATCTAGGGGTTTCGAAAGAATTGCTTACAGAACATTACAAATGGTTTATCAGTGCCATTATTGGTGGCTGTGGTTGAACAAAACTATTCAAGAACCCAGAGAACATATTCTACATGAAACGGATCTTCCAAGGAAGGATTGGGTGACCTTAAACTGAGTAAGAGTAAAGGTTGGAAGGACAGCCAGCAACTGCCCTTGTGAAAATCCCAGACAGACAATGGAACACATCCTCAGTGACAGACCAATTTGTACTGACCAAGATTTGATGCCCAATGATAAATCCAGTATTGGCATAGTAAGATATGATGATGAGTGCCACAACATTACACCAAGGAAATATTTTTTTTTTTACTTATGTGTCACTACTTATCAAGACCAAAAACTACTCAAGGATAAGGGTTAATGAAATAGATAGATTGCCAGTTGAATGATGAAGAATATTATGAGAGGATTGAAGATGATGAATGGAATAAATAAAGTTTGGTTACTTATGGGGACGGTTTATGACAAGTACTTGTTCACATTGGATTTGAAGATGACCATGTTGTAGTCTGCAGAGAAGCATTCACATGGTAATGTGTTCCATAGATTAGATGGGAAGTTCTTGGAAAGAAACTTTGTACATGGAAATTCCATCTGACTTCTGCTGTTATATCTCCACTGCGACAAAGGAAAAGAAGAGAAAGAAAGAGAGAGACGTCGCGATTAAATGCGTCGACTATCTACATACCTACAACGTGTCAGTGAAGCTACCGCTATTTCTGCTTCTATCAACGACAGAATGCCAGCCAGCTGTTTCAGGGATGTGAGTAACTAATGGTAAAAAAGCTGAAGTCAAGATAAATTTCTCAACCTGGGGGAGGGGGGGGTCTCTGTGTGTGTAAAAATAAGGTAAGAGAAAGACACTGAGTGGGCATGTGGGAAAAGGAAGGCAAGGCAGAAAGATTAACAGAGGAAGAGAAAAAATTTCAATGGAGAGAAATAGTTAGCAATGGGAAGAGGCCACCCAAGAAGCGGGCTGACGTCTTTGAACTAGTAATGTCTTCTCGGATACAAAGTTCCATGCTGTTATTATTAGCCACTTAAATCTTAGAAAAATGAATGTCCCTCCAGATACGGGGCACCCTGGGCCGTATGTTTTTTTTATGTCCATAGATAAGTAGCTTAGCTGTTTCAAGTGGGCTGACTATGTTGTCTTCTCTAAATGACACCACCATTAATATATATATATTCCAGCAGAGCGGGCAGGGAGGTCAGTTGTGTTTCTGTGGTTCTCGGAGACAGATGGGTCCTTGGGCTCTAGTCTAATGGATTGTGTTCAGTTGGAAGATATGTTGGTACTCTTATAAAGAACGCACCGTGTTTCCGTGACTTCGCGTCGTCAACGTTCGAACAGGTCTCGGAAGCGCTCGAGAGTTGACAAAACTATTAACCAATCAGGTTGCAGCAGGCATTAGACAATCAGGTTGCAAGCATAACTTTTGGAAGAAATTAATTTCAACGATCTGCAGCACATTAAAAGAATATGGATTTCTACGATCTGTGTCGGTGCGTTGAATCTCCTGAAGGAATCATAAACCCTAAATATCGTTTGCCAGTCTTCAATTTATCGTTTGGCAGTTTTCGCCTTGTCAACTCTCGGGCGCTTCCGAGACCTGCCCGGAACATTGACGATGCGAAGTCATGGAAATGCGGTGCGTTCTCTGTAAGAGTACCAATGTTTGCCTTAATTTGCAGGCCTTTTTTTCAGCAGAAGAACAAATGGAGGACACAGTGTAAACATGTGCAATGCTGCATATTTAGTTGGGTGCATAGTTGCAATGCATGCAGACGACAGGCCTGCAATGGGAGAAATATTTAGCAAAGAGAAGAGAGACCACCAAACAAATGGGCAGACCTTTAAAATAACTAGAAATGTCTTCTTGGATACAAGGTTCCATGCTAGGTTTGTAAGCCATTTTGTCTCTCCAGATAAGAGAATTCTTCTTTTCTTCTATTTAATTAACGTCACTTTTCATTTGTTCAGGTGTCAGACGTTTACTGATATTACGCAAGCCCACTCTCCACTTCTCATGGTTTAGTTGGTCAGCATTGTAAATTCCACACTGTGCAGTCTTGTCCAATCACTTGCTTTCAAGTTTTCCTTGGCCCCAGCCTTCCTGCAATTTATGACATACATACTTCTACAACGGTTTACCCAAGAGGATGAACGTTACACATGACCATACCAACGTAATTGAGTCATCCTTAGGATAACCTCCATGCTAGGCAAGTGTAGTATTTTCAGCAAATGCTCTGACCTGATGTGTTGATTTGGTCAAATTTCATATTACAGATTCATCTGATCATGGATCTGTCATTGCGCTGCAGACGGGCGAAAGAGGACTGGGAGAGGGCCCAGAATCACTACCATATATCATGATGCTTCTGACACAGCTGTTATACAACTTACCCCGGATGTAGAGAGGGACAGCGCATGAAGTTATCAGAGGTAACAACTCATGAAATTTTGCCTAAGCCGCCTTCACTCTTGTTGCTGTACTGAGTTCACATCCACCACATGCACTCAGCATAAATAAGACACACCTATAAATAAACTGGCCCATGATTTTCAAATAGGTGGTTGGGTGGTCTACCACAAATTACACAAATATCTATACATATGCCAGCAGGATAGGTAAGGGAGGTCAGTTAGGTTTCTGTGGTTCTCAGAAACAGACGGGCCTTTGAGTCCTAAGCTGATGAACTGTTTGTGCTCGAGTGGATTTAAATTTTGATTTGGTCAGGCTGAAATTGCATGTCTGTCATTCAGTGTAATTATCATTGTAACCTTTAAAAATAAAACATTGTTACTTGTTTTAAACTGTAGTTGTGGTTTTGTTTGGAGGGAAAATCTTTTTGTTACAGCAGTGATAGAGACTGTCAGTCAGAACTGAGCACCAAATTCTGATGAAGACAACAAGTGAACGATCACAACCTGTGCAATGAAAGCATATAGACACATGTTCACATGTCTAATACTCGTAAAGTTGTTAGACACTCAGACAGACACCCATCTCTACTATTAGTATAGATATTCGTCCTTGATTGGCCCCCGCCTCTCCTGGTGACTTGCAATTAAGTGGAATATTGAAAAGAGGAAGAATTGAAGGTTTGTATAGAAAGCTATTTAAAATTTACTCACTCATTGACTTCATGGCGGCGTCGACTACTTTACCAAAGAATAACGGTGCCAACATCTCTGTAATGCTTGAGAAAATCAGTGCCAAAAAAGCACAAGAGATCATCCCAGCTTCCTGAAAAAGACAGAAAAAAATGTACAATTAGCACATTTATTTACAGTTGACAATTATGAAATCCAAGCAATGTACATTATACAAAACAATAAAAGATATTTAGTTCTTACCTCTACCTTTAATATAGGAACATTGCTTACCGGATGGGGACCTAGATTCTTCATTTTGTGGGAGCGTGGAGAGGTTCAACAGCTTTTGATTCTAAATGCTCGCTTATTCCATTCAGACACAATCAAGGGGAAACAATCAGTGGTGCTCAGAACCAGTACACCACCAGAATCGGTTCTCATCAATGATTTAGCGAGCAATAAAATTCTTCTTAGGTTTGCTGTCTTCTTGACTGCCTACTTTTCAAGTCAGAAGCAAACATATTGCTATCCCTTTGATCTTTGCTACTTTTTATGACTTGCTTTTTTTTCTTTTTAATTTATCGGATAAATTTTTAAAAATTATCTTATGCTATTTCATTCACCATCCTCATTAGTAGGCCACCACTAGTCACTGCATGCATAAGAATAATATTGTGTATACAGTAGGTTCTGTTTTCCCAAATTCTTTAAGTCGTTTCGACACTTATGCATAATAGTCCTTCTGACAAAAATATAAAATGACAGCAAAACGTTATCAAGAACTTACTTGGTAGTAAGAAATCTCAACTGACACCAAAAATTACGAAAAATGATCAATTATTTTCAATGTTATTAAATAAAATAGAATACGATGCGTAGTCCTCAAACGTTTACATCCATTCTAAGATAAATTCAATAAATTTTGTGATTGTCTTCCCTTGTCGCGGACAGAACAAGTAATAGCATTTAAACAATCGTAAAATGATCACTCTCATAAAAAATTACTTTTTTCTTAAATTCTAGCCGACCATGTTCCGTAATTTTTGGTGTCAGCTTTGATTTTTTTGCTACCAAGTTCTTCATAACACTTTGCTGTCATTTCATATTTTTGTCGGGAGCGCTATTATGCATAAGTGCCGTCGTTTCAGTATCCACGACAATAACAGCCGCTGCTAAAGATGAAAGGGAGGAGAAAAAAATGGACCTATGGCGCAACAGATAAAGTTCTAAATAATAAATCAGTTCTAAATGACAGTCTTCTGGAGGTTGAAAGTTCAATCCTTACTACAGGCGATACTGTCTATATTAAAAATTAGCTTCTGCCCTAGTATTGCCCTGGAAGTAATGGGAACTATGTGTTTCTGCTCTCTACACAAAACCCTATAGTTTTTTTGTTTTTTTAAAACTTTTATTCACCTCAAACAAGACATATTGCCACTGAGACGTAAGGGGCTAACATGATTAGGGGTCAGATTTCTCGGGGCATCCTTAGTAAAGAGTTGTGCAACAAGATGTTCGTTTACACTACATTTAAATTTCTGCATGTTGATACAGTCAGGGTTATAGAAAGTAGGGAGGGAATTCCAAAAGCAAGCAGTCCGAGGAGAAAAGCTATTAGAGTAGAAAGTTTTATGGCACCTGGGGACCTTTATAATGAAGCAGTGGGATTTTGCTGCTAGTTAGGTTGTTCTGGGGTATTTATGTTAAGTGCAGTAAGTTTGTCGGAGCACATTCCGTGGAAGTACTTGTAAAACTAGCGCAGGGATACAACGTTGTGGCAATGAGACAAGGGCTGGAGCGTTGCAGACAGTGCGGGAACTATTAGGTTCTAACCTAATCCTGTCTAAGAGGGAGAGACTAGTGGTTGGTGCCCCAGCTCAGATGTGGCAACAATACTCCGCGCATAGGCTTATAGTGACATAGGATACTGGTAAGTGTGAGAAGTTTTCCAGCACGACAGACGGAGCCCATTTTCCTTGCAGCAGCCTTGGCAGTATCTTCTATGTATTCATTCAGGTGTATTATAATTTTATCTTATTTTTTAATTTCTAAAATCAAGTAAGATATTTTTACTTTTTATGGATATCCAGCATAAATGCTGACCCACAATATTCTTGGAAACTAATAAAATTTGTTACCATCATTGTATTCTTTATAAAACTTTCTTCAAGAAAAGTTCTATTTGATCTTGGTATGAGTCTTTGTTTTCAATTGCATCACTGGAAAGTGATAATAGAAATCAATAATTGAACACTAACTCCAGATGGAATCAAAGGGAAATTTTAATGGTGTCATGAAATTCCTTGAAAAAAATTAAGATACTTATCAAGATTAAGACCCTCCCCTTGATTAGAGAATATAGGTTAGAATCAGATGAACAAGCCTACATGTGCTTTAGATTGAACTTATATAACAAAGTTAGTTACTTATATTTCTTATACCGTTCTCCTTTGATCCAGGACTGTACCCTGCTTGACTCTGAAAGCTTAGATAGAGCACTCTCACTCGACTCGAATGCCCAAATACATATATTTGGGGATTTTAATGCACACCACCGTGACTGGTTGGAATTCTCTAGCGTTACTTATGCAGCTGGGAACTCTACGTTTAATTTCTCCTCAGCTCACAACCTCTCACAGACTCACTTTTCCGACCCGCCTTCCTGATCATGCGGACCAGCAAGCCTCACTTCTCGACCTGTTCTTGACCTCACTACCCACGGCTTGTGTGGCGAATGCCCATAGCTTGCTCAGAAACTCTGATCACGTTGTGGTAATGATACTTATCACCTTAAAAACTCATCCAAAAGCTGATGAGTCGTTGCTCAAAACGACGAGAAACTATGAGCAGGCTGATTTTTAATCCCTCAGGGATCACATCAGCGACGCCCTATGGGGTGAAACCTTCTCACTCCCTGCTGATCAGTGTGCAAATGAGCTAACTGAATGGGTCACAGCAGGCATTGATGCTTATGTCCCCACACGAAAATTCTTCAGCAAACCCCACTCTCCTCAATGATTCACCTCAGAATGTTATTGCTGAGAGGCAGAAGGCATTCCAAAAATTCGGCCGCCATAAGTCAACTACGATTAGACAGAAATTTATAGAGGCAAGAAATGATTGCAAAGTAGTGATAGATGAAGCAAAGAGAAGGTATACAGAGATAACCAAAAAACGCATTCAGTCACAGAAACTAGATACTCGTGATTTCTGGAAAATCTGCAATAGTGTGATGAACAATAGAACATCGACAATTCCCCCGCTATCAAATCACAACGATGTTGTTTGCACGGCAACTGATAAGGCTGAACTACTTGCCCAGTGTTTCGCCTTAAACTCCACTTTGAACTCAGCAAACCATCCTCTTCCTAAATTCCCATTGCAGACTGAAGCCACACTTGATAACCTGGTCATCACCCCATCTCAGGCCAAAGACATCATAAAAAACCTTGACACCTCCAAAGCCTGTGGGCCTGATCTTATACCAGTAATAGTAATAAACAAATGCTCTGCTGAGCTGACCCCTATCCTCTCCAAACTATACAACAAATGCTTTGCTGAATCTTGTTTCCTTGATAGTTAGAAAAATTGCCTCTGTGGTACCAGTCGTCAAGAATTCTGGAGATAGAACTGATTCCCTAAACTACCACCCAATCAGTCTACTCCCGATCTTTGCTAACATCTTTGAATCATTAATCAATCTAGCGATAGTCCGGCACCTAGTTAATGCTAAACTTCTTTCTGATCATTAATACGGATTTAGACAAGCACGATCTACCGCAGATATCCTAACGGTCATCTCTGAACGCACATATCATACACTGGACAAGGTAGGTGAAGCTAGGGCGGTAGCGCTTGATATATCCAAGGCCTTTGACAAGGTCTGGCATGAAGGGCTTCTCCTAAAACGTGCATATGGTATTACTGGAAAAATATTTAATATAATTAAATCCTTCCTAACAAAAAGTAAGATCTAGGTTGTCCTTGGTGGCCGTTCATCTAAGCAACATGACATAAATGCTGGTGTACCCCAGAGATCCATCCTAGGACCTCTACTGTTCCTGATTTTCATAAATGACCTTCCGGATGTCATTGAGACGAAGATAAGAATATTTTGTGACATCATGTGGACAAAACCGACATGCACATATCTGAGGCAATGGCTGAATCCTTAGAAAATGACCTCCAGTCTGTAGTGGATTGCGGTAAAAAATGGATGGTAACTTTTAATGCTGCAAAGACAAAGCTACTTTCCTTCAATAACCTCTTCAACCACCGATTGTCATGGCAAATTACACACTACCTGATAGTTCATCATTCAAATTCCTCGGCCTAACTTTCACAGATAACATGAATTGGAATAAATACATTGAAGACATTGCCAGGACTGCTGCAAAGAAGGTGGGCTCCCTCTACTGTGCTAGTAAACTTCTCACATCTGACATTATCCTATATCTCTACAAAGCCACCATCCGCTCATGCATGGAGTATTGTTGCCACATCTGGGCTGGTGCATCATCCACTAGTCTCTCCCTTAGACAAGGTCCAAAAAAGAGTCGCCAACTTAATAGGTCCCTCACTATCCACCAAGCTCCAGCCCCTGTCCCATTGCCGCAATGTTGCTTCCTTGTGCTTGTTTTACAAGTACTTCAATGGATTGTGCTCTGATGAACTTGCTCCAACGACGCAAATTCACTAGACCAACCCGACAATCTGCCAAATATTATCCATTCATTGTGGAGGTCCCCAGATGCTGAAGAGCTTTTTACTCCAAAAGCTTCTTTCCTCGTACTGCTGGCCTCTGGAACTCCCTCCCTGCTCCCTGTTTTCCTGACGGTACTGACATGCAGAAATGTAAAACTCATGTAAGCAGACACCTCGCTGCACAGCTCCCAATTTAGTCCCCCCCCCCTCAAACTCTCACCCTTTTTTCTCAGTAGCACCTTATGTCTACAGTGATGGCCTGCCTTGTTTGGGGTGAACTATGTTAAAAAAAAAAGCTAAAATCGACTTGGCATCGGTAGTTTCCGAAAGTGATTACGTAGACGCCTGGTAAAAGTCGGTTGCCTGCGTTCAAAAAATCCAAAACAAGGTTGGATGTACAACTGGAAAAAAAATGATAAAATATTGTTTTTTTTTACACGTAAAATCTTTTATTTTCAAAGAAAAATATCACTGAACAGATGTTAAAACTGTTAGGGTTAGGATTGTCAAATGTTTTTTTCTGCATGAAAAAGTTTGTTTTTCACTGAAAAGTAATCAGCATTTTCTGGCTGTCTACGTAAACATTGTAAACATCCAGAAACTACTGACGCCAAGTCGATTTTAGCTTGGGTCCTAATCTGGATAAGTACCAAAATGAATCCTTATTAAAACTAATTTGAAATTTCTAACTATTAACATGGATTTCTATAACGAACAAACTTTCTTTTTCTTATATATATATATATAGTAAGTTATGAAAATATATTTATGGCAATTAAGTTAAACAGAGGCTCCCGCGTTTCATCGGGGCTAAAATGCATAGAGTTAGTTTTGCCGGGTGTTTTTATATACACGGCTAGCTAGTTAACTAATCAGATTCTTTGTTGTTCTCTTAGCCAATCGTAGGACTTCTCACAAACAAAGGTCCGATTGGTTTTATTTCCTATTCTATTGTTCTGTTTTCTATAGAGTGGCCTATATCCTGTTTCTTTGTTGTGTCAATATAATGGGTGACTTTATTTTAACACGTGGTTCCTTGTATTTCTATTTTAGGTTTTAGTTTAGTTATTTGTTTTTTGTTTTTTTACTTATTTGTTTGTTTATTTATGTATTGGTAGTCTAAGGTAAATTTTATTCTGTGCAGGCAGCTGTTTGCTATCTCACTTCTACAGTTTAATGGATTTTGGGGATTTCAAATTTCTCATTCAGACATAATCTACACAGGTCGTCTAAATTTCTACATGTACTGGCCTGTCGTATTATTTTCCATTCAATTTTGGTGAGCATCCATTTTCTTTGAGCTCCCAATAGTGGTTTGCTAGTGATGTTTTAATTCAACATTCTATTTTTAAATGTGCTTTTGTGGTCATAATATCTTGTTTTTAAATCTAGGGAGGTCATACCCATGTAGTACTTCTTGTTATTCGGTCTTTCCTTGGCAAATATTGTGGCTTGGTAAACAATACTTTTGGTTAGCAATTTATTTTGTAGTGAACTAAGTGTACGATTTATGCAGTTACATGTTTTCTCTTCATTGCTAACTTTTTTCATTTCTATTCGGGTGATTACTATTAGGGTTTTGTTTATTTCTATTTGTAGTGTTTATATTTTTGTTCTTCTTAGTGTTATTTTTGCTATATTTATCACTTTTTATGTAATTTGTTATTTTTTCTTCCTCTTTGCTGTTCTCTTTTAGTATTTTGTTATTGTGTGCCTTAATTATGATTTCTAGGTTTTCGCAGCAGCTGTAGGATAGTTTAAGGTTATTTTTATTGAATATTTTATGCAGGGGATTGGTTACGGGGAAGTGTTTTTCAATCAGATTTAGTAATTTCTTACTCAGTTTAGATTTTAGCATCTGGTTATAGGGCGGTATATACCAGATTATATTTCTTTTTCTTTTATTTTTAATTTTACTATAATTATTGGTGTCCTGTTTCTTATATCTAATTTCGGTATTATGGTAATCACTATTTTTTAGAGCTGTATTGTAAATGTTGCTGATTTTTTAAAAACATTTTCTGTGTAGCTTAATTGCCATAAATATATTTTCATAACTTATTACCTCGCTCTACTTACGTATCGAGCACCGTTGAAGTAAATACTGAAAATTGATACATAAAAAATTATATCCCCTTATAAAATTTTATGTGGATACATGAAATAGTAATATATAGATAAGATTACTTAAGACTTCTACCCGGTCATGGATGATGAAATAAGAACAATCTACCCGGTCATGGATGCTGAAATAAGAACAATCTAGTCGGTCATGGATGATGAAACAAGAACAATCTAGTCGGTCATGGATGATGAAACAAGAACAATCTACCCTCGTGATTAAATAAAGGTTCCGTTCGAAAATTAAGTACAGATTCCAAAGTTCAACAAGATGCATCTGAAGAAGGTCAGAGGTTATATTGGCTGAAACGTTCTGAGAATAACATCCAAGATCAAAACAGTAGTTCAAATAATCCAAATTATCAACCTTCATCTCAAAAATTCCGAAACACCTTTTCCTTAAACTAATGATGGCATTGACTTAATTGTTATATAATGTAGTGTAAAAAAACAAAATACAAAAAAAACATTAAACCATGGATCATTAAATGACAAATTTATCAAACAAATGAAATGACAACTATTTTAACTGTAGAGAATAACCGTTTTTGTAGGATTACGTTTCAAACAAGAACATAAGGCAGTCATTAGACTGCATACTTCCGCCTAACAATGTAAAGATAGGCCAAAGTCTTATTTGGGCCTTACTTCTCAGTATTCCAAACGTTATGCCATGGAAACATTGATAACTCAAAAACTATTTATCTGATCAGGCTGAAATTTTGTATGGTGGTTAAGTTTGGTGATGATTAGTCAAGTTACATGGATGTTCGGCCGTACACAAACAAATAAACATAGTGAAAAACCAACAAACTCGACCGAAAACATAACCTCCTTGGTGAAAGCAATAAACACACCACAGAAAAACAATACAAACTTAAAATCAAGGTTGTGGCTACATATATATAAAGATTCCCAGAGTTCGACAAGATGCACCTGAAAAAGGTCGGAGGTTACATCGGCTGAGAACAGTAGTCCAAATAATAAAAATAGAAATTAAAAAAATTAAAAAATAAAAATAAAAAAATTATAACAAAAATAAACAAAATACCAACTATAAAAAAAACACTTACTGGTTTAGCGAGTAATAAAACCCTCTTCAGGTTCGCTTTCTTCTTGACCGGTTTTCCGTCATCATCCACCTCTTGGCCAGAGTCGTTGAATCGGTGTAACATGCGTAACGTGCGCAGTTTCTTCATAGCGTGGAAAGCGTACACTGACAAAAGACACTCAAGGAATCCAAACACCAAGGAGCAGATAACCAACGCATTGTATTCCACGTGCATACGCTTGTATGTGCGGCCAAGGTTAATGACTGCATACAGGATGCCCCCGCCTTTTGCGACGGAGTAAGCGAAACAGAGTAGACTGACAAAGACCGTTACCATGTGGCAGATGAATTTCCTTTTTGCGAGATGGATATCATACGGTTTGTCGATTTGCCGGAATGAGTACAGTTCAAGGTAAGTGTAGATGATGGTGAGAACGACCATCTTGATCCCCGTGATGAGCACAAGGTCAAAGACTGATTGGCGGATGTGGAAATTAAGGATGTTGTCAACAAAGTATTCAGAATCTCCACCTGTAGAAAAACAAGAAAAAAGTATATATATAATATATATATATAAAAAACTAATCGATGTACACATGTGTTTCACATGTTTACTTAATGCATATACTTATGTAAGGGCAGAAACTCATCACTTAGGAAAGTGAACTTAATATATGATAGCGTTCATAACTTGATTTTTTTTGCTTGACTTCGATTTGTGATCTTTTGTAAAAGGAGCTGAAAAAGAGACATATTGGAATTAAAAACTAAAAAAATAAGAAAAGAAAAATTCATAACCTTCTTAGAAACGATCGTACACCTAATCATTGTTGATGTTAAATTCTTGGAACTGAAATAATGTTATAAATTTATTTGTCTCAACTTACTCTACAATAGCTCTAAAGTTCAATCATTGAGCTGATTTGAATAGCTGCAGTATTTTGAGCATTGAATGTATAATTTTATTTCAGCTTCTTACATTTGAAGCTGATTTTTCTATTGTCCATTTATACTCTACTCAAGTCTATACTTTTGACTTTAATATAATATATATATATATATATATATATATATATATATACACATACATACATACATACAGAGAGAGAGAT
Organism: Sepiola atlantica; assembly: GCA_963556195.1. Classification (NCBI taxonomy): domain Eukaryota; kingdom Metazoa; phylum Mollusca; class Cephalopoda; order Sepiida; family Sepiolidae; genus Sepiola; species Sepiola atlantica. The sequence goes on from OY744516.1 coordinate 91,397,158, forward strand.
TAGTAAGGAGACTAAAAACTGGATAAAATGCAATATTTATTAAATCAATTGTTAAAACAAGGGTTATATACAAAAAAAATTTCCTTTCCTTAATCCATGGATTTTCAAAGACATGCTTTTATCAGAGGAAATTTGACGGATAAGTCAGTAAAATTTACTGTAATGCAATGCAAAAAAAATCATTAGCATTGAAGAAGCTTAGAAAGTTAGTTTAAGCAAATCCGAGGATTCAAAGTATGAAGCAAGTCTAGAGTGAGGAGTTGAAGGTAAACTAGACATCCAAAGTTGTGAAAAGAGGTATTCAAATCCAGGTGAAAGCTCGTTGGCAGTGAAATGAATCACAAAAAAAAAATACAGAAGTATATGTCCTGAAGGAATTGGTGAAAAATCAAATAGCACAAGTGTCCAAATAGTTTTAATTATTTTATCCAATTTTTATTCTCATCACTTATTTACTTATATTATTGCTCTATCTTGTATATTGAGCATTGACTATTCAAAGTAGGATATAATTTAAAGATATAATTTTTATCTTTAATTTCTCTTTACACACACACACACAATAAACAATAACAAATATTTATTTATATATATATATATATATATATATATATATGTGTGTGTGTGTGTGAAAAAAGAGACAAACGGAAAACAGGTTAAAATGCAGGAGAAAAACAAAAACAAGAGATTTGACCGGTTTCGTATGTATATATATATATTAACAATGTAACCATACTGCCTTGATGAATCACGTGATCGAAATATGATTAACGTTTTTATACGTTTTTAATATTGGAAATCATTTCCAACAGTATGTTATGTAATCTGCTGCTTTTTTTGTTGATGCTAAAATATTAATTTTCTTATCGTCTGCAGATACATTTTTTAAATTGTCACATAACTTAAATCAACCAATCAAATAATGGCGCGAAAGATTGTGCCAGTTGACACGGTTAAGATTCGAATAAAAATTGTTGTTTGAAATAAATACAATTTAGGCGCGCAGAGTGAATATAATTGTATTGGCGCGTGACAAATAAAATAACGCCCACGCAAATTCCGATGTGGCTTTATGTATTAAATCAACTCAAAACGAGCGGACGTAGTTGAGAGCACACCACGTGATATTTCTGTCCAATGAGATTTCTCCAAAGACATATTTTTCTAAACTTTTCTCTTTAAGCTCGCTGGAGCCTATCCAAATAGTATTTAAGCACACACAAACATCAAACTTTTTCTTTCAACTGACTTTTCATCCGGAGGTTACACGCATCTTACTATCACTCTTCCATTTCACCCTTTCGCGCGCTTCATACAATTTCACAGGCGAACATTACCTATTGCCTCTTTTAATATTTTATAACAAATGAACATTTCAACAAAAGAAAAGACATTCTTCTTTTTACTTACCATGAAACTAAAGAAAGGACTCATGAACTCATTACAAAAGAAATATATTCTATTTGTTAATAGTTTATTTCAGTAAATAAACTTCCGTTGATTTTGCATGTAAGTTTTCTTATTATTATTTTTATTTGTGGAGGAAGTTATCACCAAAAAAAGGTATGACGACCCCCACAAGATTAACATTAGAAATAGAAAAAAAAATAAAACGTCTGCTTTGAATATTTTCAGAGCGTTTTAATTAAAAATAAAATTGAATCAATTTAAAATTAAAACATACCATCTTTTTTTCCACTAAGCGTTTCATAAAAAATTAAATATGAAATTAAATATAAATGAATTTTTGGGCTCTGTCATTTTTTTTAAATAGCAGCCAGACATAGCAACAAGAGCATGCATGAGTAACCAAGGGTAACTATTTATATATGTTTAAAATTTGTTTTGGTCGATTTCTTTTCTTTTTGACAATTAATCGATAAAATCTGAAATACCCGGAACACTTTCATCACTGTGCTTTGAAGTGTCATCTCGTACACGCAGCTCGGGGAAAGGTTATGCCTACAAATTTTGAATAATTAGTTTTGTGGTTAGCAAAGTTACTCCAGCTAGGAATGGATCCAGAAAGTGTGTTTGAGTTGTCCCCCTTTGCAAATTGGCTGTTTGGAGAATTTGAAAGCTAGATGGCTCTGGTTGACAGTCAATTTGCATAGGTGGGGCAAAAAGTAGTTAAAAACTGTACTCTTTTCATTGAACTGGGAGAGAGCGGTAGGGAGAGCAGAGTGAGGCTGAAAGAGGAGACTGAAGTACAAAGAATTGTTCTTGAACTATTGCTTACCGATTGGACGTTGAAAAAGATTAACCACTGTGGTTTGTCACCAGATTTTTTTTTATATATTTGTCTTCACGGATTGACCACAAGCTATTTCGGCAGTAACTATGGCAGGAAAGAGGATCAGCAGTGAAATGCTGAAGACGTTCTCTGGAGAGGGGGATGTTGTAGCCTGGCTGAGCAAGGTTAGACTTGTCGCTAAGTTGCAGGACATCGCGGATGTAGTTAGCTTGATACCGCTGTATCTTGATGGTGATGCTCTGGCCCTATATCTGGAGATGCGGGAGGAGGATCGGCTGTCTGCAGACACCATTGAAGAGAAGTTGAAGGAAGCCTTTACTGAAGGATCATTTGTGGCATATGGCAAACTAAGCCGTATGGTCTGGACCGGAGAGTCTGTCAATGTTTTCGCCAACAACATCCGGAGGTTGGCGGGACTAGCAGGATTCAATGGAGGAGGCCGTCGACAGATGGTTAAGATGGCCTTCATAAATGGCTTACCAGACCATATTTCCATAGCTCTGCAGCAACTGCCTGGTGTAAATACCATGGAGGTGGCGGAGTTGATTACACAGGCTAGGGTGCTGGCCAGGCAAAAAGAGCGTGAGCAGGGAAGCGTAGCTGTCGTTCAACGAAGCAAACTGCAGCAGGAGATTGTGAAGGACGAAGAGCCGAGAGGGCTGTGGCAGAGACCCAGGTTCGCTGGCAGATGCTACCGATGCCAAGACCCGCATATGGCGAGGGAGTGCAGGGAGCCGAAGCCGGAAGTCACGTGTTACCGCTGTGGGAAAGTCGGCCACATCAGCAGATTCTGTCCCCAGGGAAACGGACAGGGGGAAGCCACTGCGTCGGTAGCTACCCCACTTATTCGATGAAGGCGCTTCAGGGTACGTCGCCACAAGTAGAGGTGACCTTGAATGGGCAAAGTGCAAAGGCCCTTGTCGACACGGGCTGTACTTAAACACTTGTCACCAAAGACATGGTTGACACATGCAGTGGGACCAGCAGCATTACGGCAGTTGACGGCAGAGAGGTGAAGTGCAATGGCACAAGTGTCGTTCGGTTGATGGTATGTGGGATGTCGCTAACAATCCAGGCGATTGTTATTAACAAAATTGTCACGGGTGTCGATGTAGTGCTAGGGATGGACGCAATTGCTCGACTAGGGGGCGTCACAGTACATAGGAACACCATGAGATTTGGAGGACATCAAGGGGCTGCAGGTGTGCGATCCGAAAAAGGTGGCAGAGGAACAGGAACGGCCGGGTCAGACAAAAGTTGCATGATAGAGGACCAAGATTTCTCTGCACACTTTGATGGTGAGAAATGGACAGTTAAGTGGGTATGGAAGGGAGAACCTCCCCTACTGAACAACAGAGTGGAATGCTACGAGCATACGTTGCGAGGAGGCGTAAGAATTGAATTTGAGAAGGAGGTGGACCGTTGGATCTCAGAAGGGATTTTAAAACTATGGAAGGAGAAGGTGGAAGGCGTGCTGCCGTTAATGGTGGTTGTTCAGCTTACAAAGCAAAAGGTTCGGCCAGTACTGGACTTCAGGGAACTGAACGTATACGTTGCGTGTCACACGGGAGGCGATGTGATGGACGTGTGCGGAGAGACCATGCGAGAGTGGAGGCAGATGCAGAAGGCTGCGGCGATTGTGGATTTAAAATCTGCATACCTACAGATCCACATTTTGCAGGAATTCTGGAAGTACCAGCTGGTCGGATACAAAAGCCAAACATACTGCCTAACTAGGTTAGGGTTTGGCCTGAATTCTGCACCAAAGATCATGGCGGCGATCCTCAAAACGGTGCTAAGCAAGGAGGATGCATTCAGAAGAGCCACCAGTTCCTACATTGACGACATCATGGTGGATGAGACGGTAGCAACTGCAAAGGACGTAGTAGAGCACCTCAACGGCTTTGGGCTGATCACAAAACGCCCGGAATCGTTGGAGGGGGGAGCGGCGTTAGGGCTCCAACTAAGGAAGGACCAAATAGGAAAGTTAGTGTTCAGGAGGGGAAATGAAATCCTGGAGGTGTCTGAAAAAATGAGCAGGCGGGAACTCTTCTCGATATGCGGAAGACTGGTGGGTCATTACCCGATTGCAGGATGGCTACGGACTGCATGTAGTTACATCAAAAGGCGAGCTAGTGGAGCGAAGTGGGAGGATGGAGTTGATAAAGAGACTGTGGAAATTATGAGAGAGATTATTGAAGAGGTGAAGAGGGAGGATCCAGTGAGAGGTGTTTGGCACGTACCCAATAGTGCAGAAGGTGTTGTGTGGTGTGATGCAAGCAGTATAGCAGTGGGGGTCACCTTGGAGATAGGTGGTGTCATTGCAGAAGATGCTGCTTGGTTGCGGAAGAAGGACGACATGGCTCACATAAATGTGGCGGAACTGGATGCGGTTATGAAGGGCATCAACTTAGCCTTGAAATGGGGGCTACGGAATGTTGAGGTGAGGACCGACTCGGCCACTGTGTTCTCTTGGGTCCAGCTACAGGAGAAAGGAGGGTGAAGACGAAAGGCGCCGCCGAGATGCTCGCGAAGCGTCGATTGATGACGTTAAGGGAGCTGATTAGGGAATTTGATCTTCAACTCAGGATCAGTATCGTTCCCTCAGCGAAGAACAGAGCAGATGTGATGACAAGGGTGAGGAAGACCTGGCTAAAGGCACCGAATGAGGCGGCTGCTGCAATATGTGGCTTGGCTGAAGACACTCCGAAGGATTTGCATGACATGCACCATTTCGGAGTGGATAGAACCTTGTTCTTGGCCAGGAAGGTGGACCCCAGAATCACAAAGGAGGCCGTCAGGACAGTGGTTGAGAGATGCCACCAGTGTCAATCAGTCGACCCTGCGCCAAGTAGACACGAAGGTGGTGAGGTTCAGGTGGGAGAGAACTGGAGCAGGTTGGTGATAGACGTGACGCACTATCGACAGAGGCCGTACCTGTCAATGGTCGACTGTGGACCTGGAAGAGTGGCCATTTGGAGGGAGATCAAGGCGGAAAACGCAGGTGAGATTGCAAAGGTCCTGGAAGAGGTGTTTTTGGAGAGGGGTCCAGTGACGGAAGTGCTAATGGACAATGGAACTGCCTTTCGCTCAGCAGCCCTGAAGAATGTGTTGGATAAGTGGGGAGTGCGGCGCTATTTCAGGGCTGCATATAGACCAGGCGGAAACGGAATTGTGGAGCGGCATCACAGGACCATCAAGGCTGTAGCTGAAAGGGGCCAGATTTCACCACCAGAAGCTGTTTTCTGGTATAATATGGCTCCAAAGTCAGGGCAAAAAGTGGAGTCAGTGCCGCAGAGGGCAGTCTTCAAGTACGAGTGGCGGCATCCCCGAACTGCGCCCGTAGCCACGAAGGAAGGGGAGAAGCAAGCGTCTGTGCGAGTGGGAGAGGAAGTGTGGATCAAACCGCCTGACGCTCGCTGTACCACACACTGGGGAGGGGCATTGTGACAAGTGTCCAGTCCCCGAACAATGTATCCATCAACGGCATCCCTCGACACATCCTTGATGTGCGGTCGGCAGTGGTGTCATCAGAGGAAGAAGACAGCGACGTCGAGCCAAGTCGCGACGTTCACGAAGAGGCACCGCGGAGATCGCAGCGAGAGAGACGCCCGCCATGTTGGTCGAGTGACTACGTGATGGGCTGACTAGTGATGATCGTGTAGATCAAGGGGGCGTGTGGTTAGCAAAGTTACCCCAGCCAGGAATGGATCCAGAAAGTGTGTTTAAGTTGTCCCCCTTTGCAAATTGGCTGTTTGGAGAATTTGAAAGCTAGATGGCTCTGGTTGACATTCAATTTGCATAGGTGGGGCAAAAAGTAGTTAAAAACTGTACTCTTTTCATTGAGCTGGGAGAGAGCGGTAGGGAGAGTAGAGTGAGGCTGAAAGAGGAGACTGAAGTACAAAGAATTGTTCTTGAACTATTGCTTACCGATTGGACGTTGAAAAAGATTAACCACTGTGGTTTGCCACCAGACTTTTTTTATATTTGTCTTCACGGATTGACCACAAGCTTTGAGTGTGAAAACAAGACGTTATTGAAAGCTTGTTTTAATACATGAAATGAATATAAATATTATGAACATAGTTTTCTCTCTCTAGAAAATGGCTACTTGACACGCAAAACATCTTGTATACTTTGAAGGTGGTAGGTTCTCGTCTCTATTGTTACACTAATAGACTCTTCGCTTAGTTGACAGTGGAAACGCTCTGCTGGTTAGTAAATCATACGCCCGCTAAAGTGATAAGAACTTACCTGTGAGCCAGAGAACAGCGGTAAGAATTCCATCAAGAAAAAGAAGTGTCTTGATTACATTGATAAAGCGGCAAGTGGGTAAAGTATAGAAGTTCTTCTTTTGTGGTTGGGACAATATTGTTGCACCCTCCTCTGTGCCCAACAAGGGCTCATCGTCGTCATCAAAGTTATGGCCCAGGTCGTTAACATGGTTGCTCTGCATTTTAGGTTCTAGAAAGAAATAAAAACACATTGAAAAATAAAACAATCTATATATTACTAATACTCTGTGGATCTTGTTTGGTATCGTGTTTGCTTGTTTCCGTGCACACTGGATGATGTCATCCACTAAAACAGGTTGAAGACATTCAGACGATGTTAAGATTTGAGAAGATAAATGCTTATCAAAAACATAACGTCATCCATTATAGCAAAGAACATAGACGAACTGTGACCATATATGTATATATATATATATATATATATATATATATATATGTTAGGCAGTGACTTGCAGAGGTCTGGTGGTGCCCAAGGCCAACTCCTTGGTTGTATACCCCAAAGACTCAAGTGTATATCCTAGTACTGAGAAATATGAGAAAGAGAGATAGTTTAAATACGATTGGACCCCCCCACCCCCACCCACAGTTGGATACTCGAGACCACCATCTTCTTACCCCCTTCCTCGCGTCACTGATGCGAGACGAACCATCTGGACCCGCAGAGTTTAGTCTACTATTAAAACTCTGTGGATATTGTTATCTAGTTTGTTTATCACCATGTACACTGGATGACGTTACAAAGAGATGATGTCTATGTGCACTATGACTGTATATACATACTATTATAATATGTTTGCTCCTCATTTCTTTGTGGGAGGAGGGGGGGGGCACATGCAATAGTCTGTAAAGTTCCTCAACTGGTTAGGGTTAGAGTTAGGGTTAAGGTTTCATGCAAAAGTCTGTAAATTCCTCAACTGGTTAGGTGTGACGTTGTTTATATTAATGTCACAGAGCCAATATCTGCAATGGGGAAAAAGTGGCTTGTTACTTTTAATACGTCAAAAACCAAGCTGCTCTCCTTTCACCATCAACACTCGGATCCTTACTTTTCCCCCAATGTAAATGAATGGATCTCTCCTTGAGAAAACCCCCTGCTTTGATAAGCTTCTGCGACTGACCTTCACTCCAGACTTGATAGAGTACAAAACCGACTTCGATAATCGAGTGGGGGATGTCCTCTTCTGTTTCCTACAGCCTCTTTCACACAGAAGAGAGGTTGCTAGCCTTTCTTTACTCTATCGTTATTTTCAAGGTAAGTGCTCGGATGAGCTCCAATCTATGGTTTCCCTTTGTAAAAGATTCACAGCAAGAACTCGTCTAGCTCCATCTGTAAATAATTTTCCTTTTTTCCTGTGTACCTAAAACTAAACGGAAATCCAACGAGCAAAGTTTCTTTCCAACAACTACCCGTCTGTGGAACACAAATACCTTTGGTCTGCTTCAATATGGTCGTTTTCAAGACCAATGTTAACAAATTCTTGTTGAGCAGTCTTTTTAAATAATCCAATTCTGCTCAGTTTTAAACATTATTACCAACATCCACCTGGCAAACTTATTAACTCTTATCGTGACCTTTGGGCTTTGATAAGCGGTGATCCATTCGGGCATAAAAAAAAAATCTTCGTTAAGGATGCCACATTACATAAGACTAAATAGAAAGATTTGTCCTTGTACCATTGGGGAATTCTCCGAGCGTTTCCCGAAGCATCATCATCTACAGAAAATGAAGACTCGGAAAACACAAAAAGGATTTTCCATTGCTTACTTTTACTTTTGCTATAAAGTCGAAATTATCTTTTTCTCACACTCGTCTATTTTATGTACTGTGGGTGCCCTGCTGGAACCCCTACCAGGTGAGCAAGTGCACAGGACGTCCTTATGTCTTGGTAACAATCTTTGCTCTCCCATGTTTTTGATTCCTGATAGTATTTTTCAAAATTGTTAATGTTTTCATGCATTATTCCAAATGATAAATGTGTATGTTTCAAATTAACTCTTACTTTACGATCTGTCAAAATAACACCTGAATTCCAAATAACGCCTTCCTAATCAAATTCCAAACTTAAGCTAAATTCTATCGGCCCACTTTTTATAAGCCCAGCTCTCATCATCGTAGTAGCCTTTATGAATTATTATTATAACCATCATATTTAGTATCATTGTTACCTTCTCGAATTTCTCAGACATCTGGCTGCACAGCTCCCAATTTAGGATGACCCCCAAAAACTTTCACTAATTCTCAGTAGCCCCTAGTGAACTACGATAAAAAAAAATTTTTTTTTTAATATTTTTGAATATTAAGTTGCATATTTTTTTTTCAAAAAAATTTCACAAATATTTTTCTTCGTACTAGTTATAAGCAGTAGAAGCTAGGTAAAGATGGAAATTGACATACCCAGGTACTGTACAAACACTGCTCATGGAGTTGGTATAAACTAGTATTTTTAAATAAAATCAGGTAAACAGAAAAGAAGAATGCAACTAGTCATCTTTTTTCTCTCTAGTGAAATAATTAAACCTAAGGATTCCAATCTATTTTTATGATTGAGACTTTCTATACACTTTTCTATGCTGGAATTGTTCAGTGTGGAAAAAGTCAGCGTGACCCACATTTGTTTAAGGTTATCTTCCCGATAGATAAGCGTAAATATTAATTAAAAGGTCTTGTATCAAAGTATGCAAATTATCTTTGCGATTAATGTTTATCAAACACGTCGATTATGGGATCCGTGTTCAGGCATAACTTAGGTTGTTCTATAAATTTCTTAAGTTAAAAGAAAAGAAATAGGTAAAATAGAAAGTATCCATGACATCATGGCCGCCATATCTGAAATTGCGAACCGGTGTTAATCCAAAAACAATCTCCCATTAATTATTTAGGCCGCTTAGCTTTTGGCGGTATTTTTATTATTGGATACGGTATTAGTATGATGTTTAATGTGTTAGGCTATATAAAAAGATAAATTTGTAAGATATTTAAATTTTGTTAAATTTCCATTTATAAAAGAACTATTAAACTATTTTTTAAAAATATTTTCAAAAGAAGAAAACATTCCAATTATAAAAAAAGTTTGATTTGATTATTTGTATTAGCAAATAATCAAATCAAAATGAAACAAATTGTTAAAAACAATTATTTAAAATAAAAAATAAAAATTTAAAAAATTGGCCTAAAATATAATAGGGGATTTTTTGGGGATTAACACCGTTCACTATTTCCGATATGGCGGCCATGATGAAGTGGATTACTTTCTATTTTACCAAAAAATACATCTTGAAGATGCTTCAAGGGAGGCCTCAATAATGTGCTGATTTCATCGCTTGTTTCAGGTTTTTGAACATCATACTTGCTCAACCAGTAACCCAGCCTTGCTTTGATCGAAAACCAGGCCTCACCTCAAAAGCTACACAACAAAACATGATGTTATTAAATGAGATTTTTAGACTTCATTATCTAAGACTAGCAGGAAATAAAGTGACATTTATTAAAATACATTTCAGTAAATTTATAGTCTTTAATTCCTTCAAGACACACCTGGCGTTTTCCCAAAAATAAATTAGATTACATACCCTGCTCCAAGCCCTGAATCCCATATTACCATTTCTATTCTTAGTTTTAATTTTTTTCATTTCTAGTTATAAATCAAATGAAGTAAAAATTCGAATTTCATTTTAATAGATGTCCGGCGCAACCCCATGATACTATTTATGAAATATATAATATATATATATATAGAATAGATCATATATATATATATAGAATAGATCATAATAACAAAGGAAAATTAAAGAAAGAATAATAAATGTAAATCTATAAATCAATAAATAGAATGAATTTATATAAATTTACTTCTAGGAGTATTATACCCTTGGAATACTCTTAAATTAACTTTAGAAGTAAAAAATGAATGGATGAATGAATGAATAAATAAATAAATATGTATTTAGATATTTACACTTTATGTGTGTATGTATATTTTTTAAATTTTTTTTTATCCCTAGTTCCCCCCTTCCCCAACGTCACTTCTTATTCCCCCCCCCCCCTCTTCCAACGGTTCCCTCCTTGGCTTTGATCCATTTCATAATTCAAATTCCTTCTCAAATTTCAAATCTCATTTCTGAATATATTTTTTCCATAAGTTATCTCCCTAGGATGACGCATATTACAATAATAACAGCCCACACGTAAATTTAAATTTGAATTGAATAAAGAAAAAAAAGAAAATAAAATAAAATTAATTAATCATATAAAATAAAATATAATAAAATTATAATAATTAGTATATTAATAAGCAAATGTTTATAGTATTTTAACTTTAGTTGATTTTGACATTCTCTGCGTTCCTACTACTTCCAATTGTCTGCTGCCGTATTTCTATGTTTTGACACCGGTTTTTCCCGTTTTTTCGACCCACTCGGTCTTTTATTGTTGTCTTCTGAAAATGAAAGTTTTTCTTTCGAAAATTTAAGATTACCCTTTGCCGAACTGTTACTTACCAGACAGTATTTACTATTTTGGTATTTAATCAGTTTTTTCGTGAAATTATTAATAAATCGTTTTGAGTTTCACTTTCTCTCTTCGTTTATTTCTTTTCACTGTTCCATCTTACGGCAACTACATCGCATTGCTATAGCCTCGGACGACTAATCTGCACTTATTTTTACCAGCAATGCTTCAAGCAAACTACAATCTCCTTTTATATATATATATATATATATATATATCGAAGTAATTTGGGTAATGTAGTTTCAGAATATAATCTACCAAATCCTAAAAAGGGTTTGAAAACAGAGAGGAACTACAACTTATTTTATTTATGTCTCCAGGAGGTTAGACACAAGGTCAGATGTTAAGTTGAAAAGCCAGTGCACTAGGATTAGCGCACTCTGGTTCTCAAAAAATGCCTGAGCAGCCCCGTCGGCATTCCCTGGGGGGAGCACCTCAGGCGATTACCGATAAACTAACCCCTTCTCAAAGAAGTGTGAACCTCCTCAGACTGAACAGGATCATACCTCAGCCAGACAGCAATAAAGTCACTGTCGGACTGATTGTCGAGGACGTATCATCGACTGGTACAAACAGAAATAAGTTGATTCAATTTACATATATGAGTAGAAAACACGTCCCATGACGGGTATAAGCAATAAATATTTTAGTTTTTAATTTTAATGTTTTTCTTTCTTTCGGGGCTATGGTACAGTTTCGGTGGCAAAGTTTACAAAAAAAAAAAAATTAAAAAAAAATCTGCCCACGTTACTCACCCTGTTACCTAGAATACATAGCAAGCGCATACATATTATTGACACTCACCAATCCTTTTTAAATTGTATTACTTAATATACTTCAAAATTTGATGCAGAGCAATTCTTTTCTCTATTAAATATTTTGTATTTAAATTATTTTAAGTTTTCTGGGAGAGGGTTCAAGTTTGGGTGGGCGCACCCCCTAAATGGTAAACTTTACAAAAAAAAAATAATGTGCTCATGTTACTCACCGTGTTGCTGAGAATATATATATATTTGAAAATTCATAATGATCAGTTCATTAGTTTATCTTGTACAACGAAATGTGTGTGTGTGTGTAAAGACAAACGGAAAACAGATTTAAATACAGGAGAAAAACAAGAACTTAGAGATTTGACCGGTTTCGTTCGTATTAACAGACGTCACCGGTCAAATCTCTCGTTTTTTGTTTTTCTCCTGTATTTAAATCTGTTTTCCATTTGTCTTTTTTCACACATTTTGTCTATCACGGCATTTCATTTTCATGACATATCGTGCACTTTACCACACATATATATATATATATATATGCATATTGTGGTGTGGTGGAGTTGTTATCCACAGGTCTGTGTGATGCGTCTAGTGCTACAGCGGAGCGTACTTGTAGTTGCATGGGCTTCCTACTCTTGCTATCTGCTTAGCCGCCAGATAGCCCACTAGTTGTGCGAAAAGGGAGCCGAGTGAGTAAGTCTCCCCTGCTGGTATATAGCCTATCCCTAGACAAGACTCTAGTCTGACCTCCTCGTGGTACACTATGGTAACTGGGTGCTTTGCGGCCCCAGGCTAATAGACTAGAGATCTCGGAGTAGGTTAGAACCCCAGAGGTGCAGTGTGCAGGGCCTGCTGGCATGCAGATACGTCCCGGCACTCACCAATCTAACCCCCTGCCACTGGGTAGTGGTCTGTCTCAACCTCTCTCTCTCTCTCTCTCTCTGTATATATATATATGTGTGTATGTGTGTATATATGTATATGTATATGGTGCCGGATCAGGGAAATTTCCAGTTTGGTATCTGGGGGCGCGTTTAACCCACTAGGAGAGATGCCCCCTAAGCCTTTATTAAGGCAGGTGTCTAGGAGATGGAAAACTCTGATGTATAACCTGAGGGTTGTTGCTGACTTTTTCTGTGGCACTCATTTGCACCGATCTTGTGTAATCAACAATTCCAAAAAGTGTGGATGGTCCTACACAAGCCGTCACCACTCAAATCAAATCATTCGTGTGGGTTTTCTAGCAGCTTTTCTAAAATCGACATGAGTATTTCTGGGTCCACTGGCGAGAGAGTAAAGGCGACGGGGACAGGCAAAGGATATTGCTGGAAGTCTCTAGCTGGCGCTCTACACAGTGGCGGCTGGTAGGTGATGGCCGTTTGGCACAAACCTTTGGGCAATTGTGCCGTTCGTGTCCTCCACCAGTGACAAAGCAGGCCTATCTAGGATCAGCACTGCTTTCCCTATTTCAGGGAGGGGACGATAAAAGGAGCCCTAAACATTGCATGCCCTTCTTTGACTTGTCAGCTTACTGCAGCTGTCTAGTTATCCAATACAGCAGTCAGAAAACAAAGAAATTTATGAAGCTAAACATTGGATCTTGGAATGTGCGCACATTGCAGGATAGTGATGCGTCACTAGAAAGGAAAACGGCCCTCGTATCAATGGAATTAAGGAAACATGATGTAGATATTGCTGCCCTTAGTGAGACGCGTCTGCCTGGTCACTCACAGCTGTGTGAGGTACAAGGTGGATACACGTTTTTCTGGGCTGGTAAACCAGAAAACGAACCACGTCAATCTGGCGTAGGGTTTGCAGTGAAGACGGAAATTGCTAGATCACTTCCAACACTCCCAGTAAGTCATTCAGATCGTATTATGACCCTAAGACTTCCACTAAAAAATAACACATTCGCAACACTTATCAGCTGTTATGGCCCTACTATGAATAGTTCAGATCGATGCAAAGCTGATCTTTACAATGATTTGTGTAGCTTAATCTAAAAAATTCAGCATAAGGATAAGGTTGCTTTGATGGGAGACTTCAATGCTCGAGTGGGGCTCAACTTTCAAACATGGGCTGGTGTTCTGGGTCACCATGGTGTTGGAAAAATGAATTCAAATGGATTGCGACTCCTGACGTTATGCAAAGAATTTAACTTCAGTGTGACAAACACGTACTTCCAACAAAAGCATTGTCGAAAAACATCATGGATGTACCCCCGATCAAAAGATTGGCATCTCATTGACTACATAATTACCAGAAAGCGCGACCTCAAAGATTTTAAGATAACACGCTCTTTCCATAGTAGCTGTTGTTTATCAGATCATGCGCTTATAGTCGGCAAGACCATCTTCCATTTAGACAAGAGGAGAGTGAAAAAGTCTTCTGTTCCAAAACGCCTAAATGTTCTGCCGCTAAAACAGGCAGATACACAAAATGAGCTGAAGGAAAAAGTTACGACCGCTATAGCTTCTGTAGAGGTAAATAGTGACGTTTCAAGTTCTTGGGATTCATTGCGCAATGCTGTTTATGACTCGTCTGCTGAGGTTTTGGGCTTCCCTTTGCGGAAACATCAAGACTGGTTTGATGAAAACAACACTGAAGTGCAGAAGCTTATCGACCAAATGCATGTTTGCCACAAAACATGGCTCGAGGACAAAAATTCCACAGTGAAAAAGAAGGCGTATAGAGCTCATAAAGCACAAGTTCAGAAGGCACTTAGGGCATTGAAAGAGGCTTGGTGGTCATCCAAGGCTGCGGAACTTCAGGACGCAGCCGACAGGAAGGATTCTAAGTCATTTTACTCTGGCCTGAAAGAGGTGTTTGGTCCTCAAATGAATGGTTCTGCCCCAGTTTTTGCTGAGGATGGAGAAACACTGCTAACTGACAAATCTGCTATCCTTAAGCGCTGGAAGCAGCACTTTGAAACTGTCCTTAACTCTGCATCGGTGACTGACAAAAACATCATTTCCTCTCTTCTGCAGCATCCTGAAATTCCGGAACTGTCTTTTCCACCTACAGTTCAGGAAGTATCTCAAGCTAAAAACAGCTATCGTCAGGGGCACCGGGCAGAGATTGCATCCCCATTGAGGTGTACAAACATGCCGGAAGAGCACTCGAAGAAAAACTGACCATCTTGTTTGTGGAGATATGGAAAGTTGGCGGAGTCCCACAGGACTTTAAGGATAGTAATGTCAAGCATCTTTATAAGAGCAAGGGAAGCAGGAATTCTTGCGATAATCATCGCGGGATATCTCTGCTTTCTGTTGCAGGTAAAATTCTTGCAAGGTTGATTCTGAACAGGATCATCAGACATCTTATTGATGAGATTTACTCAGAGTCCCAATGTGGGTTTCGCTCTGGTCGAGGTACAATCGACATGGTATTTGCCCATCGTCAAGTTGCTGAAAAAGTTTGTGAAAAAAATCGGGAACTGTACATGGTTTTTATTGATTTGACAAAAGCATTCGATACGGTCAGCCGCGTAGCACTTTGGAAAGTTCTTCATAAGCTTGGAATCCCCAACAACATGCTTGATGTCATAATCTCCTTTCATGAAGGGATGAAAGCACAGGTCGTTTCCAATGGGGAAACCTCAGAGCCTTTTGAAGTAACCAACAATACGAAACAGGGTTGTGTGATGGCATCTGTGCTGTTTGCATTGTTCTTCTCGGTGATGCTTCAGCACGCATTCGCTGATGAAAGCACAGGTGTTAAGTTTCAATTCCGAACCACAGGTGGGCTCTTTAACCATCAGCGTTTTAAAGCCAAAACCTTGGTTCGAGAGGCCATAATTCAGGACCTTCTCTTTGCAGATGATGCTGCCCTGGTCGCGACTTCTTTTGAAGAAGCTCAGAATCTTTTGACAAAATTTTCAGGTGCATGTAGGGCTTTTGGTTTAACAATCAGTTTAAAGAAGACTGAGGTGGTCCATCAACCATGCCCTACCCCTAAACAAGTTCAAGGAGTGAAACAAAATCAGCCTGTCCATGAATTTCCATTAGAAAAACTCAAAGTGGATGACAGACCAATGAACTATGTCGAAAACTTTACCTACCTAGGTAGCAAAGTTAATTCTGCTGCTTCACTTGATGATGAAATCGTAAACCGAATTGCAAAAGCGGCAAATGCCTTCGGAAAGCTGAAACATCGTCTTTGGAGTAGCAGAGGCATTAAGTTGAAGACAAAAATCAATGTGTATAGGGCTGTAATATTGACAGGTCTTCTCTATGGATGTGAGGCGTGGACGCCTTACCGGCATCACATTCGCCAATTGGATGTGTTCCACAGGAGCTGCCTTAGGACCATATGCAGACTTAGTTTGAAGGACAAAGTCGCTAACACCGATCTTTACAACAGATGCCATATTGGTGGAATTGAAAGTTTCCTGTTGCAGTCTCAATTGCGATGGGCTGGTCATGTAGCAAGAATGGACGAAGGGAGGATACCTAAAGCACTGATGTACAGTCAGTTAGCTTGTGGTAACAGGAATGTTGGTCGGCCCTTGCTGAGGTACAAAGATAAATTGAAAGATGCGCTGACGGCAATTGGAGTACCCCCAAAAAACTTTGAGGACTGTACAAAAGACAGGAAGACATGGCGAGCAGCTTGTTGCATTGGACTGGAAAGATTCAACGAGACCTGTGTGGATAATATGAGAACTGCCAGAGTTAGGCGAAAAGCTAGAGAGAGTGCTCCACACCTGGCATCCGATTACTCACACTCTTGCACTGTCTGCGGCTTTCCTTGCAGGTCTCTTGCCGGACTCAGGTGTCATGAACGATCTAGACACAAATGAAAGTTGTTGGAACCTCATACGTCGCAATCGACGGGAGAGTCCATCATCATCATATATATATATATATATATATGGGAAGAGAAGGATGAAAGTAATCCGACGTGATGGGAAAATGAAAAAGGAAAACCAAAAAATGGATGTTTTTTATGTGTACATCAACGTTTCGTCTTTATTTATAAGACTTCATCAGGATGATAAAATAGAGAAAAAATGTCATGCAAGTACAGATACATGTAGGGTAGACATATTGGGAAAAATAGAATGAAATAGTGGCCAACTGCTGGGTGGACGTATCCGTGCATGTATCTGTACTTGCATGACATTTTTTCTCTATTTTATCATCCTGATGAAGTCTTATAAATAAAGACGAAACGTTGATGTACACATAAAAAACATCCATTTTTTGGTTTTCCTTTTTCATTTTCCCATATATATATATATGTGTGTGTGTGTGTGTGCTAAGCTTGGAGAAACTGAACATTAGGCAAGGGATGATTCCTGTTTTACCAGGGTTTACACCTGTATGCTGACCCAGTTTCCTTTTCCTTACACTTGTACGTTGTTTCTTATTCTTTTTTCTTGGCATTTCATCCAGGGTTTTAAGGAAGGGGAGAGAGAGGGGAAAGAAAGCGGTGAAGAGAGAGAGAGGGAAAAAAAAGTGGTGAAAAGAGAGAGAGAGGGGGGAAATAAAGTGGTGGAGAGAGAAAGAGAGAGAGAGAGAGAGTGAGGAAAGAAAGTGGTGAAGAGAAAGAAAGAGAGAGGGAAAGAAAGTCTATTATAATATCACAATGTAAACCTGTTTTTCAACACGGTCAGTTTTATATATTTCCAAATATTTATGAAAACATTTTGGAATTTCCAAATAGAGGAGAGAGAGGGAGAAAGGGTATATTACAACATCATGTGCAGATGAAAAGTGTGCACGATGACAAGCAATCAAGATAACAACAGCATCAGTTTTGTTAGTAGTACATAGACATAGACTAACAATTTGTTTATTGATCTAAATAATCGTTAGCGGCATTCATTTTACAGAAGAGATTTTGATTATACTGGATGAGACATCTATTGTTATGTCATAGATGCGACTTAAACAGATTTAAAGCTTAACCCTCTTAGCGCGGCTGTTACAAAATTGCAAAAAGTCTACCACCTCTAACAGCAGATGATACTACAAGCATATTGGTTTTATCTGCAATATAAGGCACAACAGCACAAATATACACAATAAATTCAGCAATTGACAAATATTTGCATGAGAAAATGACAATTTTCCATGAGCGAATGGTCAACCTCATTATAAATTCAAGATGGCCGCCATCACAATATGCAAATTAATCAAATTATTTTGATAGTGCTACTTATATGCTACAAATGTCATACACATAGTTTGAGCATACAATGAAAGATTTAAGCTTACAATCATTTAACAAATGTGTAAAAAATAATTTTCTCAAAAAAAAAGAAATTCAGTGCTCAGAAGGTTAATTTGATGACTATGAAATCAGAGTTTGTAAGTGACTGTCACCTACATAACGGGTCAAAGGTGAGACGTGCGAGAAAAAGTTTTCGTAGATTGAAATGTCGAGATGTAGAGATTAGTTTTCACGAGTTAGCATGGTGTAGTGGTTAGAGGTATGGACTATGCGTTCGACGTGCATGGTTCGAGTTCTGTCGGGGCTACTGCATCAATTTCACTAATTAAGGTATGAATCTATGTCTTCCCTCCAACTACATATTAAATAGTAGGATAGACTAGACACGCAAGCGTTGGTGGTGCGACTAGTCTAGTAGAAAGAAAAAAAAAACAGCCTTTCTCTCATACCGGCATTGTTTCCAGTCGGCCTGGACTTTTCATTGACACTGGATTCTAGCAACACTTGTTCAAGAGAGGTGCCATTAGAGATTGTGTAACTCTTGCTTCACTGTATACTCCCCCCGTGCAGACACCATTATCTCTAAAGACTGAAATGAAGCCAAATTTTCAAATACAATATATATATATATATATATACTAGCAAACATATGCTTCCTCCGGTCACATATTTTTGCTTGGCTGGGAGGATGTCATGATAAAGAACTACTTACACTAACCCTCAAAGGAGGAGGTAATATCTAGTAGGATGGTATCATAGTGAGCAAACATACTACACTCACCTTCAAAGATGGTGGTATCATAACGTACAAACACTACCCCCCCTCCCCACCAAAAAGGAGGAGTTAATGCCTGATGATATCATGACAATAGAACAGATACAACACTACCCCCCCCCCCCAAGGAATAAGATAATGCCTGGGAGAAATGTATCATGATGAATGAAAATATACTACACTGACCCCCAAAGGAACAGGTAAAGCCTGGTTGGTTTCGACCCCTACCCATCCAAAAATGGAGGAGGTAATACCTGTGATGATGGTATTATGACAACATAACAGATACTACACTACCCTTCCAAAATAGAGTAGTTAATACCTGGGAGGATTCCCTCATAAAAGGAGGAGGTAATGCCTGCGAGTATGGTATTATGGCAACAGAAAAGATACTATGCAACCCCCCCCCCTTCCCTTCATATATATATGTGATACTATGGACGTCCCTCTCTAGAGCCGAGGAAATGATTCACACAAAGGGGAAGAGTAGGATAGGTAAAAAGACAATGGAAGGAAATGATTCACCAAGGCACACAAAAGCGAGCGTGGAAGTAGTCAGTTTCTAAAGACCGGGCGTCTTAGGAGTGGTCGAATCATTTCCGCTTGCCAGTGATAAAAGACTGGATATGGGATTGAGTTCAGATGAGAGTTGTTTGCGACAGTTTACGAGTTTACGGCAGTTGGCAGCTTGGAAAGAACACAATTAGATTGGAGCAGATCGGGCAGAGCCTTAGCAGACCTGGGATGAGCTGACAACTTCAAGTACCGACAATGGGGCCTTGACAGTTCGTGATGGTGTCACACACAACCAGAGTACAACCGACTCAGATACAATGTATCTGAGTTTGTGTTCTATTTTGTGAATCTGTGTTGTTTTGTTGGTTTTTTTTCAACTTGTAAACCAGTGCTCGCGCCCTCAGCAAGACGATCACATGTCCAAGACAAGAACACAAAATGAAAGAAGAAAACCACAGTAAACAGTGTTGAGGTCGGCGGTTGTCGAGGGGCGGCACGGTTCTACATATATATATATATACACACTTATAGGATGATGATAGTTATGGAATGAATGATCCAACATAAGAGAAAACAGAAAATTGTTTATATGTTCATCCACGTATCATCTTTATTGTTCAAAGACTTTCTGAAGATGGTTGATGTGAAGAAACTCTTAAAAACAAAAATGAAACAGAACAATAACTAAATACCATTAGTGAGCATACTCATAATCAAATCTAACAAAAATCTAGCTTTTAAAGTACACCGCAAAACTACACACACACAAATGACTGTATACATTTTTACTCACACCAAAATTAAAACAGATGTGATAATTGTTTTCCTCCGTGAACTCAGAATTTGTAGCCCTTAATATTTGAAAGAATAATTCAAATACATTACAAATTCACTCAAAACATAATACTCCACATACCTACTGGAGAGTTTACCCCAAGTAACAGCACTTAGCTGGATACTCCACCAAACTAGATGAATTCTTGTCCTGGTATCCGGTAAGACCAAATGACCACAAGAAAGATACACTATAACATAGTTAAATGGTCAATTGGGGGAGAGGAAGATTAATATTCTTCACTTCTTTACTAATTCAACGTGTGACAGATAATGGAGAACTTTAATGGAATATTCAAATATCTATGTATCTCATATAGAGATTAAGTGTTAGCCCCACGAAAGGGGCCCCTTGATTTCCGAGAACTTTGACTGAAGTAAAATCAAATAAAAAAAGAAGTTAAGTGGTCAACCGTAGTCGAGAGTGATCTGAAGACTCCCTTTTCATTGGCTACTACAGGATTACTCCACTTACCATTGATTCTCACCTGATAATGCTAAGTGTCTAGCTTGTTATAATTTTTTTTTAGTCTTTGGTTTGACACAATCAAGGATTGAACCTCAGTCTCCAAGCCCATTAGCAAACACTAACCATTATGCCAAATGGGCTGGTTAATATCCCACATATTTCACATTAAATGCAAAGAAAAAAGCCTTACAAATTTTTCCAGAAGTAATAAACAAAAATCATATACACTGAATACTTCTCTTATAATCAAAGATCTTTTACTTACACACGCCAATAATACAATAATTTACAATAATACAAACTACATTACAAACCATAAAACAAACACTAAAAACAACAAAACATTTACCTGAAACAACAACATCTAAAGCAGGAATATATACTGTCCCATGCGATAATTACAATAAAATAAATATTGTTAAAACTCAGCACAAACTTAAGAAAAAGCTGGATGAACATAAGAGAGACATAAAAAATAATTCCCTAAATGCACTATTCTCTAATATGACCATTCCTGTAACTTTAAACAAGCTAGACGCGTTAAATTCATTCTTAGCAAAGACTTCTTGAATCAATACTCTTAACAAAATGGAACATAACTAAACAATGAAACGACTTCTACAATTTATCTCTTTAAATCAGCAAAATAATATTAAACGCACAAAAGCTAAACTTACATCCAGGCTAGCTATTTTTACACCACATTCCCAACAAAACTTTGTACCTTCACACTTTTGTTAAGATCTATATTTTAAAAAAATACAAAAACAAAAAATATAAACATTTATTCCACTTCATAGACGCACCACATATTTTGAATTTTAACTTCTATTCTTTTCTTCACATCAGCCACCTTGAGAAAGTCTTTGAACAATAAATGTTCAACGAAACAATTTTCGATTTTCCTTTTTCATATATATATATATATATATATATATATATATATATATATATATACATACATATATGTATGAAAAAAGAAAAACAAATTAAACACAAGAATAAATAATCAAAACAAGAGATTTACCGGTTTCGTTTGGATCAACAAACATCTTCAGAAAAAGTAAAGATTTTAAATTGAATAACGGCAAAACATAGGTAAACAAAGACATGGGATTTTGGGGCACGTGCGTAACTGTTTGAAAAATTACGCCGCACATGCGACAAAGATGTTAATTGGTAAAAGGGGGGACAAAAAAAAAAGAAGAAAAGAACAACAAGGCTGAACTACTTGGCCAGCGTCTTGCTGTAAACTCCATTTTGGACTCCGCAAACCACTCTCCCAAAAATTTCCCATTGCGGACTGAAGCCACACTTGATGACCTGACCATCACCCCATATCATGTCCGAGACATCATAAAAAACCTTGACACCTCCAAAGCATGTGGGCTTGATCTTATACCAGTAATAGTAATTAAGAAATGCTCTGCTGAAATGGCCCCTGTCCTTTCCAAACTCTACAACAAATGCCTTGCCGAATCTTGCTTCCCTGATAGCTGGAAAATTAAAATTGCCTGTGGTAGCAGTCTTCAAGAATTCTGGAGATGGAACTGACCCTCAGAATTATCGCCCCCATCAGTCTACTCCCGCTCTTCACTAAAATCTTTGAATCCTTAATCAATCTAGCGATAGTCCGCCACCTAGTTAATGCTAAACTTCTATCTGACCATGGATTTAGGCAAGCACGGTCTACTGCACATATCCTAACGGTCATCTCTGACCGCATATACCATACACTGGACAAGGCAGGTGAAGCTAGGGTGGTAGCGCTTGATATATCCAAAGCCTTTGACAAGGTCTGGCATAAAGTTCTTTCATAAAAATTAATTCATATGGTATTACTGGAAGAATATTTAATATAATTAGATCCTTCCTATCCAACAGAAAGATCCAGGTTGTCCTCGATGGTCGTTCATCCAAACAACATGACATAAATGCTGGTGTGCCCCAGGAATCGATCCTTGAACTTTTATTGTACCTGATTTTCATAAAGGACTTCCCTGATGACATTGTGTCTGAGATGGGTATATTTGCTGACAATACCACGCTCTATTCTCATCATGTGGGTAAAACAGGTGTGCACATATCTGAGGCAACGGCTGAATCCTTACAAAGTGACCTCCAGTCTGTAGTGGAATGGGGTCGTAAATGGATGGTAACATTTAATGCTGCTAAGGCAAAGCTCCTTTCCTTCAACAACTACAAGAAACCTCTTTAACCACCGATTGCCATGGCAAATAACACCCTACCTGAGAGTCCAACGTTCAAACTTCTTGGCCTAACATTCACAAGTAACATGAACTGGAACAAATACATAGAAGACATTGCCAAGGCTGCTGCAAAGAAAGTGGGCTCCTTTTACGGTGCTAGAAAACTTCTCACACCTAACAGTATCCTATATGTATGCATGGAATATTGTTGTCACATCTAGGCTGGTACACCATCCACTACTCTCTCCCTCAGACTAGGTCCCCCAAAAAGTCTCTAATCTGATAGGTCCCTCACTATTCACCAAGCTCCAGCCCCTGTCTCATCGACGCAATGTTGCATCCTTGTGCTTATTTTACAAGTACTTCAATGGAATGTGCTCCGATGAACTTGCTGCTCTGGTGCCCCTCGATGTAAATACACTCGACTAATCTGCTAATCAGTTAAAGCTCATCCATTCACTGTGGAGGTCCCCAGATGCCGAAAAGCCAATAGCTTCTTTCCTTGAGCTGCCGGCCTTTGGAACTCCCTCCCTGATCCCTGTTACCCCGACTGTACCGACATGCAGAAATTTAAAACGAATGTGAACAAGCATCTCGCTGCACAGCTCCCAATTTAGGATGACTCTCTAAACTTTCACCCTAATTCTCAGTAGCCCTTACGTCGATAGTGGCAACTTGCCTTGTTTGGAGTGAACTAAATTAAAAATAAACTAATAAAAATTTAAAAAAAAAAAAGGATGAAATGCAGTAAAATATAAGTAGTACTTTCTGAAGACGTTCCTTGATCTGAACGAAACCGGTAAATCTTGATGTTGTGTTGGGCCTGGATGTCATCGATCGACTTGGGGGGTGCTATGTTTAGCATGGGTGTGATCACATTTGGATGCGAGCGCCCAGTCAGATTGGCAGGAATGGAGAGTGTTAAAGCCAAGAAGGCGGAACCGTGCCAAATCAAAGACAAAGACTTTCAGGCCAGTTTTGATGGAGATAAGTGGACGGTGGAATGGCGTTGGGTTTCAGAGCCGCCAATACTAAAAAATCAAGTTGGGTGCTACGAAAGTACTCTGAATGGTGACACAAGGGCTGAATTTGAGAAAGAGATAGCGAGGTGGATTGAGGAAGGTATCCTTGTACCATGGTCCGGGGAAGCAGACGGAGTCCTACCACTCATGGCGGTAGTCCAGTCCACCAAAGGGAAGGTTAGGCCAGTATTGGACTACAGAGAGCTAAACCAGCATATTGCTTGCCACACAGGGGACGGTATCGACGTTTGCGAGGAAGTAATGCGAGAGTGGAGGAATATGGAGCGGGCAAGCAAGATTGTGGACCTAAAATCAGCCTACCTCCAGATACACATAGACGAGAAGCTATGGCGATACCAGCTGGTTAAGTTCAAGGGTCAGACCTTTTGCTTGACAAGGTTGGGTTTTGGGCTCAGTTCTGCACCCAAAATTATGACTGCAATTTTGAAAACAGTGCTGGGGAAAAATAACGAGGTGGAGAGGGCCACAAGCTCATATATTGATGACATCCTGGTCGAGGAAGGAAAACTGTCCGCAGAAAGTGTTAGCAATCACGTTGGAAGATATGGGTTGATTGCGAAGCCACCTGAGCCACTAGAAAATGGCATGGCCCTAGGACTAAAGCTGCAAAGGAATAAGGAGGGGACGTTGATGTTCGGACGGGGTAATGAGGTGCCCAGTATCTCAGACGGACTGACTAAGAGAGAGCTGTTCTCCATATGTGGGAAGCTGGTTGGCCATTACCCCATTTGCGGGTGGCTCAGAGTAGCATGCAGCTATATAAAAAGGTGGACCGAAGGCGGCCGCTGGGATGACACAGTGACTGAGGATGTTGTGCAGTTGATACGCGAGGTGGTGGAGGAGGTTAAGGTGGAAGACCCCGTCAAAGGAAAATGGCGTGTCGAACGGGGCAAAGAAGGTGTGATCTGGTGTGATGCTAGCTCTCTGGCTCTCGGTGTGCTGCTTGAAATTGGAGGAGCAACAGTGGAGGATGCTGCTTGGCTACGCAAAAGGAATGACCATGCCCACATAAATGTTGCAGAGCTCGAGGCTGCAGCAAAGGGAGTGAACCTGGCTCTAAAGTGGGGCTTGAAAAATGCAGAGTTGAAAACGGACTCGGCCACAGTGGCCTCCTGGATCCAGTCAGAAGTCTCAGGAGACAGGAGAGTAAGGACCAAGGGAGCAGCTGAGATGCTGATCAAGCGTAGGCTCGGGATTTTGGGAGACTTGATTCGCGAGTTTGGACTGAGAGTGTCGGTTACGCTTGTCCCAACTCAAAAGAACAGAGCAGATGCCCTGACCCGAGTAAAGAAGGCCTGGCTTAAAGAGAAGGATGCAGCGGCTGTGTGCGCCGTTAGTGAGGAAGCGAGAGAGCTGCATGAAATGCACCACTTTGGGAAAGAGAGGACACTTTTTCTTGCAAGAAAGGTGAACCCGAGTGTGACAAAGGAGGCGGTTAAAGAGGTGGTGGAACAATGCAGAGAGTGTCAATCAATTGACCCTGCCCCATCCAGGCACGAGAGAGGGGAATTACAGGTGACTGAAACTTGGAAACGGCTGGCCATTGACGTCACGCATTATAGGAACGATATATTCCTGTCAATGGTCGACTGTGGACCTGGGAGAGTGGCAATCTGGCGTAAGTTGAGAGCGGAAACCGTGAGTGAAATCTGCAGAGCTGTGGAGGCGGTGTTTTTGGAGAGGGGGCCAGTGGAGGAAATATTACTGGATAATGGTGCTGCCTTCCGGTCTGAAGACTTTGCAGAGCTGTGTGCCAGGTGGGGAACCCGGCAATTTTTTCGGGCTGCATATCGACTGGGAGGAAATGGGATCGTCGAAAGGCATCATCGAACCATAAAGGCTGTTGCAGAGAGAGGCCGAATCTCCCCAGAAGAGGCGGTATTTTGGTACAACATGTCTCCAAAGAGTGGTCAAGATGAAGAGTCAGTGCCGCATCAGTCAGTCTTTCGGTATGAGTGCCGTCATCCTCTTGCTAGAATGAACATGAGTGAAGAGGGACAAGGATCCATCACAGTTGGTGAAGAAGTGTGGGTCAAGCCACCGGGAGCTCTATGCACTACACGTTGGGGACGAGGAAGGGTAACGCATGCACAGTCTGTAACCAATGTGAGTGTTGACGGGATGCCGCGACACGTGCTTGACATACGTCGTGTCTCTCTGCCATCAAATGGAGATGCTGAGGAAGAAGCCGGTGAACCCCCGTTGGAAGAACCCCCGTGACGCTCTAATCGTGAGAGGAGACAACCGGTCTGGATGGCTGACTATGCGAGGTGAGATGTGATTTTAAGATCACGAGGGCATGTAGTGGAAAAATAAAAACATAAGACCTACCCGTAATCTCGTCGGGCGGACGTGAATCTCGCGAGATTTCTATTAAACTCCAAAAATGGCAGGTATAAGTAATGCTGTATTGTCTTTGTTGGTTCAGTTCCTGATTGAGACCAGTGAAGGTGGAGGTCGGATTGGGTGCCCCAGGAAGAGAGACAAGAAGGTGTTTTTGGACGACACTTATTTAATTCTCTGTAGTATATTTTCATTCATCATGATACATTCATCCCAGGCATTACTTCCTCTTCGAGGGGAAAGCCATACAGTATACATTAGTTCCTCATGATACCATTTCCTCACAATTACCAGTTTTGTGTGTGGGGGAAGTTGTGTACTATCTATTCTGTTGTCATAATATCATCCTCCCAGGCATTAACCCCTCATTGGGGGGGGGGGGGTCAGTGTATGTAGTTCGTTCATCATGATATCATCCTCTCATTTGCATATTTATTCATTTTAAAGTTTCTAATGAATTAATATTTTCTAATCTGTTAATAATTAAATACATGCGTTTATTATTTTTTTAATTGTTGCTGTTGTTGATGTCATTGTTCTTATTTACTTCCTCACATGAAAGCAGAGTAAGGCACAATGTCAATATTTAACGTGGGGAGAATCCAGCTCCCCTAAAATGGGCAATTCAGAGATTGGAACAAAAATTTCGATTGCCTCAGTCTAGAAGGAGTTCTCCTTCACTAACAGAGAACATAAAAACTAAGTGCAGATTCAGTACAGATACTACATTTTGATCCTAGCCAAAAAAACAAAGAGTTAACATGTTGATAGTGATGATGGTGATGATAATGATGATGATGATAACTTAAAAAATTGTCATAGAAAAAAGACACCTCTTCTAATCTTTCTAAATTACAAATAAAAGTATTTTTCTTTAATATTACTTAAGTATTTTTCTGTCTCTTATAATAAAGGCGGAAATTAATATAAAATAGTTTTATTTGACCAATTGATGTTACATGCTTATGTTTATTCATTTCATTATATAATAAGTTTTAATGGGGAATTTATTTTAATTTTTATGCTGAAACAAAATAAGATTTATCGACATTTAAAATCTTAAAGGCCATATCAATTAACCTTTTTGTTGTTTTTTCCTAAAAACATACTTTGACGATGTTCATGCACAGTATATTTCCCTCACATTGGAATATTTCAAATAACACTACGACAATCATAATTTTGTTATTTTTCTCTAAATTACCAAAATGTCAAATGAAAAGTATTTCTTTGGTTTCTGTAAAGAAGACGGCAGTCTCAGTAATTGCCGGCCGGAGGGCGGGTAATTTTTGCTAGTTTTAAATATAACCAAATATGTTTGTGCAGCTTGTTTGACATAACTGACAGTTCTCGGCCTGTCATTAAAGTGTTTTTTATTTTTTGAGAGAGAATAACACACAAACTCTTGGCTCAAATTGTTTGTTTGTTTTGTTTTGTTTTTGTTTAATTTTAATTAAAAACACATTTTTCATATGAAATCCAGAAAGAAATCTCGGTATATTTGTAGATTAAAACACTCAGCTAAATCACCCGATTAAAAAAATTGAGATTCTACCTTTTTTTTTTAGGCTATTACATGTGAACACCATGAAAAACTTGGCGGGAAGGAAAAAAGAAACAAAAACAATTATTTTAGAATTTAAGGTGGGGAATCAGTTACGTATATAAATTTAACGTTAAGTGATACACCATTTCCTGCCCATTCTAACGTTTTAGGGCATTAACTAAATTTTGTTACCGCTAGCCCTAATTCCAACTGGCAAGGTCGTAAAATCACACGTACACACAAAAACGCACAGGATTTATGACTAATAGAAAGAAAAAAATTGATTACTGCCCTGAAACGCTTGAATGGGCCGGAAGTCATTTTACGGTAAATTTATATGTGAAACTGACCCCACTCTAAACTCTAATTTATTTTCTTTCCGCTAAGTTTTTCAGGGTTTTTACACGTAATCGCCAAATAAATGTAGAATTTCAATTTTTTTTTTTGGGGGGGGGGGGGTGATGGGTCAGCAGACGGTTATAATTTACAATAATATCGAAATCTACGCAAGCATGACAAATGATTTTATCGGATGTAACACTTCCTTTAAATGATTCAAAACACTTTCTAGTAAAAAAAAAAAAAAGAAAAAAAAAAGAAAAACAACTGTAACAGTATAAATAAAAACAGCGACTAATGACATACTTATATTAAAAACGTATAAAAACTACTAAAATAAATAATTGAGGTCAGTTAAAATTAAATTTAAATACATCACAAAGTCCTCCAGTGTTGGTGCAGGTTAATTTTTTTTTTCTAATCTTTATATTAATAAAAGGTAAAAGTCTGTATTCACGACCAACAACGATAACTAGATTTATATATATATATATATATATATATATATATATATATATATATATTGTATTACCACCTCGGACTTAGGGTTAGTGTTAATAATGATTAAATGAAGGACATGTTTTATTTTTGTTTATTTTTTGCTGAAAAAGTGTTTTTTTATTTGCATTTTTTTTTTCAGAAAAAAATAAAATGTTATATATATATAACAACATATCCTTCATTAACCGAAAAACTAACCCTATGTCTGGATGGCAATACGAATGGAAAAAAATAATAATTCTGAAAAACAAAATTCTTTGAACTCATTTACCAATTAAAAAAATATTTAATTACGAAATTAAATCCACCATAATGCATTTCGATTTCTTCGTAAACAAGTCAGTCATTTTATCTTTTTTTAATAGTTGAAAAAGAAAGAAAGAATTACTTCATGGCCCTTCGAAATTTGAAAGCATTTAAACTGCCGAATAGAAAGTCATTTAAACTGGCTTTAAAATTCTTAACAAATCCACATTTAATTAAAGGACTGAAAGTTTTGGAAGCTTTTTGCATTGAATAATTTCATAAAAATAGAAATTAAACCGTAACGACAATTAGTTATAGTTTTATAACAATTTAGTTCAATTAATAATTTAATGACCATTACGATAGCGCAAATAATTAAATTTAACTGTCAAAATTCTATGTGACAAATAAAAGAAAGTAAAAAGACCCCCGGGCAGCGCCAACTAGTAAATAATGAAATAATCGTTTTTAAGAATAACATACAAAAAAAACACGCTAGCTTGAATATGGCAGTTGTTAAAATTATTTTTTTTAAGTGAACATTGCAATTCGCTGAGTAATAACATTACTTATATAACAATTACTTACTTGTTTCAATTGTGACCTCCTGAAGAAAAAAATATAAATTAAACATGAATTTTTGACAAATACATTTATTTGGGAAGAAATATTTAAAAAATATAAAATAAAGGTATTTTTTCAGATGTTTTTAGATAAGGATTGATAATTATTAATCTGTATTATTTTAACTACTATTTTCATCTTTGTTGGGTAAATCATTACTATTACATAACTTATTTTAAAGGAAATACGATGGGGAAATTAGTCAAACACAATTTGTTTTGCTTTGCCTACTCATTTGTAATTTATTTGCGTTAAACAACAAAAAAATATATTTACTAGAAGTTATAAGCCTTTAAAGTTCCGTAAATATCAGATCTGAGGAAAGTAGCCACACTTTTGTTTACATTACTGACTAAACAAGAGTGGGTGTTTCCACAGAATTTCAACCGAACCAAAGCGATTTTGCCGAACTAAACCTAAAACTTAGTCTAGGGTTAATAAACAAAAAGAAGAAAAAACAAAAACAGTTCGGTTCAAATTCTGTAGAAGTACCCCAAAAGGGGCTACTTCCCTCAAACCCGATACTTACGAAACGTTAAAGGCTTATAACTTCTCCCTCTCTTATTATATTTGTTTATTTAACGCAAATAGGTCACAACTGAGTACGTAAAGCAAAAAAAAAAAAAAATTGTTAACTAAAATATTTTATGTCGCTAATAGTAATGATTACCCTTTGTTGTTATATTTACAACGTTTCGGCCGATGTAATCTCGACCTTCTTCAGGTGTCTCTCTTCGAATATTAGGAATCTAACAGTTGAACAATGAACATGGGAATCTTTATGTCGAACCCTTTATTTAATCAACAAGAATAGATTGTTCTCGTTCCGTCAGCTATGGACACATGGCATAACGGTAATAGCGTTGATTGACAATCAGTTCTAGTTTTTCTTTCTGGCTAGGAGCAAAGGGTAATATCTGTTCTGATACTGCACATCATCTTTTCGTGTCCTCGGTCAGTGAAGGAGAAATCCTTCTAGACTAAAGCAATCTTAATTTTTGTCCAAGTCCAGATTGTACCTTTTTGGGGAGTCGGATTTCCTCCACGTTAAAACCGACCTTGTGTCTAACTTTACCCTCGTTGGGAAGCAAGCAAACAGGGATGGTGAGTTCTGTGTTAGTCTTTCTAGGGGTTGAAGGTTCAATCCTTACCACAAGCGATAGCAACATAAGAATAACAAGTATTAATTTACTAGTTTGAAAAGTGTTGTTTTTTATCTTCTATTTTATACGTAATATTAAATTGATTTTAACGCCAATACGTTCAGCATGTCAAAATCTGGTTTTAAAAAATATACATTTTTTTTAGCTACTGCATATCGTCTTTCCAATAAATTTACATGGGTCGGGAAATAACGTGATTACCGAATAACATATAAAAGTTCTCCATGATCATGCATTTATGGTGTCAACAACATTAATTACTAATTAGATATTTTAATATTAAACATTTTTTTGTCCGGATTTTTGCAATTTTAGAATAAATAATTGCGTTGAAAACGATCATGACGGTTTCCGAGGTCGACACCAGACCCTGAAGAAGTCCGGGGAGGAAAACGGCCGAAATGTTTGTGACACTATCAAACAGAGATGGAAATCAATACGAAAACTGTTAATAATAAACTTTTATTTTATCAATTAAAAATATATTAGAGAAATTGTTATTTATTATTATTATTATTGTTTATGTTTATTAATATTATCATTTGACGAACTTGCTCGAAGTGTTCACAATGTTGTTTGTTTTTTTTTTGTTGTTTTTTTTTTAACTAGAACACTAGTTGAAATCATGAAGTCATTGAAAATTCATTCATTTTAAATATTGTGATATGATAAATTAACAATTAATAAATTAAGAATATTACCAACTTTGTGAGACTATATAAAGGTTTAAGCAAAACCTGTTAGTAATACGGTATTAAAACAATTCTTCTTATTATTTTGTTAATTAAAATCACTCACCTGAAGATTAAAGTCGCCGACTTTCTGGTCGGATTTCAAGTAACTCATGTGCCGACCCAAATGGCCTGTCTCTTCACAACACAACTACCTCTGATTTTAATTTTAGGGATAATATTTTTTTTAAGAAACAAAGACGTAAGAATGGGACATTGGTTGCTTGTGACAATCATTCACTGTCCTACATGGCCGTACACATAGAAAAGAGTTTTCTTTGTTGTTGTTTTTTTTTTTTAAGTAATAGCAAAATATAAAAAGACACTTGTGAATTTGTTGGCTTGTGTTGTGAGACAAAAAAGTCGATGTCAGTTTCCACAGCTGATGATAGACAAACCGACTTACCTCCCTTGCCACAGAGATAGTTTTAATAACCAAACACAATGGTCGTCCTATAAAGTTAAGTGCGACTAATAATGTAATTTTCTGCATCTTAATCACTTAGAAAGTGACACAATCAAAATAGTAGTAAGCAAAAAAAAACAAAAAAAACGAACGCTGCAATCACCAATAAAAATAATTACACACATATATATATATATATATATATATATATATATATATATATATATATATATATATATATATATATATATATATATATGCAGGGCTTTACGGAGCCCTCCAAAAAGGAGCACGCTCCTTTTTGCTGGAGCGAAGGAGAGGAGGGCTCATTTTATATTCAGCAGGAGTGGAGCGAGAGCAACTCCATTTGTAACTAAAGAGCGGTGGTTTTATCGCTCCGCGCTACATCGACATGTTACATTTTTGATGGGATATTTTTCTTTAGGCAGGAGACAATTTGGCACCAAATGTCTTTAAATGCGCCAGTGAGTCTATAGATGTCTTTGAAGTTATTTTTTCTTATAGATTTGAACTATTTTTGTATTTATGACAAGAATGTTTATTGCTGATTGAATAAATAAGCCAATTTTTCTTTTAATGCGTGTTTTTAAATAAAGAATTTAAGGTTCAATTATACTATAGGGGCCGTTGGATTTTCTCGCCCATTTCGCTCGGTATTCACCTAAATGTTCGATAAAATCGATTTTTGGGGTGAAATGGTACATTTTGTCTTAACAAAAAATTCTAATTTATTTTTTAGCATATATCAAATTGAACTTTTATGCCACATTTTTACCCGTCGTCTTTTCGGCGACATTTTGTTATTCTTAAATTCACGACTAGTATGTTTTAACCTTTTTATGTTTGCTTTTAAATTCGTTAAATTCCGTTAACACTTGCTTTTGTAAATAGAATGTTCAAAGTTTTTTTTGTGTGTAATGAAATGTTAAAGCAGAAAAAATATCTTTAGTCCAAGGAAAAAATATATTTAGTTCAAGGAACAAAACAATAAAGGATCCGTGACACCACCACGACTAGATAATGATATATATATATATATATATATATATATATATATATATATACAGGGTGTTTCAAAAGTCTTGGGAACATAACGATTTTTAATAACTCAAAAACTATTAGGAGTTGAAAAATGAAATTGGTACCGTTGGAAAGGTTAAAGTTTCAAGTTTTGTGGGGAATCTTCAAAGTTGCTCAATATGAGCACCATTCGTCACACGGCAGACATCTAGTCGATAGTCCATTTCCTGCCAAACGCGTTCCAGCATCTTGACGTCAATGGTTCCCACAACTGCCGTTACTCGAGCCTTTAGTTCGTCAATATCTCTTGGAAGGGGCGGCACATAGACTTGTTGCTTGACAAAGCCCCAAAGGAAAAAGTCACACGGGGTAAGATCTGGAGACCTAGGAGGCCAGGGCATGAGAACGTCATCACCTCGCCCAGATCTCCCAATCCATCTACCAGGCAGCCTTGTGTTAAGAAACTGCCTTACTCTAAGACTCCAGTGTGGTGGTGCACCATCTTGTTGAAAAATGAAGTCATCAGATTCTGCTTGTTCCAACTGAGCCATTAACCAGTCTTCCAGCATGTTGAGATAGGATTCACCAGTGATAGTTGCCTCTTCAAAGAAGAACGGTCCAGACACCTTTCTTGGAAATTGCACAAAACACGTTCACTTTTGGTGAATCTCGCTCGTGCTCAAGAAGTTCATGAGGATTCTCAGTACCCCATATGCGAGTGTTATGCTTGTTAACTTTGCCATTCAGATGGAAGGTCGCCTCATCGCTAAAAACAAGCCGGTCATCAAAGCCGTTATCTTCCAACTTCTCTTGCATTGCAATGCAAAAGTCACGGCGAAGTGGCTTATCAGTGTCCTTCAACTTTTGGACCAACTTGAGCTTGTAAGGTACCATTTGTAGTCGTTTTCTTAAGACACGCCAGACAGTTGCTGGAGCAAGCTGAAGTTCCCTGCTGGCTCTTCTCACTGATTTACCGCTGAAAGGCTGTCCGAACTTGCTCAACTGCATCTTCTGAAGTTGAAGGGCGACCTGTTCGCTTACTTGGGCACAAACACCCATCTTTCACAAATTTAGCATGCCATCTGACAATGGATTTCCTTTCAGGGGCTTCTTTTTTAAATTTCCTGCGAAATGCACGCTGAACACATGTCCACGATTCAGTCTTTGCAAATTGGAGGACGCAAAATGCCTTGTCTTGTTTAGAGAACGCCATTACTGCACCTGGAAAGATAACACGAAAATCATTAGTATGACCAAAAACTTGATTAAGCAAGCTTTAAAATGGCACCAGTTTCATTTTTCTACCTGGAATAGTTCATGAGATATACGCATTTGTAATGTTCCCAAGACTTTTGAAACACCCTGTATATTAGTACTTCATGTATCCACATAAAATATTATAAGGAGATATAATTTTTGATGTGTCAGTTTTCAGTATTTACTTCAACAGTGCTCGATATGTAAGTAGAGCTAGGTAGTAAGCAATGAAAATATATATGGCAATCAAGCTACACAGAGGCATTTAGCCTGACGATTCCCCCCGGGGATGAAACACGGGAGCCTCTGTGTAGCTTGATTGCCATATATATTTTCATTGCTTACTATATATATATATATATATATATATATACAAATTATTTATTTAAATACTATACATTACAGATTCCAGAGATGTAGTATGGTTTCATTGACACGAGTAGGTCTTTACTGTTTAGAAAAGACCATTATAACCCATCTCAAGTCGTCAGTTCCTCATGGAAAAAGGACAGTAAAGACCTACTCGTGTCAATGAAACCATGCCATCTCTCTGGAATTTGTAATGTATAGTTTTTAAATATATAATTAATATACATATGTTTGTGTGTGTGTTTTTGCCCATAACGAAAATAAAATCCTCTGGATTTTATCTATCCATTTTTTTTTTCAAAAGGGAATTATTTTCAAATATTTTTAGTTTCATTCCTTTTTCAAAGGGATAAAAATATGGCCTAATCCCAGCAAAAGTCTCTATTCACGGGGTTTTCTGCCTGGAACTTTTTTTTCTTTTAAGAACTTTCTTGTCCTTGTTTTTTTTTAAAATAACTCTGTTTTTTTTTTTTTTCAAATACATTTTTTAAAAGGCTTTCTAAGACTTTCAAAAAAAGAGAAAACAAATACGTTACTTGAAGTAACAGAGTTTAACAAACGTTCTTCCCCAAACGTAAATTTGTCTGGAACTGTTGAAACTGGCGCCAAAAAAAACACTAAAGACGGGTGTCATCTCAATCAACCAATCAGGGCTTAGCTTCCTTCCTCATTGCCAATGCTGCTGATGATAATGATGATGATAATAATAGTGGAAAAGGGCAGGTGATGATAACGATGAAGTGGAAGGGTCAGGGCATGGCTGATGCATCGTGGTAACAGGTTGACTTTCCCTCCTCCATTACAACACTGCTAAATGTCTAAGAGAATAAATTTTCCAAACTCTCTTGACAAGAAAAAAAGAAAAATCTGCTCTGGACAAAAAAGAAAGGGGGAAAAAAATTTATCTGGACCAAAATTCCACCAATATCACTTTCAAGGGGGAATGGAACATATTTAATTTAAAAAATACCTATCATTTTACAACAGGTAATCTCTATCATGAATCTACTTACAGGTTCTAAAATAGTAGACCAAGCTGGAATATCAGAACGATCTCTCAAATTCACAACAGACCGGTAAGATCCACACCGGCATTAGAAGAGAGGCGAATACAACTATCCCTCTGCTTAGGGAAGCTACTAGAGGTGGAGAATCTGAAAGAAACTGAGAAACAAGCAAGGAAATCACAGTTTCAAAGGCTTGTCGAGCTCCACACATCAACCTAGACAAACCAAGCCTGGTAAGGTTTTTTTTATGGAAATCAATCCAGTCAAGGCGTGAAACTAAAAAAAATACTATTTCAAGGTAAAAAACTAGCCAACGATTAGAGTTGGATGGATAGATTCTAACCCAGAAAGCAGCAATTATTCCCCCTTTATCATAAATATTGCTCATGGAATGTGAGGACTAAAGGACAAAATAAGGGAAGCCAGAGTAACCGAAAGTAAACCCAAGGTCCACTTTTTACTCGCCTCGTTTACAAAAAAGCTCAGGTATATGACACTCAAAGGACCATCAAAAATCCCCATCAAGGAGAGATCTGAGCTTCCCAGCTTCAGCATTAGGGACCTAACCTCAAAGTCAACAAAATCCGTTTTTTAAAAATTAGAATTTTGTTCCAAGAGGAAAATCCCAAAGCAAAATAATTTGGGCTAGAATAGCCTTCACAAAATTGCAGAAAATCTAGAAAGCATGCAAAGGCCCCAACACCTGAAGTGGATTCAAGTTCAGGAAAGGTCCCACAGAAAGGAGCAGCTCCAACCTCATACCAGCCCAGTTCTGCAGAAGACTTCTACAAGATATAAACTACACTTGTGCAGACTTTCTAAGGGGCCGAACTACACACCATGTCGTCAGCAAATACTCCAGACCCTATCAACAGGCAACACTCAACTGAAATCAGGATGATGCAGTCAAGCTTGAGTTTACTAAACTCTCGCCAGAATAATCTCCTCTTTACCCCAACAAGGTGACAAGGAGATATAGGACAAGAAGTCCAAAATCTTGGAGAGGCTTTTTCTCCTACTGCGCACACCAGCACAGAATGAATTGCACAAATTTTGTACTTTAAAAATACCAGGGTTATTTAAATTAACCTGTACTCTTTCTTGGAAGAGCTCTGTGCTCTGTGTAATAGTCATCCAAATCTACCAACATCTTGGCAAGGGGACAGTAATTGGCCAGTGGTAACATGCGCCTTCAAACTTACATGAAAATCAATGCATGTAGAATGCAGGGCTTTGCCATCTAGACAACTGCCCAGATCCAAACCGTCTCTCTGACTATCAGTTGACTGCCTCGGCAACAGAAGCTATCTCCCAATAATAATCGGCACAATGGCCATATCAAACTTCCACCTGAATCCCTTCATAAATTTTCTCAAATTCCAGGAGTCCATGTTCAACAAATTGTGGACGAAACTGGAGTCGTTAATAACACCTGGGAAATGTAGAGCCTCTGCATTCCTATTTATCACAGTCTTAAGCTGCGATATAACCTTCACTAAGCCAAACCTGCCTGTAATTAGTGAATAGGCCTCAGCAACCGGACATTTTAGTTCAGTTGAAACCTTGACTGGCATAATTCTTGAGGTTTTAAAGGCCACAGGAATGCTTACATAATAACTCTGCTTACACCTTCAGAGAATTCCTTCACATTAGAGGAGTCCTTATTTAAAGATGAAAAATCCGCATTCGCGGCAGAGAAACAAGCATATATCTGTTCAGTTAAAACCGATACAGAAGACAACCACACTATTATGTCAGGTTTCATAGCACAGAAAAAGGGGTCTAGACAAATCTCCTTCAGACTTACACACGTTCAGAACAAAGACTATCTTATCAATGACAAGCTTTCTCTTCATAACAAGCTTGCTGAACGATGAAGTGGCTGACATGATGTGGCTTTTCAAAATGCTAGACAAAATCTAAGTAAATAGAGAACGCAATTGAAAAAATAAGGGTTCTTAAATGTCACGCAGAATGCAGTTCGCTAAAATTATAACCAAAAGGAAAATTATTAAAAAATCCCTTTATAGCTAGCTAAAACAAGTACGCATTAACCTGATGTTTACTAAAGCCTGATGTTGATGAAACCTAATTAAATCGAAACTATTCAGAATTAAGAGTCCCTAT
The DNA here is from genome assembly GCA_963556195.1 of Sepiola atlantica. NCBI lineage: Eukaryota > Metazoa > Mollusca > Cephalopoda > Sepiida > Sepiolidae > Sepiola > Sepiola atlantica. The sequence continues at coordinate 91,434,705 of OY744516.1, forward strand.
TTACTTTCCTCCCCACGAGGGCAGAGTTAGACACAAGGTCAGTTGTAATGTGGGGAAAAATCCACCTCCTAAAAAGAAGAGCGCACTGGATTGGGACAAAATAAATTACCTCAGAAGGATTGTTTCTCCCCCAAGAAGGAAGTAATGCCTGGGAGGATGGTATCATGACCACAGAACAAAAGCTACACTATTCCCCAAAGGAAAAGGTAATGTCTGGGAGGATGGTATCCCGACCACAGAAAAGATACTACATTAACTTCCTCAAAATAAAAGGAGGTAATGCCTTGGACGATGGTATCATGATTACGGAACATATACTACACTATCCTCCCCCCCCCCCTCCAAAAAAAAGAGATGATAATGTCTGAGAGGATGGTCTCATGACCACAGAACAGATACTACACTACCCTCCCTAGGATGAGGCAATGGTTGGGTGGATGGTCTCATGACAAAAAAAAAGATACTACCCCTAATGAGGAGGCAATGCCTGTGCAGATGGTCTTATGACAAAAGAACAGATACGACCTTCTCAAAGGAGGAGGTAATGCCTTGGAGAATAATATCATGACAACATAACAGATACTATACTACCCCCCTCTAAATTGAGCATTGAAGAATAGTACAACATTGACTTCATATTTAGTAGTAATAGTATAGCTTGGATTCAAACAGATACCAAATCTCCTTTAGCAATAACTGTTTTTTTAATCTCTATTTATAAAATTATTGGATGTAAACAGCTTCAAAAACTTTCAATCTTCTAATTGAATGAGGATTTACTAAGAATTTTAAAGCCAGTTTAAATGATTTTATATTCGACAGTTTAAATGCTTCCAAATAACTATTAAAAAGAAGATTTAAATGGCTTATTCGTTTAAGAAGAAACCAAAATGCATTCTGGTTTCATAAATTTTGTAGTCCTATATTTCATCCACTGAATCATCATCACAAGCCATGATGAAGAGAAATCTTACTGTTTACATAAACTATATCAGTAACCAAGGAGTGCTTTATTCGTTTTTATGAAGATCTTTACAATATCGCTAATCGCAGTCTTTCTCATAGCTTGTGATTATGGCGCAATGGATAAAAGCTTGGACTGTACAAAAAGCAACCGTGTTTCAATCTCAGCTTTAAGCACTTGCCTGACTAGCTATGCTGAAGAGCTGTGAAACAGTGAAACACTCTGTCTATGGATGACTACATATATTCACCCACCCTACATACCACAGTGCGCAACCCACAAATAGGTAGAGAGAAAGAGAGGGGAGAAAGAGAGAGAGAGAGAGAGAGGGGAGATGAAAGATAAAGAGAGAGAGACAACGTTTAGCAATATTGTAAAACTCTTTTTAAAAACGAATAGAGCACTCTTAGGTGGATGATATTGTTGATATAAGTAGTATGACTTTTCTTTCTCATGGTTTGTGATGATGGTGCAGTGGATAATAGCTCGGACAGTCAAAAAAACGACCGGTTTTCAATCTCAGCTTGAAGCACTTGCCTGTCTAGCCACACTGAAGAGCTGTGATACAGCGAAACAGTCTGTCCGTGGATTACTACATATATTCCCCCCACCGACTTACCATAGTGCTACACCCACAAAAAGGTAGAGAGAAAAATAGAAAGGAAGGAATAGAGAGAGAAAGCGAGAGAGAGAGAGAGACAGCGTTTAGCAATATCGCAAAGCTCTTCGTAAAAACAAATAGAGCACTCTTAGGTGACTGATATTGTTTCTGTAGGCAGTGAGATTTCTCTTTCTCAAAACGACAGGGTTTCAATCTCAGCAGTCATTTGTCTGCCTAGCTACACTGAAACTGATTAACAGTTTGTCTGTGGATGCCTACATATGTGCCCCCACCCACTTACTACAGTGCTCAACCCATAACGGGTAGGGAGAGAGGGGGAGAGGGGGAGAGAGAAAGAGAGATGGAAAGAGATGTTTTAAACGAAAAAAATACTATGTGTCACATGAAGGTCAAGTAATCACTAAATCTTCTTTTGTCTTCGCAACTGATGGAACTGTCATGGACAGCATCAGCATCTGAAGAAGATGATGACTAAGCCCATGAGATTCCCGCTGCCTTACTCACAGACCGTCGTATTTAATGGATGCTACATCGATTGGTTTACAGGGATCACACTTTACAAGTTCGGAAATTGGAGGCACTCGTTCAAGCGAGGGAGAAGGAGAGAGGTCAGATAGATAGACAGATAGACAGATAGATGAACAGAAAGAATACATATATAAATACAAGTGAATGTGTGTGTGTGTTTATTAGTGTAAATCCTAAAAAAATTATGCTTCACTAGTGTTCACACTAATATCCATATAAAATAATGTCTGCATTGGTGAAGTTGAAAGAAAAAAAAGAAGAAAGAAAGAAAACGTCTCAAACTGGAAAGTTTTTTTAAAAAATTTAATATTTTATATGAATATTAGCGCAAACACTGGCAAAGCATGAATTTTTTTTTCTGTAATTTTTGACGGAGGACACACTAGTATTACGTATATATATTTGCAATATTTACTTAAACAGTGCTCAATAGTGGGTAGAGGTTAATAGAGCAATTAGTCTGATGGCCCCCCCTCCCCGTTCAGAAATTGGAGGCACTAACTCAGGGAGACAGATGGATAGACGGATAGAACACAAATGTGAATACAATTGAATGTATGTGTGAACCTCCATAAAATATGATGGGAAAAAATTATGCTTCGCCAGTTTTCGCACTAATTTTCATATAAAATAACGTCTCAATCAGTGAAGTTAAAAGAAAAAAATGAAAAAGAAAGAAAAACGTCTCAAAAAGGAATTTCATTTAAAATTTAATATGAATATTAGTGCAAACACTGGCGAAACGTAACTTTTTGTTTTGTAATTTTTGACGGAGGGTGTACACTTGTATAATATATTGTGTATATATATTTCCAGCAGTTACTTCAACAGTGCTCAATACGTGAGTAGAGCTTAGTAGAGCAATTAGCCTAATGATTTTCCATGTTCCGAAATTGGAGGCACTAACTCAAGTGATTGTTGTTTTGTTTAACGACATATCAACCCTTTTCGGGTTATTTAATGCCAAATCTGGTCATTTTGGTAAAAGTTTTTATGCTTCAAGTCCTTTATATCTTCAAATATTTATTCATGGTGTTTGGTTTGGTTGTTTTGTTTTACAGCATATCAACCCTTTTCGGGTTATTTAATGTCAAATCCGGTCATTTTTGGTAGAAGTTTTTATGCTTCAAGTCCTTTATATCTTCAAATATTTATTCATGGTGTTTGGTTTGGTTGTTTTGTTTTACAGCATATCAACCCTTTTCGGGTTATTTAATGCCAAATCCGGTCATTTTTGGTAAAAGTTTTTATGCTTCAAGTTCTTTATATGTTCAAATATTTATTTGTGTTGTTTGGTTTGGTTGTTTTGTAGAGGAAAAATATTGTTTTTGTTTTTGGCTTTGCAGAACATGATTCAGTTTTGCAAAGGGAAAGAAAAAAAACAATAACATCAATGTTTGGTGCATTTTTGGTCAGGAAGCTGGTATCTTCAGACAGCCTGATCTGGTAGCACCAGATAACTGAAGTGAGAGAGACAGAGAGGAGTCAGATAGATAGAAAGACAGAACACAAATGTGAATAGAAGTGTGTGTATATGTTTATGTGTGTGTGCATGTGTATGTATGTATGTGCTTATTTGTATACTAGTGTACACTCTCCATCAAAAAATTATGCTGCGCTAATTCTTACATATATCTAAGAGTCAATTTTGATTCTGTGTTATAGAAATCGCGATAGTTAACATATCGCGATTTCTATAAAAAACATTCAAAAAGTTTTTCACAGAATTTAAAGACACCATTGAAATTTTCCTTTGATTCCATCTGGGGTCACAAGGGACAATTATCGGTTAGGTCTATAAAATAACTAAAATGTATTAGAACGTGAAGAAATGAAATTCATTTTTTTTAACAGATTTTCTTCGTTTCATAAAACAAAACTAAAAGTAAGCAAAGAATATTTGAGTGAAGAATGTATCAAAAAAAAGGTTTAAACATTTAAATACTTATTTTTATTTACTACCCTTTCCTTTCCTTTTTTTATCATTTATTTTTTTCTTATCCTTAGACAAGAGAAAATAATCGACGTATCGTGCTCTAGACCGTCACAGCTCTAGCCACATCCAGAGATTTCACAAAGCCTTTAAACTTGAATTAAAGATTAAAGGCAAACAAATTCCAGTATAATGGTACCAAAGTAACCAAAGAAATAAAAGATAATTTTAGCATGCGACCTTGTTGTATAAAAGAACCATTTAAAGCGAACTTGACATTTTACGGCCCCTTAGACTATAAATTGACTTTTAACGATCCCGCTACACCCACAGCGTGCTTAACATTTCTTGCCTCTCCACAATGTTTTTAATATGGGGAAATCCTTCTCCTTTTTCATATTTACACCGAAACATAGAGTTAGGGTTAGGGCTAATGAAGTGCATGTATGTTTTGTTTTTCATTCAACAATTTATTATCCCTGACACTACTATTCACAGCTTATAATGGCATTGCAAGCCTTCTTGTAAACCCTCCTTATGTATGTTGCGATTTTTAGATCTCATTTTGTTTGGTGACGCCCTCGTGCCCTTTCCCTGTTGTTATTATGGCGACCACCATTCAAATGTGCCATATTTTTGTGGTCACAAACTATTTAAACATGGAATTGAGTACATTGGGATTTGTTCTCCAATCACGATGATCAGAGTTGGAGAACATAATCACATGCATTACCACAAAATTGTGCACTCAATACTCATGTGCTGCGTTCACTCTGGCAAAAATAGAATTTAAAAGAAACACAGTTTTCTGAATCCAACGGCCATTTTTTTGTCCCTACCTCGTAGGAACCGGATGTCTACAACTACGTCTATACACTGCCTTTAAGTAACTGGCAGCAGGCAACAGCCACACAGAGATCCCGTCACTTGACACAGTCACACTCAGTATCACTCACCAGAAGCCAGCCAATGAGAGGTCATCTTGTTTCGACCCGACTCCATTACATAAAAATGATGTATCCTTATTACCCTGATAGCTGATGTTTTCAACAACAAACCTGTCCTTCTAAATTATGAATAACTCGCGTCGTCCGTTCGTTCACCACCAATTCCTGTTGATCACATTCCAGTCACACATGATACTGGACCGACGAGACGCCAAGGGTTAACTATGACGTCACACTGATGCTGAGGGACCATCTATCCTGACGAATCCACATCACAGCTCAAGACCCACACATCCTTATGTCTTGTATTCATTTATGATCAATACAATTTCTTTAAATCTAAATTCCTCTGTCTGTTTTCCTATCTACCATACGATTTTTATAACATGTACATCAGCAGATGAACTCTAGTCAAAACTTTGTCGAACCTCAGACAATATTATTACACATTTTTGAGCGGTACATTATCTCACTTCTTTTTATAATAAACTAGCAGGGGCAATAGTGTAACATTTTTCTATTAAAACTTCTATCTCTCTATCTCTCTTTATCCGTCTATCTATCTTTCTCTTTTCCCCTCCCCCATTTTCACTCTCCCTCTCTCCAACACCCTCTTTCTATTCCACCCAGCCCATTCCTCTCTAGCTCGATATACACACACACATGCACACAGGCAACTCTCTTTTATTCGAGGAATGAGTCATATTTTCTTTCCAAATGGCTGAAAAACCGACACCCCCTATCGAAACCTGACCCAGTTGACCCCCAAAGAATGAATAATTATTTTTACATTTTAGATATTATTCATCCAGGTTAATGCTGATCAAGAAAATACAAACTTTGTGGGTGTTTGTCTTATATTTTTTTCCTTTTAGTCGGACACACACACACACACACACACACACACACACACACACACACAACTGCCCTTTATATAATAGATTTTCATCAGAAATGTTAAATTTTTAGGGACTGTTAACAGTTAATTTCGCCACTAGTGTTCATCCTGGAAGGACATCATCCACACCCACACTTTATTCCTACTTCATTCTCTCCCACTTAAGTTGTTGTATTACTGCTGTGATTAAAAGAATGCCGACACATTGCTATATGAAAACATAATGATATATCTTTACTTTGGTGGTGGTGAAGGAGTGCAAGTTAGTGAGGGAGGAAGATGCACAGGCACTTGATGGGTTATTCTTCTCGGGACAAATCGCCAATCAACTGACAATATCATTTTCAGGTTGTTGCAACGCCCATGTGGAACGGTGCTGTAAATGTAGCCACGTCCCCCCAGATGATTCCAATGAATAATTATTTAATTTTTGACCATCTATCAGGTTATGTTGGTATCTTCCATCCAAGTGCTTGTCGATGCCATGTGCACCTATTTCTGTCAAATTAACTTTCAGTACATCCAACAATTATTTTATGTTTTTGACACTCGATCATGTTATTTTGTGTTCTTCTATACAGGTGTGTGTTGATGCCAATACACTTTTCAGTACACATGGCCTGGATATTAAACAAAGTCTCACTCCCACTTAGAGATCAACCTGATTGTTTTCGGTCCTAAAAAAATGGGCGGTCTACTCCTTAGAAAGGGTTGGAAAGGTCTTACTAAGCAGATTTTTGCTGTCCCATAGATACTTTCATTAAATTTATATATATATATATATATATACACACACAAAAATTTATTGGAAGTAGGTATGGGACACCACAATACAAACATCAAAAGATTAAAAATTCTTGAAGCCCTCTACATAAAAACTAAACATCCCACAATCAATAATATGAATTCCGAAACAAGTCACAACATTTAAAAGTGTCTATCATAGTAATTAACGTTACCAAATTCTTAGACGTAAAGCAATCATACTATTGAATTTCGCACGTGAGGCTTTTCATACTATCAAGACTTGTAAAAAATAAGTCGGTGCCCACAACCGGACATTGCAATCTGTAAGGATGGTCTTCATTCTGTAAAGAAGTAGCAATTATCATATATATATATATATATATATATATATATATATATATATATATATATATATATATATATATATACTAATAGAATACCCGCCCTGAGACGGGTATAAGCAATAGATATGACATTAGTTTTAAATTTTAAGGTTTCTTTCTTTCTTTGCAGGGTATGATACGGTTTCTGTGGCACCCCTCCTAAATGGTATAGTTAAAAAACCAAAAAACTAATGTGTCCACATTAGATATTCTGTTGTCTAGAATACATATTCCATAATTCATAATAAGTTCAATAGTTTAGGATTTTACAAGCACGTACATATTATTGACGCTCACCTGCACACAACGATCCTTTTAAAAATGTTTTACTTAACATAACTCAAAGTTTGATGTAGAGCAATTCTTTTCTTGATTAAATTTTTTGTATCTAACTTATTTTAAAAGTTTTTTAGGGCGGGTTCAAGTTTGAGTGGGAGTACCCCCTAAATGGTAAAGTTTACAAAATAAAATAATGTGCCCATGTTACTCACCTGGTTGCCGAGAATATATATTGCAAAATTCATAATGATCGGTTCATAAAATAAATAAATAAACAAAAACAAATAATGTGCCCATGTTACCATATCTATGAATATATATTCTGAAATTCATAATAATCTGTTCATTAGTTTAGGATATATATATATATATATATATATATATATATATATATATATATATATATATATATATATATATAGGCTTGAGCAGATATCGTTTGATGATACGTGGGAATGTTTTAAAAAGTGTGTTTATGAAAAAGCAGCAGATGTTCTTGGGCTAACGAAGAGAAAGCATCAAGATTTGTTTGATGACCATAATGCTCACATCGCTCAACTGCTACAGAAAAAGAATGAATTTCATCAAAGGTGGATTGATAGCGGCTTGTCACCTCAAGATCTGAAGTCTGTGGAACAGTCATACTTAGCTATTAAGTCAGAGTTGCAGAAAGAACTTAGACGAGTGAAGGATGAATGGTGGTGACAGATAGCTTGTGATATTCAGCATGCCGCTGATGTTGACAGTAAAGCAATGTATGACCTGATGAAGACAGTCTATGGTCCTAGCCATTCTAGTGTAACCCCATTAAAATTCAAGGATGGCACAGAGTTGATTAGGGATCCAAGCAAGCTACTTGATAGATGGACAGAGCATTATACTCATCTGTTCACTAAAACATCGATAGTCAGTACTGATGTGATAGATAGCTTGCCTCAGAGGACTATTATTGCCGAAATGGATTCTGTTCCTGCCCTCAAGGAAGTGAAGGAGGCTATATGTCAGTTGAGATGCGGAGCACCGAATGGAGATGGTATACATGTATTAGTCCTTCGTTGTGGTGAAAGACCATTGGCAGTGCAAATTAAAGGGTTGATTGACAACATCTGGTTTGACAGGCATGTTTACCAAGATTGGCATGACTCCATTATAATCTCTTTGTACAAGGGCATAGGGAGGAAAGATGAGTGCGGCAACTATCGAGGCATCTCTCTTTTGAATAGGACAGGAAAGGTATTTACCAGAATCCTGTTGAATGGCCTGAATACCTACATTTGTCCTTTTATGCTTCTTGAGAGTCAGTGTGGCTTTAGAAGAAATAGGTGTACCACTGATATGATCTTTATGGCACGCCAAATGCAGGGAAAGTGTATTGAACATCGTCTAGACCTATATCAGGTCTTTGTTGATCTGACGAAAGTTTTCAATACAGTTAATTGGGATACGCTGTGAAAGGCAAGTTGGGACGTTCTCTTAACTTTGTTAGACTCCTTCATGAGCTGCACAACATACAAGCACGTGTTAACTGCAATGGCTGTCTCTCTGAACCCGTTGCAGTTGACAATGGTGTAAAACAGAGTGATATACCTGCACTTACTTTGTTTTCCATCTATTTTGCTGTAACTCTATCATTGCCTTTCACTAACTGTGACAAAGGTGTGTATCTTCGATTTCGCACATCGGATCGGCTGTATAACTTACAGTGTTTTAAGACTTTGTCAAGGAAATTCTCCACTGTTGTTCGAGATTTGCTCTATGCAGATGACATAGCTCACTCGCAGAATGATATGCAGGGTATCATAAATTGCTTTGCATGGGCGTGTAGAAGCATGAGTTTCACGATAAGCCTGGGCAAGACAAAGGCTATGTTTGCCCCAGCCCCTAACAGCCCGTATCAGGAACCGGATATATTTGTTGAAGGCCACAGACTGTCTGTAATGGATCGTTTTCTGTATCTGGGTAGTGTTATTTTGAGGAACGGGTCATTGAATGCTGAGATAATTAGATGTATTGAACAAGCTGGTGTGTCTTTTGGTCATTTGGAAAAGTGGGTGTGGGTAGCACATGATATCAGACGGGAAACTAAGATCTCTGAGTATGAGGCATGTGTGGTATCAACTTTGTTATATGCTTGTAAGACATGGACCACTTACAGAGCTCATGTTCGCCTGCTAGAGCGTTTCCAGCAGAATTGCCTTAGGCGCTTGCTTAACATCCGTTTGGATAGCTTTACCCCTGACACCGAAGTGTTAGAACAAGTTGCTGTTCTCAGCATTGAATCTCGTATAAGTAAATGCACACTTTGGTGGGCTGAACATCTTATTTGTCTTACTGATGACAGACTGCCCAAACAAGTGATTTATGGGGAGCTAACTGGGAATACTCGTCCACAGCATAAACCTCGTAAGCGATTCAAAAATTGTCTCAAAGACAATTTGAAGTGCTTTGGAATTGATGTTGGAGGATGAGAGGGGGTGGCTGTAGAGAGGTCAAGGTGGAAGAAAGCGATTTTTGAAGGCAGCAAGCTTTTTGAAAAGAATAGGATGAAACACCAGCAGCAGAAGAGAGCAACGAGGAAGAGACAGGACATGATACCTCCAACACATGGAGGAAACATGGAATACCTAAAATGCCAAGCTTGCAATTTGGTAACTATATCACATGCAGGTTTGTTCATGTTTTGCAAAATCAAGCACGGACAAGAGGTGGCTTCATTTATGGCATCCCTCAGATTATCACAACACCTGCCACTTCTCTGGTATAATCTGTAAAAGTCTGGCAGGCATAAAGAGCCATATCCACGCCTTTCACTGATAAGTTTTACACTAATATCACATTGATACAGCAAAAGTGGTCAGATTCGAAATTGAATAGACAGCCGCCATATATATATATATATATATATATATATATATATATATATATATATATATATATATATATATATATATATATATATGGTAAGGTACACGATAGTTCATGAAAAATGAAGTGTCATGATGGACAAAATGTGTGAAAAGATGACAGACGGAAAACAAGTCAAAATGCAGGAGAAAAACAAAAACAAGAGATTTTTTTTGACCGGTTTCGTTCGTGGGGAACGTCTTCAGAAAATGAAGAATACAGAAAATAATTTTATTTTATATTGAAGGCACACACATGGGATGAGGGGGAAAAATGATCTGCTTGGATCATGTGAGGAGACATTAAGTGATGTTGGGACATGATAAGTAGGTGATACATTCTTCAAAGGCGGTGGGGGGGGAGGAAGGCGGCAGAGAACCTAGCTACGGTGAACAGAAAGGGTGGGGATGAAATTGACACATTGGAAAGTTATATATATATATATATATATATATATATATATATATATATATATATATATATATATAGTAGTTAGTCTAAAGAAGCTTTGAGTCGTTTTAAAAATATGAAAAAAAAAGAAAAGAAAATGCAGTTTAAATTCTCAGAGAAACTAACTAAATCCAAGATATCGCAGACTTAGCATTCGTTGGAAAATTCATAAAAAATTTTTTTTTTTTTAAAAGGGGGAGGGGGATTCAAGTATCTAGCAGTGAAACAAAAACAGGGGACCTTAACTTAAGCGTGAAATATTAAAACGAGGATCATCAGCTGTTTACCATGTATACACATGAAATAACATTTTCAACAATTGGGAACGTTTTAAGTAGGATGGCTCCTAGAGTAAATGTGGTATTGTGGTGACTGAGATGATTCTAGCTAAGAGTAGGAAAGACAAAGTAAGATAGGTAGGATAACCAACGACCCTCCACTCCCCACACTTTTGATGGCCTTGTGCCTTATTTCTTAAATTGTATTTTTATCTAATAGCAAATAAAAAATTCAAAATGTAGTATTTGTCCTTCTAGACTGAGGCAACATTTTTCTTGTCCCAATCCAGGGTGCCGCTTTTTGGGGAGAAGGAATTCCCCTCATTAAAAATCGACCTTGTGTCTAACTCTGCCCTCATGAGGAGGCAAGTATCTATTTACCTCCTCTCCAGGAGGCTAGACACAAGCTCAGGTAGGGTTTTTGAAACGCCAGCACTCTGGCCTACAAAAAAATTCCTGAGCAGCCCTGTCGCCATTCCCCGGTAGGGGTGCCTTAGAACTAACTCCATCTCAAATAGAGAAGTTAAAGCCTTGGAGGGGGACCTCCTAAGACTAAACAGAACCATACCTCAGCCATACAGAAGCAAAGCAACTGTCAGACTGATTGTCAAACATATATCCCAATGGAGAGGCAAGTAAATAGGGACTTAACCCTGATCCTATAACTAATGGAATGATGACGGTAAAGGTGCAGAATAGTTAACAGTGAAGAAATTGTAAAGAACAACAACAAAAATTTACTTATACCAAACTCAGTAGAATTTAATGATCTACCAACCTTTTTTTTAATTTTAATGGCGACATACGTGTCGCCATTAAAATTAAAGAAATTAAAAACAGTTTCAGAAATTTAAAAATTGCTTAAACTTTTTTTTTTTTATTTCAAAATTTTTTTTTTTCAAGCTGTTTATACGACACACAAGAAAAAAATGGTTGCCTGTCGTTAAACTATTGGGTGGAGGAGCTCATACTTAAAACAAAAATAACTTACTCTATTACTAACCCTAGGTCTGAGTGACAAGCTCCCCCACACTTAGGGTTAGTGGTAGGTTAAGTGATTTTTTTTTACTATATTTTTATTCATGGACCCCCATCCCAACAGTTATGCGTCACATGGCTATCTTTTTTTTGTTGTTTGTGTGTCGTAATGACAGCTTTGAACGTAGGTTAAGATTTTTCGAAAAATCGATATATAATTGTGTATAGGTGTTCGGATCGAGGGTCGTGTCCCCCCGATTATAAACGTGTTCGTATAATCAAGCAATGTTGCATGCAAAGACAGAGTAATAATTAACAAACAAGATGAGGTAGTTCAGATAACGTTTATTGAACGTGTGTGTACGTGGAATGCTGAAGTGTGTTATGTATGCATGTGTGTCGATGGAAAAACAGTTCTTGAAAAGGTATAAGAAGAAATGAATCTGTGTGGGGAAAGTCTTTGAAAGCCGTACACAAAGAAAATGAGTTGAGAACTCTTACTGTTGTTTGACCACGTGTTGACAGAAGAAACGTGTGTTGGTAGTTTTTATGCCGAGGCCAGTTGACAAGAGAAGAGGTGAGATGAAGCGCTGTGTCAGCGTCGTTCTGCCGAGGCCGGTTGAGTAAAGAGGAGAGAGAGAGAGAGCGCTGTGTCAGCGTCGTTCTGCCGAGGCCTGTTGACAAAAGAAGAGAGAGAGAG
>OY744516.1:91449815-91482315 GCA_963556195.1 Sepiola atlantica
ATATATATATATATATATATATATATATATATATATATATATATATATATATATATATATATATATATATACTAGCATATTTAACCGGAGTATTGAAAGCAAAATAGAAGAGTTAAAAAGTGTGTAACATCTTTCTTTTAAAGCTTCTCCCCTCTATAGCCCCTCTCTTTCTCTATCAACCTCCTCTTCCTTTTTATCATATTGACGCATTACTACATAATAGTATAATAAAATCTCTCTGAAAAAATGTATTTACTTGAAGCAACAGCGTCCTTATCGCCTGTCAGTCTTTGCGTCGGCTTTTTCCGCCGGCTTACGTAAACTGCCGGGAGATGCCGACGCAAAGTTGGCAGAAATTGGCTCTCATTCTATAGCAGAACCGCCTAATAGACCAGTATCGCCCGGGCCTTTGGGTCTGGATTTGCGCCGGTCTATTGAAGGTTGTCGGTCCTGTGCAGTTCTGGGAGGTGCACCCTCCCCGGCTTTGCCTCTCCCCTTTAGGGAGGAGTGAGTTTGTTGCTTGCTGTCTGAGGCGCCCCTACCGGGGAATGCCGACGGGACTGCCCAGGCAATTTTTATACAGCCAAAGTGCTCAAATTCTCGAGCGCTGGTTCTTTCCCACTTTCCCGACCTTGTGTCACATCTTGCCTTGTGCGAGGAAGATAAATAGAAACTCTCCTTTATATAAGGGAAGACTAGTGTACATCATCCGTCAAAAATGACGAGGACAAAAATGCTTCGTCAGTGTTCGCACTCGCTATTTATCTATTTTTTTTTCACACGGCACATCTGAAACTCGGGCTGAAGAAAGAGGACAACAAACTTGTTTACGGTGTATAATGGTGAAAAAAGAAAACTCGATGTACTTTTAAAGCAAGCTTGGGATCGATAATACGTGATATCATTCACACAGAAGAACGTAAAAGATATTTTGTTATATATATATATATATATATATATATATATATATATATATATATATATATATATATATATTATATCCCAAAATGGCTGCCAATTTGTATCGACTAGTTTTGTCTTATTTGTGACGAGGCAAATTGATCCGCCGTATTAATTTGTTATCGGATTTTTACGGATTTCCTTTATAGTTACATCGAAGCAGTTAGCTCCCAAAATGGCTGCAAAATTTTATCGACTAGTTTTGCCTTATTTTCGAAGCGGTTGACAAGGCGAGTTAATCCACCGTATTTATTTGTCGGATTTTAATTTATTTTGCAAATACTTTTCGGATTAAATTGTATTTTTAAAGACAATTTCTTCGGCAGTATTCTATATTGGATTGGCGATTTAGTCGTTTCACAGCCAAAATCACAGCGGACAATGAATCGGCTGCTTTTTTTCTGTTTTTTTTTTTTCGACCTCACAAATAAATAAGTATTTATTTGAGACTAATTTCAAATAAACCTTAAATTATTTTAATGGAAACATAGTCCCAAACAATTTATTTGGGTTTACTTACTTATTTGTGAGGTCGGAAAAATCAGAAAAAAAGCAGCCACCATTCTGGCTGTGAAACGACTAAATCGCCATTGGATTATTATGATATTTAATTTGTGAGATATTTCAATTTCATTTTTAATAAATACTGTTTGATTTTATTATTTGTTTCTTACAAAATGAAACATACCACTTCACCCTACTACTAACCCTAAGTCCAGGTGGCAACATTAAATTAAAATTACACGAAACCACCCGTGACCCGTTGGATCAGTATTTGTTATATATATTATAAACTTTCTCTTACTTTCTGTGTCCCTCTCTCTCTCTCTTCTCAATGAATATTATCAGGACAGTTTTCTGCAACTGCCATTCACGCATTCAATTAAATACATATCTTTCTTGATAATTAGCATGAAGTGTGCCCGGTGACAAACAAGATAAGAAACAAGATTCAAAAAGTTTTATAAGTATACTAGAAAAATACCCATCCCAGAACAAATATAAGTAATATGTATATCATTTGTTGGGGGGGGGGGGATAGTTTGCGATTTCGGGGCTACCTCTTAAATGGCAAATTCCCCCCCCCAAAAAAAAAAATGTGCGCACGTTACTCACAGTGTTGCCTAGAATATGTATCCCATAATGCATAATGATAAGTTCATTAGTTTAAGAGTTTACCCAGCACATACATATTATTGATGCTCAAGTTTTGTTTGGGGGATTCGAGTTTGGGACACACACTCTCTAAATGTTACAGTTTACAAAAAAATATTGTGCCTACATTACTCATCGTGTTGCCTAGAATATATATTCCATAATTCATAATGATCGGTTCATTAGTTTAGGAGGAGTGAATCCTATGCAATATATATATATATATATATATATATATATATATACACAAAAATAATTGTACCCGCAATTTAAAAATCCTAGAAGCACTATATAAAAAAAAACTAACATTAACAAAATAGCCTTTAATATCGGTACTAATGTATTAAACGTCTTCCATAATTAAATTAAAAAACAAAATAAATAAATAAATTTGAAAGTACATATAAAAATAAATAAATAAATAAAATAAAAACAATAAATACACAAATGCATAAATAAACAACAGACTCAATTACACCCCCTTTTGTTTCTTCTGACAAAATTACCAAGAAAATAATATATATATATATAGAGTGTCAGAATATTTTGAAAAGAAATCAATAAAGTGCTCGATCGTAAGAATGCGAGAGCTAAAATACAAAATATTTATTTTAAAACTACATTAAAGTTTCCAGAGATGTACCATGGTTTCATTGACACGGCTAGACCTTTACTGTTTAGAAAATGCCCTTAGAACCCATTTCAAATCATCAGCGTCTCACAGAATGAAGCCAGTCCGAAAAAGTAAAGGCCGACAATGATCATTGCTTTTATCGTCTGGTGTTTTGTCTCAAGTGTCCCTTTTGGAAGAAGTACCGTGTTAACAGGGGCTGTATATTGTCACATATAACATGTAGGCGAATTAGGATTTTCTAAGCCCAATATATTTTATTAATTGTATCTTAGACGAACAGAGATGATTTTGTTATATTATATTTTTTCCCTTTTTTGTAACCAGGTGGTCTGAGAGGAAAAGCGGCGCGTGCCATTTCCTGTTAACACACCTTCTCCTTGCCCTACCCCAACCCTGAGATGACACATGGCCTGACTTTAAGTAAAAGTACATGTCAATTTTCGCAGAGAATTCAAATTTCCTGCCAAAACGTCCACGCTATGGTACCCGTTAGTAATGGATCTGTGATATTTCGTGAAGTGGCCTTTGGTCGCGTTCATGTCTGTCGTTTTTATAATGTTCTTGATCGAGTGGGATCTAACCTCGTTGCCACTCTCTGGAGGTAGGGATCCTCCAATGTTTGTTCCCTGCCACCCGTTGGACTGCCCCGAGTCACTATCCGCCATATCAGACTCCGACTGAGCCATAGTCTTTGTAGTACTATCCCCAGTACGATCCCCGAGAGTATCGACGGCGGTATCGCTCGAAAATACGAGTCGAGTCCGACAGCTGATTTAAGTCTGAGAGCTGTACGACTGGCTGCTCCGAGTAACCCTGTTCCTTCGCTGTCACGGTAGAATTGTTCATCCGCTTCCTTCGTGCTTATCGATTTGTTCGCGTAGTTAAACTCGTGACGTTTGGCCGCCCAGTCTAGTTTACTTAACGGTGGTGTGTATTTATGTTTTCTCAGGTCTGTACCCGGTCCCAGGAATCGGTGATAAGGTCTGACGAACGCGATCGGGCGTCTTCTTGCTCTGCGTATCGGAGGCATAATGACGTATTTCCTGTTTGTTTTACATCCGTTTGTATTTCCCGCGCTTTTAGCGTATCCGCTTCCGGTGATGCAATAATTTAAATAAATTGTTTGCAGCAATGGAATGGTACAGTATTAGTATTGGCACTATACCATTTCATTTATGGTACAATGGTATGGCGTAGATTCCTACGGCCATACCTGCCACAGTCAAATTTTATTCAATTGCCCATTGGATGGTAGTATAACGTAAGGAATCTACGCCATACCATTGTACCATAAATGAAATGGTATAGTGCCAATACTAATACTGTACTACTCAATTGGACACGTGACCGACGCTCATATATACTGAGAAAGAGAGAGAAAGAATTGCTGCCGGAGGCTCTCGCTATCAGGTGCATTGTGATACATGCATGCACGATACTGCTAACCAACAACAAAGGTATGGGTTCTAAAGTTGATTAAAATAATATTGCAACTTAATGACTGCATAGGGTCATTTTGAGGACACCCTTATGCCTATGTAGCATATATTCATGCACCGAGGCTGCTTGGCTATTATGCCGTCATTGTAAAATGGAGACTGACTTTATAACTGTTAAATATTGGGCTAGTAAACCCGCTAGTATATAATTTGATCGCAATAAAATAATAATAAAAAATAAACAGGTGCATTATTTAGCTTTATGTTGATGATCGATATTATTAAGAAATAACTGAAATGCGAAGGCAAAAAAAATCTAGTGTGAGATTCGAACACTCAAAGATCCCATAAAATATTGGAACTGAAGGTGAACGCTTTACCTACAAGGCCACGAATCATACGAAAATATTTTGTCTTTTTAACCTACTTAAAATGTTTATGAGTTCAGTGTAGGGATACAAACTCTGCATATATCTAAAATAGTTTGAGTGTCTAAAATAACAGAAAACGAGGGTTCAGTTGGGGTCAACTTAGTAAACTTGAAGATTAGCTCGATTCAACTATGGGAATTGATGAAAATACGATGCCACATAGCTTAAAGGC
Source organism: Sepiola atlantica (assembly GCA_963556195.1). Taxonomy (NCBI): domain Eukaryota; kingdom Metazoa; phylum Mollusca; class Cephalopoda; order Sepiida; family Sepiolidae; genus Sepiola; species Sepiola atlantica. The sequence continues at coordinate 91,454,607 of OY744516.1, forward strand.
AGAGTGATTGAGAGAAGTTGTGAGTTCGATTTGAAGTCTAAAAGTGCTTACATCTTATTTTAAAATGTCCTGATAAGATATTATTAAACAGTAATTATCGACCTTTATCTGTCTACCCCCACACCCACCACCCCACTGATCAGTAATTTGGAACAAGTACAGGATGAATAAACCTTTTTCGTCTTCAACAGCTTTGTTTTGACTTGTCCCTTTTTATCGAGGTATAAAAGAACTCAGTTGCAGGTGGCATTTCCTCAATCTAGCAAGATCACATGAAAAAGGCAAGCAGCACAAGGTAAGATTATGATCTTCCACGTATGACACAAGGTTGAAACGCAACATAAGCGATATAACTCAAATTGGATCAAATGAATTTGAGACACCCCAGAATGAACAACGACCAAAAGGACAAATTTCACCTTAACATTTCTTTTTTTATTTATATCAGATATAATTATTAACAAAACAATATGGCATATTTAAGTAAAAGGAAGTAAAATACAGAATAATTAACAGTCAAGAATTCGTAAACAAAAAAGAAAAAGAATAAATAATTTATAGCCAATGCAGTGGAATTAAATTCTTTACGACCCACATACTTTCCTTCTTCTTCATCATCATCAGCATCATCATTGTTGTCGTCGGTTTAACGTATGTTTTACATGCTGGCATGAGTTAGACGGGTTTAAGAAATTGACTCCCAAACTAACTTATCTCTGTCCAGGTATTTATTTATCCCTCTTTTCCTCAAATCTATTTTTTATCACTTCCTCCCATGTTTTCCTTGGCCTTCCCCTGTTAACTAGACCTGCTACCTCAATTGTTCTGCATCTACTGATTCAAGAACTCTCATAATCCATTCTTTCAATGTGGCCATACCATCAAAGTCTCCTGTTCTGCACACATCTCCCTATACTTTTAATGTGTATAAACTGTTTGTAAGATTTTTTATTTCAGAATTTTATCTTGAAGAATGCTATCTTATCGACAAACGAAAACCAATATGGTTGCAGAGGTGATCGCTTAACTTCAATTAACTTAAGTGATTTTTTTTTGGGGGGGGGAGGAAGCTTGCCACTTGAACTTAGGTTAGTGGTAGAGTCTGTAATTTTTTTTACTATCCTTTCAGCATGAATTTAACCGAAGTTAAGCGATCACCTTGGCCGCCTTTTTATGTTTCCAGCTTTCTTCAAAAGACAGCTTTCTTCAAAATAAAATTCCGAAATAAAAAAAATCTTACAGTTTCTCCATGTTAGAAGTATACATGTCGGTAGAGAATATATTCTACTACGTTTAGTACAAATTATTTGTTATTTTTTGTTTATGAGTTCTCGACTGTTAACTATTCTGGACTTTTACCGATGTTTCAGCATAAAAATCTTTAATTTATCATAAGTGATAAAAGCGGAAGTCAAAACTAAAAAATGAGTGTGAAGATAAAATGTCTCGTTTTGGTTGTTGCTCATTCTGGGGTGCCTCAAATCCATTTCAGTTACACAGTCAGTTGGTGATAGATGAAGAGATTATGGAGGATATTATTATGGATGAAATTCTCATGGATGGCTGCTCTTGAGGAGAAATCCACTCTGAAACTTCTTTGTCCTTCTCTCTCATCAAATCTTTCTTGGAGTTCATACATTAGATCCATTGCTCTTTCTGCTTCTTGTAAAGTCGGTTCTCTCTATCGCTCCAAACACTTCCTCACATCTGAGGCTATTCTCTATCTCTACAAATCTACAATCAGACCATGTATTGAGAACTTTGCTATTTTACTCTTGGCTAGAATCATCTCAGTCACCACAATACCACATTTATTCTAGGGGCCATCCTACTTAAAAAATATCCCCAAAGTGTTTTTAGAAAATTGAATTCTTATTCATAAATATAACTTTTTTATAAATTCATTGGCAGTGGGGAATGGGACAACAAAGAATAAAAAACGGTTAGTATCCCACCCCCAACCCTTTTTAGAGGTCCCCAGATGCCAACAGCGTTCTACTCTAATAGCTTCTTTCCTCGAACTGCTTGCCTTTGAAATTCCCCCCTGCTCCCTGTTCCCCGGCTGTACCAACATGCAGAAATTTAAAGGTAAACAAACATCTCGCTGCACAACTACCAACTTAGGATGGCCCTATAAATCTGGCCCCTAATTCACAGTAGCCCCTTACGTTTCAGTTGTTTGGGATGAATATAAGTAAATAGATTGCCCACTGTTTTCTGGTTTGTTCAAAAATGAAAAGAAGCGGGTCAATCTCTAAATGGGAATGGAATCTAAGTGGGAGTAAAAGGAAAAAAGAGGTGGAGTGCATGATCATGTCAGGTAGTTTAGCCTGGAAGACTGCATGCCTAATTTATATTTTTAGTGTCAGTTGACTCTTGACGGTCTCGAAAATGAATTAACAAAAAAAGGTGTAAAGTTCAAAACTCATTCTACTGTTATATCTTAAATTGATTCAGTTTGTATTTATCCGTTACACCTCTGCATTGTATTGCCTTCTGTAAATTAGCTTTATATTTAATTTATTGTATTTGTTCAGGGTTATCATTACTGGGTAGCCATTGGAGTAAAGTGCAAATCAGGTCTCACCTATTACAGAAAAGTAGCTCCCCTCGGTATATTGTCTTTATATCAATTTGTTTCTTTTCTGTACAAACGAGGTTACCTGTGTTGTCAAAGATATAGACTACAGAATTGGTAAGCTGAGTACAAATACCATTAGATCTATTCCATTTATTAACAAACTAATACCATTAAGACAGTTAATGCAATTTGCATCCACTTATGGATAGAATTAGCAGATCTAGTTTATAATGGATTTTCTGTTAAATAAATCTCCCAAAAGAGTTGATATGTCGTGAAACAGACATACCAAGCAAAGAACTGGTCACAGAGCTTTGTCACTGTCCCCTGTTTTGTTTTAAAATTAGTTGGCAGAAACTAACAGATCCAGTAGCAGTGAGACACCCTCGCAACAAAGCCCTCTTCCTAGATTATTGATTGTATCAATTAGAAATAAAAATATGTCTTGAACTTCTCAGAGAAGGAGACCTTCCTCCACGATCGGGTCTGCTTGATTGATGGCACTCTTGATTGATGGCACTCTTGTCGGGTTTCTGGTGCTGTACAGGTGGTCTGTGTCACTGGTGCAATCGTACCTAAGAGGAGTAGGAGGAAGAAGTCGGACTTCTGGATAGAGCTCACGAATATTGTGCCTCAGGATTGTCCAATCTGCATGAAATTCTCATTCTTGATTGCAGCTATTCGTCAACCTGCGAGATAGCAGGTTTTTATCTGTGACACCGAGAGCAGCAAGGCTGAGTGCTTACATGCGAAGTCAGGGAAGGTTTGGTCCCGAACACAAAAATGAATGGTGCAGTTGCAATGTTACCACTCTCACTCCATTGCCTTGCTGTTCCGTGACTGGCACGTCTTTGCTTGTCACATGCAGCAACTAAGGCAATCAGAGGACGATGAATCTTTGTGAAGACCCCTCATGGATTTTCACCAGAGCCCTGTTAACTGGGTCATGGCCCTATACAGTTTGGTGGCAAACATGTTCACCGTAGGTACCCTGCTAAGAACTGGAGTTCCAGACAGCATAGCTCTGATACTACCACGTTGTCACCATGACTATTAAGATGAGGAAGGGTTGGAGTTTAGGGGGGGGGGGTCTCTGAGCCTGTCAAAACAGGTTGTTTCCCATTAAATTTTTCCAATGATGGCTTGGTCAGATCGCTGACGATGGTATTAGTATGGTTATTTTGGCTAATCATGAGGTGAGCATTAGCATGCTTAAGTACCTTAAAAGGCCCTTGGTATGTTGGTGTAAGTGGCCTCTTGACTGCATCGTTTATGGTGATGATGATGATGATGATGATGTAAAGCCAATTTAAATAACTTTCTATTCGACAATTTAAATGTTTTCCAATTAATGTAAAATTTTGAAGGGTCATGAAGTAATTCATTCTTTTATTTTCAACTATTAACAAAAGATTAAAATGGCTGACTTGTTTATGAAGAAACGGAAATACATTCTAATGGATTTAATTTATAATTCAATTATTCAAAAAAATTTTTTAGAACTTTATGCTACTGCATTTTTTATTTCAATAAGTAAACGATTTGTAGTAGATAATAAAAATAATAATGTGTAAGTCATGTAGAGGCGAGAAAAACACACACACAGGCATGTGAGTAGACTACTTTCATTCCATGGCTTTTAGGCATCTCGTATAAGTTAATGTTTCTCAAGTTCTTCCAGCAGAGATTTCTAAAAGACATGGAATGTCAAATATGGAATAAGCGCAGTATTAAATATTAAGGTGGTTATGTTTGCTGGTAGACATATTAGCTAGTACATGATTAGGTTGGATGTAATATAGAGAGAAATGTCGGCAGAGGGTCAAAGGATTGGCCCTGCTGTATCGCGTGAAAAGAAGTCGATATGTGGATGGAAATGATGTCACATGAACGACAGAGAGAGTTGTAGATGAAGCCTAACTCTTAGCTAATCTTGGTGGAAGCGTTAAGTAGACAACATGTATTAATTATGCTCTAGCAAAACAATGATATCATTAAGAAATGCACTGAACAAATAATTAACTCTCTGGAACACATCATACAGATTGTTAAATATTAAGTGACGTGCTTAACACGTGACTTGATCTATACTCTCCAGATTTAATCTTCCTCAAATCTAAGGCTGTCTTTAAGACTCACATTACACATTATCATTCCCATATCATTTCTCTCAATGCAACACATATCCCCAACCCTCACTGGCTAGGTTTCACTTCCATACATCATGACACTGTGCATACACACTTGATAGACTCTTTCCTTCGTTGACAGTGTTAACACTCTGCTGGTTGGTAATGGCAGAAGTTCCCTGAACTTACTCCATCCACCCTTAATTTTTGCAATCACACTAACGCAAGCTCCTGTGCTCGAATGGTACCACCAAGGTAACAAAACTTCTGAACAACCAAATATACTTTCTCCATATCTGAGTTATCATTAGGCCGGATGTGAAAGATCAAAAGAGTTCTAACATTTGACTCTACCTGTAATAAACTAGAATAGTGGGAAAAGGAAGTCCATAATTAGCCGGATATGATGTTAGACAATTTAGAGAGAGAGAGAGAGAGGGAGAGAGAGAGAGACAGAGAAAGACAGAGAGAGAGAGAGAATAGTAAGTGAAACTCATGGCAGTTTGGGAAAAGCGACTGAACTGAGAAGACGGATTTAAAAAATGGTCTAACCAAACATTAAAATAATTAAGCAATATGCTTAAAAAATAAGTAACTTTCTCTCTCTTTCTCTCACATCTCCACTTTTTACCTTTCAGTCACTGGACGATCATATGGTTGAATAAAACTTTCCTTCTTCTAAGAAAATGTTGTTCAAATTGATTGCATAATTGATATAAAAAGTATGCCATTGTCTTTGTTTCAGTACAACACAGCATTGATAGGCGAAAGTGTTTTTTGTTGGGTGTCTGGTTTAGGTTTGCTTTTATTTTTTTGTAATGACATGTTTGTTTTGATTATAGAGTGGGTTGGTCAAGGTGGGTACTTGTTTGGTGCCAATAAGCTCACACAACCAGTCCATTAGGTGAAGCGAAGAGAAGGTTTAATGAGTTAACAGAAAAACGCATCCAGACACAGAAATTAGGTACTCGTGATTTCTGGAAAATCTACAATAGTGTAGTGAATAATGGTCAATCAACGATTCCCCCACTATCAAACCACAATGATGTCGCTTGCACGGCCACTGATAAGGCTGAACTACTTGCCCAGCGCTTTGCTTCTAACTCTACTTTGGACTCAGATAACCACCCCCTCCCCGAATTCCCTTTGCTGACCGAAGCCACACTTGATAACCTGGTCATCACCCCATCCCAGGTTAGAGACATCATAAAAAACCTTGACACCTCCAAAGCTTGTGGGCCTGATCTTATACCCACAATAGTAATAAAGAAATGCTCTGCTGAACTGGCCCCTGTTCTCTCCAAACTCTACAATAAGTGTCTAGCTGAATCTTGCTTCCCCGATAGCTGGAAAATTGCCTCTGTGGTACCAGTCTACAAGAATTCTGGAAATAGAACCGATCCCCAGAACTATCGCCCAATCAGTCTGCTTCCGATCTTTGCTAAAATCTTTGAATCCTTAATCAATCTAGCAATAGTACGACACTTAGTTAATGCTAAACTTCTTTCTGACCGCCAGTATGGATTTAGACAATCACGATCTACTGCAGACATTCTAACGGTCATCTCTGAACGCATGTATCATACACTCGACAAGGCAGGTGAAGCTAGGGCAGTAGCGCTTGATATATCCAAGGCCTTTGACAAGGTATGGCATAAAGGGCTCCTCCTGAAAATACGATCATACGGTATTACTGGGCAATTACTTAATATAATTAGATCCTTCCTAGCCAAAAGAAAAATCCAGGTTGTCCTCGATGGCCGTTCATCTAAGCAACATGACATAAATGCTGGTGTACCCCAGGGCTCTATCCTTGGACCCTTGTTGTTCCTGATCTATATAAACGATCTCCCTGATGGCATAGAGTCTGAGATTGGTTTATTCGCTGATGACACCACCCTTTACTCTCGCCATGTTGGCAAAACCGACGCAATTATATCCGATGCAATGGCTGAATCTTTAGAAAATGACCTCCAGGCTGTAGTGGATTGGGGTCATAAATGGTTGGTAACTTTTAATGCCGCAAAGACAAAACTCCTTTCCTTCAATAACTACAAGGAACCTTTTCAACCACCGATTGTCATGGCAAATAACACCCTACCTGAGAGTTCATCATTCAAACTCCTCGGCCTAACCTTCACAGGTAACATGAATTGGAACAAATACATTGAAGACATTGCCAAGGCTGCCGCAAAGAAGGTTGGCTCCCTCTACCGTGCTAGTAAACTCCTCACACCTGACATTATCCTGTATCTCTACAAAGCCACCATCCGCCCATGCATGGAGTATTGTTGTCACATCTGGGCTGGTGCATCATCTACTAGTCTCTCCCTCCTTGACAAAGTCCAAAAAAGAATCGCCAACCTAATAGGTCCCTCACTGTCAGCCAAGCTCCAGCCTCTGTCCCATCGCCGCAATGTAGCATCCTTGTGCTTGTTTTACAAATACTTCAATGGACTATGCTCCGATGAATTGGCTACTCTGGTGCCCCCTCGACGGAAATTCACTAGACTAACCCGACAATCAACTAAATCTCATTCATTCACTGTGGAGGTCCCCAGATGTCGGAGAGCCTTCTACTCAAATAGCTTCTTTCCTCGTACTGCTAGCCTCTGGAACTCCCTCCCTGCCCCCTGTTTCCCCGACAGTACAGACATGCAGAAGTTTAAAACTAATGTAAACAGACACCTCGCTGCGCTGATCCCAATCTAGATTGACCACCCCCTACCTTCTCCCCTTTTCTTTTTCTCAGTAGCCCCTTACGTCTACAGTGGCGGCCTGCCTTGTTTGGGGTGAACTATGTTAAAAAAAAAAAATAAATAAAAAAAATAACTGTACTCAGTCATCAAAAACCATGATGCCGGCCAGCAATGAAGATATCGATTTAAAACTGATTAAAATACCTAGAAGAATACCCATTCCACGACGGATAAAATTAATTCCCTGAACAGAACAGTTTTTCACCACTTTTAATTATTCTTTTTTAAGAGTTTGTCCTGAGAAGGGCAGATTGATGGCAAGAGACTGGTCAGCTAAAAGGGATGTTGGTAATGGGATTTGTTTTAGGCTGCCGGAGTGTGATGACTAGGATGTAGCTGTGGAGTTAAATAGTGTCTGCGCTGGTCGGGTCAACAGCTGGACAAGAAAAGTTAGTCAACAGCCGATTTTTTTTTACCAGAAAGTACATCTACAAACAGTTATGTTCAGTCGCCAGCATTGCAGAAATGTTGATGCTGCATACCTGGTCAGCTTGCTCTATCAACGATGCTGGTCATTGTGTGGACATCATGCTACAGTTGAAGAACAGTGCGAGGAATCTGGTTGTTACTCCAATGATGCTGGTCGGGTGGATGTCACACTGAAGTTGAAGAACACTTTGATGGATTGAAAGAAAAATTGTCCTTAAAAGGATAGGGTTTGGCCTGAGAAGGGCAGATTTATTGCATGAGACTGGTCAGAAAAAAGGGACGTCAGTTAATGGTTCTAGGCTAGTAGAGTGGGATGACTAGGATTTGGCTATTGAGTTAAATGGTGTCTGGACTGGTCGAGTCAACAGTTGGACAAGAGGAGTTAGTTGATAGCCAATTTTATTTGGCTAAAAGGTACAAGTACCAACAGTTATGTTCAGGCGGCAGCATTGCAGAAATGTTCATCCTGCATGCCTGGTCAGCTTGCTTCTTTAACGATTATAGCCGGAGTGTGGACGTCATGTTTTAGTTGAAGTACAGTGCGGAGAGTTTGGTTGCTTTTCCAATGATGCTGGTTAGGTGTGGACGTCACATTGAGGTTGAAGAACAGTTTTGATGGACTGAAAGAGAAATTGTTCTGAGAAGGACGGACTGATCGCAAGAGAATGATCAGGAAAAAGGGACATCAGTTAATGGGTTTGGTTTTAGACTGGTGGAGCATGATGACCAGGATGTGGCTACAGAGTTTAATCGTATCTGGGCTGGTTGCATCAACAGCTGGACAAGAGGAGTTAGTCAACAGCCGATTTTATTTTGCTGGATGGTACATGTACAAACAGTTATGGATAAATGATGAGTTTGAAGGGGTAAATATAATGCCATAAAAGATTGTGTATAAGTGATAAAAATGGTTTTATGTTGTTGTTTTTTTAAATAATATTTAATAAGGAACCATTTCGACTTAAAATCTATTTAGTACAACGCATGTAATCTGAACGAAAACACATTTTAAATGTGTAAATATGCTACAAGAAGTATTATTTTCACAAAATGGAGTCTTATGGGATGCTGCCATGTTTTTTTTGTATCACTCAAAACGAAAAAGTATTAAAACATCTTTTTCCCCCTTTTACTAGGTAATACTAAATTGATTTTAACTCAACTTTAAAAAAAATATATATATATTATCACCTATGAAGAAACTGTTTAACCTTTCGAACTCATCATTTATGTTATGTTCAATCGCTGGCATTGCAGGAATGTTGAACTGTGTGCCTGGTCAGCTTGCTTTGTAAACGATTATGGTTGGGTGTGGACATCATATTGAAACCAAAGAACAGTTTGATGGACTAAAAGAGAAATTGTCCTGAAAAGGACAAGGGTTTATCCTGAGAAGGACAGATTGATTGCAAGAGACTGGTCAGGAAAAAGAGACGTTGGTTAATAGGTTTTATTCTAGGCTGGTCGAGTGTGATGACTAGGATGTTGTTTCAGAGTTAAATGGCATCTGAACTGGTCGAATCAACGGCTGGACAAGTGGAGTAAGTCAACAGTCAAAGGAAGTTGCTGAAACATCAGCAAGAGCAACTGATTACATGAACGGCTGAACCAGCAGCGCTAGTTAACAGCTGGATGAAGTTGCAACTGCTCTGACTAAGCAGATGGCCATGTGGACTTGTTTAGTTAGTCAAACTACTGCAACATGCATCTTGTTGTCAGATAAAGAATAAAAGGGTCAGTAATTTAATACAGTCCCGTGTTAGGGGATCAGATATAAGCTAATATCTGAAATGTAATTCTTGGGAGGTAGAACAGATACTACACTCTGAATTATTTATTTGCTAAAAATATAAATATTACAATTTAAATTTTGGATAAATTAGGCACAAGGCCATCTAAAGTGTGGCGAAAATAGGGGTCGTTGGTTATCCTTTGTATATTCTATTTTTCTATCCCACTCTTAGCTGGAATCATTTCAGTTTTAGAGTTTGCGAGAGAAGAATGTTGGATCGCCATTTTGTAGTAGGGTTGCTGATCTTGTTTGCTATGAAAAAAAAGGGTCATCAAGTTTTGACTAATAGGACAAACTTCTTCTCTACAATTTAAATCATTTTTGTTTGCTTGTTTGTCCCCATGCAGAGTGGATGACGTCATAAAGGTTAAATGTTAAGAAGATATATACTTAATAACATACTTGATTCCACCCTCCTCTCTTTGCTTTAATGGATGACGTCATTCACTGTGCACAGATACAAACAAGCAAGCAAGATCTATAGAGTTTTATAAGTATGCTAAAAAAATGTGACTCGTTGGGTCACCCATTCAGCTCAAGTTAGGTTGTTTGAATTGTTTGCAAAGCCAGTTAAAGATAATAAATAAAAAGACAACATCCAAAATTAGTCTCTTTCTGCTCACTATATCTCTCTCTTCTTCTCTTTCTCTTTATAGCTACGGGTTAAATAATATTACTACTTCTAGTGATATTCTCTCTTGTCTATGAGGCATTATTCTAATCTGTTTATTCTTTCCGTTCTTTATTACCTTCAACTATTAATAAACAGAGAGAGTAAGAGTAAGAGAGAGAGAGAGAGAGAGAGAGAGAGAGAGGGGGGGTCAGGCAGACAGAAGCGAGAGTGATAGATAGTTTATAAAATAAATGTGGGGAGGGGTCAAACAACAGAGAGTGAGAGAGAGAGAGAGAGAGAGAGAGAGAGAGAGAGAGTGAGAGAGGGTGAAAGTGATAGATAAAAACATATTAAGAAATGGGTCACTTGGTGAGTTAATTACAAATTTCAGCTGATTGGACCAAGCAAAATGGAAGTTTCTTCAAATATAACTCAATCCCAAAACTCAGGAATATTTTGGCATGTATTTCGATAAATTAACTGACAAAAATTAAAATTGCCTCAGTCTAGAATGATTTCTCCTTCGCTGACCCAGAACAGAAAAGATGAAGTGTAGTATCAGAACAGATACTACACTTTGCCTCCCGTCAAAAGGACAAGGAAAGCAGCCAGCAAAATTGAAGAGGTCATAACACCTATGGCGATTGTTGCTTCCAATGATGTAGACTTGCTCTTTTGGGGTCAGGGTGGCAGCGACTTAGAAAGTGGAATTGGTTATGTGCAAAGATTTTCCTCACTTAAAAAAGCTTCACGCACAGGCATTTCTTGAAAAGTGTTATTAGTCAAGGAGTGGCAATGCTCAAATACGAGTTTGCAGACATCATAGCACATGTAGCGACTGTTGCTTCCAATGATGTAGACTTGCTCTTCTTTTTAGGTCCGAGTGGCATTCGTTTAGAGAGTGGGATTGATTCTGTTCAAAGCCTTTCGTCACCTAAAAAAGCTTCACACATAGGCATTTCTTAAAAAAAAAATATTAGTCAAGCAATGGCACAGCCATTATACTAAGCATTCAGCACAACCAGAGAGGTCATAACACCCGTGGCGATTGTTGCTTCCAATGATGTAGACTTGATGTTTTGGGGGTCAAGATGGCAGTCGCTTAGAGAGTGGGATTAGTTCTGTGCAAAGCTTTTTGTCACTTAAAATAGCTTCATGCACAGGCATTTCTTGAAAACTTTTATTAGTCAAGCAATAGTTAGCAATACTCGAATTTGCAGCCATATGATTCCAATAAGCAGACAGCAAAACAGACGAGGAAAACATAATGCCATTGAGGGGGTTACGAAAAAAAGAGGAGAGAGGAGTGGTATAAGCAACATAGACTGGGGGGTAACACGCCTCTCCCTCTTTAGCTCCTCCCTTCTCGTGCGTTTCCCTTACTCTCCCTTCTACCAACAGCTGCTCCTGCTCACCCCCCTCTATATCAACCTAATGTTGTTGTTTTTTTTTCTCTTCAGTCGGTAAAAGCCAAAAAGCGTGGTGGATCAGTCACTCTTAACCGAATGACATTAATAATAATCTGTGATATATTTTAGTTTTAAATTCTGTAGTTCTCAAGTTTTTTTTGTTGTCAAATTTTCTTCTGGTGTTGTTGAAGAGACCAGAAAATTAAGAAAGATTAATCTAGGAAGAAAAAAAAAAGACATTAATTATATATTTTTTCCATTTTTTTTTTAAAACTTGAGTTAAATAATTTTCTCTTTTTTCTAATAAGTTAAAATTATTATATTATAATAATTAAAAACGGGAAAAACATGGCCAAACTGGTGGCTGTGTGTCGCTCAGACGACTACCAGTTTGAAAGACGACAACTTCCCTTGGTTATGGATGACACTCTCACCGTAAGTTACTCTTTTTTAGTTTAAATTGAAATATATATATATATAAATATATTAATACCTTGATCCATTACTCATATCCTCCATCTACCCGTTTATTTTCTTTTAAGTTCCACCCCAAATACCTTAATCTTTAGTACACCCTCTCGACTCCGTTTGGGTGGACGAAAACTGGGGGTCTCGTTTATAACTTAGTTATAACTGAAAACCAATCACCCATTTTGTTTGTTTTAAGAAATCTATATCGCTCTAAATAAATTCGTTTTTAACACTGAAATTATGTACTTTGATAAAGTACACAATTAAGAAAAAACTTCTTCAAACCTCTTTTTCTTATTTTGCGCGATAAAAACGCTAACAAATGTGTATATTTTAAGAAAAGTATTTTATGCGACGAGACTATATTTTCGTCTCATCCTTTTTTTGGCCAGACATGGCTACTCGTATATTAAGACTTACAAATGGCTCGAGACGAGAAAGACTTAGATCACATTTATTACATTTTAAATGAAAATTAAAAAATATATTCTAGATTATAAAATAATTAAAATGATTAATAAACTCTTTATACTGATATTCTATGTATTCTTAAAATAATGAACTGGATCTAAGTTCATTTATATAAAACTGTTGTCTCGCCACACCAGGAGAGCGAAAGACGTAATTTTTACAACATACATTTAAAGAATAAATATATATAAACACATTAGATTATATAATCTATCTATATTTGTTTATTAGCAGTTTTTGCTTTGACTCTTGCGCGTATTTATTAAATTTGTCAATGTCTAATTAATCTGTTTTACTAAAAACTAAAGGACGTAACCTCTGACCTGAACCAAGTTGATAAACGGAGATATTAAAAAAAAATCGAAGTACAATGCAGGTTCGATTCCCGTGTTCGGCGTATGTGATTATATTTTTTAAAAAGATAATTTTTATCTTTAAACTTATATTTAGACTAAAGTAGTCATCTCCGATACATTATTTAAAAAAACTTTTTTTTAAAACTTTTTATTTTTAAGTCCACATAGAAAATCTAACTTCGCAATGAGAACGTCGGGAACGAACCTGTTGTGCACTTTTTATTTTCTGATAATTAAATTCAAAATTTTTATTTTGCTTGTTTTATTGGGAAATTAAAAGAACTATTTCAAAATGAATGCAAATAAATAATATAGGCCGATCACTTCCTTTTCTGAATATATTAAAAATAATAAAAGTTGGTGCTTCTATAGATCAGCCCCCATGGCTGCCAATATTGTCTCGGTAAAATCCTGTAACAAGTGATGACAACGGGCGAAAGGCAACCATACAAAATTTAACTCGGGTTCCTGAAAACGGAGAACTTTTTATTTGTTTATAACTTAAACTTGTTAAATGAAACTTAAAAAATTCCATCGACATTTTTAACATAACCTTGATTTTTATGTTCTGTTTTAAGAGAAAAACTCGAATGTTAATATTTAGAGGTTTATTTTTATTTTTATTAATATATTCGTTTCTCGCTTTTACTTGTTCGCATTCGTCATATGGTTCGTCCATTGTATAGCGTGGCCGCAAATTGGGGGATCATTCATAAATTAGGAATATATTATAAAATGATCCCCCATTTAATAACATCCTTCTTGGAGCTCCCAATTTCTTTTAATTTTACTGCCAACCCCCTTTTAAAGAAATGAAAATAATTAAAAAAATAAACTTTAAAATTTATGAAGATAATTCTGTTTTGATAAATTTCTAATATTTCTCGTTTGTAGTTTTTTTCAATTGACGTTATTTTCTTGACTGTATCGAAATGACATTCGCAATATTTTTACACTTATTACAGTAATTAATTAATACGTATCAGAGTCCCGAGGTTATTTTTTTATTTAAAATTTTATTTTTATTATTCAATTTAAAATTCATTTTTACCGCATTTACGGATATCTATTTAATTTATATTTTCCACTTTTATAAAATTCTTTAAATTTTTATTCATCTTTCAATGAAATAAAACTAGGTCTGCCTTTTTTGTTTCATTCAGCCGTCTGTAATATAGTTCAGTTTCAAGTTTAAATGTTTTTTTATGATCAAACTTTATAAAACTTTAATTTCGTTAAAATAATTTGCTAAGTTTAGCTCAAATTTGATAATGGAATTGTTCTCTCGTAGATTCGAATGGTCGCTTTAGTTTTAGCTTATTTGGAATTTACTCATATTACATAATGTGTCTGTATATGGAATAATGGATAAGTATGAAACAGACTAGTAAAAATGATTCAAACACATCACTAAAACAGAATTAATATATTTCGGTCGATTCATGCGTATGGTGTAAAAAAAAAAATGGAAAAAAAAAAAAAATGATTGATTATGGTCGTGTGAATCGACCGAAATATCTTGGTTCTACTATATATTTGTCTTTATTTTTACTAGTCTGTTCCCATGCCTGTATATATGTAATAGTCAATGTACATTATTACATATATACTAATATTTAATTTTGTCTGAAATTCATTTCATGTTTTAAACTCATGAAAATATTTACCAATAATGTGTGTGCACGTCTGTTAAGTTGACAGTATCGAAAAGGTTTATTCATTAAGTAATGTCACTATGTTATTTTTTTTTATTTCGGAATTTTTTAGAGTAATAGCTAATCTGTATTTGGATTATTCGGACTACTATTCTCATCTTGGTTATTTTCACAACGTGTCGGCCACTGTAAACTCCGACCTTCTTCAGTTGCATGTTTTCGAACTTGGGAATCATTGGTAAAATTGTCGTTTCCCAACTAAAATGGCGGACAATAAATCCTCTGCAGTTTTCCGACCTCACAAATCAGTAAGTAAACCCAAATTAAATGTTTTGGACTAATTTAAAATTTACCTTAAATTATTTGAAAGGAAATACAGTTGGGAAATTAGTCGCAAACAATTTATTTGGGTTTACTTACTCATTTGTGAAATCGGAAAAAATCAGAAAACTGCAGACGATTTATTGTCTGCCACTTTGGTTGGGAAACGACATATTACCGAATCACTTTAATTATCTATTTCTAGAATCTATACTGAATTTCGAACCGACCCCTTTATTTAATCCAAAGGGGTAGATAGTTATTGTCCCTAGTATTAATTTGTGATTCTTGGTTCGTATCGCCTGCAGTAAGGATTGCACCTTCGACCATCAGAAGACTCGCTCAGAACTGATTGCTATTATTTACCATTGCGCCATTATTGGTCTACTTCGGGAGATCACCGTGCTAAATTAGTCTGGTGATTTCACTCGGGAATGCTAAACAAACGTTTCTGTGTAGCTTACTTGCTATCACTATATTTTTTACTACTAAGCTCTACTCATTTATTGAGCAAAGTTGAAGTAAATATCATATAATATATATATAACGTATTTGATAAACAGTATATGTTCTGTTCTCGGTTGGTAAAGTAGAGATACTTGTAGATTGAAGCAAATTTTATTTTTGTTTCAATCAAGAGTTCCCCCTTTTGGGGAGCTGGATTACCCCCACATTAAAATCGACCCTTGTGTCTAACTCTGCCCTCGTGGCGGAAGCAAGTAGTAAGTATGGACTGTAGAGTAACTTTACCAACATGACGTTTGATATTTATAGCTCTATATAAGTTAATGTGAGACTGGACCATTACATTCGCATTGAACCTCTAACGTCAACTCAATACTTATGTGTGTTACATATTTCAGAAACGTACCGCGGTTTCATCCAGATGGGCTGACTTCTTATATTTAAAAAATCTTTATGTTGAGTGGAATAGTCGGCGTTCTGAATGAGATGAAACCACTGGGCATAAAGATTTTTTTTGTTTGTTTAATCTGGATGAAACCACGGTACGTTCCTGAAATATGTAACATAGTTATCGATCGAGCACTTTATTGATTTCTTTTATATTATTTATGTATATTATGTGTGTATAATATATATATATATATATATATATATATATATATATATATATATATATATATATTATTGCTTTAGCTACTAGGAGTCGCTATTTTACTTATGGTAAGTCTCTCTCTGCAATTGACGTGGACAAATTCTCTCTCTCTCTCGAACAGCTGATCTTGTACAGTAAAAGAAAGTGCAAATAATTTAGTTGTTTAATTATAAAATGTCATTTTAATTATTTTAAATTAGTTCCAAATTAAATATAAATCTTTCTATACTATTCTTAATACAGAAAGATTGACAGGTTTTATAGGTTGGGTTCATGTAATTAAAAAAAAAAAAACATGGCAATGACCTAAGAATGTGTAGCAGCTTTTTCCTCTGCGTATTGTTTTAAATTTTATTATTTGACTAGTCGTATCTACGCGACGTTATCCGGGAGTCTTTTTACTTTAATTTTTGTTTCGCTTTTCTTTACCGAAATTATTACTTGAACCAAATTGTGATAAAGCTATAATTTTAAGCTAATGTTGTTTAAATCTCTATTTATTAACTTATTGCATGTAAATAACTTCTAAAGGTATCGATCTATTAATTAAATGAGGATTTGCTAAGAATTTTAAGGCCAGTTTAAATGTTTTATTTTACTTTTTATTTTATTTATTTTTTGACGGCTTTTAAATTCCTTTCAAATTTTGGAGGGTCACAGGGTATGTAATTATTTTTGTATATAACTTTTAACAAGACAAAACGTTTACGAAGAAACTGCAATACATTATAGTGGATTTAATTTCGTATTTTTAAAAAATATGGTACTGAAAAAAAAAGTTCGTTGCATTTTCGATTTCTGTAAATAAATAGTAAATAAAAATAATGCATAAGCCCACGTTGAGCTAAGAAACAGGAAGTGGTTACACAATTTTATTAATATAGAGATTATTTTCAATTTTGTTATTTGGGTGGCAATTTTAATCTTGAACATTTTTCCAAATGGCTATACAGAGGATTTCAGTACTTACACAGTAAGCCCCGAGTATTGACGGAGAATCCAGTGGCGGTCCCGGAAATGGTCGAAGCAGTTTACGATTTGAAAGCCACTTTTCTTTTTCTTTTTTGAGAGGACTAAAAATATCTCTCGGCATGCCATTTAACTTTTTATTTTCTCGGTACTTCGAACTCGTAAACTGATTCGACCATTTCCGGACTGACTCTGAATTCTCCGTCAATTACTCGGTACTGACATCCCTGGGTGCACATTCCTTACAAGTACCCATTTCTATAATGGTCAATAATTTTTAAGTCGTATTTCCTTGTTTACTTCAGGACTATATTTGAGATATTTGTTAAAATAGTAAGAGAATTTACAATTTTAATATTGATTTAAAAAAATATATATTTGTTAGCTTTTTATTTCCTCAATTGGTTTAATTCTATAAAAGGACTCGCGTATCGATTTCTTTTCTACATTGGATTAAAAAATAAAAATAACTTGGTGTTTGGCAGTATTTTATGACCAATTTCTAGTCATAATAAATATTGTGGTTTGAAATGAGGTGTGTGCATAGATCATCCCTGCCTACCAATATTGCCTCAGTAAAATTCCGGTAACAAGACAACAGCCGAAAGGCGAACAAATAAGATGAAATCCGGGTTCTTGAAACGGAAAAGCACTGATTTATTTAAATTGTGTAAATATTAGATATATAACTA
The DNA here is from genome assembly GCA_963556195.1 of Sepiola atlantica. Taxonomy (NCBI): domain Eukaryota; kingdom Metazoa; phylum Mollusca; class Cephalopoda; order Sepiida; family Sepiolidae; genus Sepiola; species Sepiola atlantica. The sequence goes on from OY744516.1 coordinate 91,472,371, forward strand.
ATATATTTAAATTGTTGCGTTTATTTTTGTAAATGGTAAAAAAAATGGTACTTCTATAGTTTACGGACCGTACTGAAATAACGTTATTATTTAGAAACACATTCTTAACGTGGAGAGAGAGGGGTCTTTGTTAACTATTCTATACTTTTACTTAACACTGACTCTAATAAACAAGATACCGTGAAAACTGAATTTAACTTGAAAATCCTATCTAAAAAAAAATATCACGGTCCGTAAACTGCAGAAGTACCAAAAAAATAAATGCAACAATGTATTTACATTGTTGCATTTATTTTTTCGGTAAAAAAAATGTATTTCCGTTTCAGAAACCAGTTTAATTTTGTATGTTCGTAGCTCGTTACCGAATTTTATCGATCCAATATTAGCTGCCATGGGGACTGATCAAAATAAGCACTGACAATTTAAAATTTCATAAATATATTCAAAGTTTTGACAAGATAGTAAATGAGGAACGTTTTAGGGTTAAAATCAATGTATTATTACGTAGTAATAGGTTAAAAAATACTTTTTTTGGTCAAAATTTATTTCACAATCTTTTCATAGTAAACAATAATTACTGAAACGAACTAAAGTCTTTAATTTGTTTAATTATTAACAAATAAATTTTATTTCAAAATATTAATAAATCCCTTATTCATCAGTTTAGTTCAGTAGCAAGAAATCCTGATGTATTTTAAAAGTTGTTGGTATTTTGTTGTCTTCCTTTGACCTATAGTGGCGTGTGAATAACTTACGGTGACTGGTTGGGGTGGAAATACATCTTATGTAAATGTTCTAACATTTATTCAATAAGTAACCTACAAATACACATTTCAGTATAATTTCAGATCTTATTTCAATTATTATTAGCTGGATATGAAATATTAAACTCGAAAAAAAAAAAAAAATGAAAATGGTTGGTTTTTGGTTGCTGTTTGGAGTTCAAGGGGAGATCACTATATTTTCCTAATTTCAAGATAAATTTTTTTAAACCTACGCGTCAGCATTTTTACTCCATCACAATGTCATAAAATGTTTTTTTTTTTTTTTTTTTAATGAAAAAAAATCTAGTATGGCTATGTATAATTTTATTTACTTAATTAAAATGTGAATTGAAGCAATTCATCTGGTTTTCATTCATTATTTACTAGTTAATTGTACTTAACCGGCGTTGCTCGGGAGTCTACTACCATTTTTGTTTGCCTTTTTTTTCTTTCAACACTAAATTATTTGGTAATTCGTGACATTTTCATTTTCTTGTGGCTTCCGGTTTTCTTTGCAGTAAAAGACGCTTCGTATCATATACTGATGACCAAAAATGATAAAAGTTTTTTTTAGTTTTTTTATTCATATTAATTTGAGACTTGTCTATCATGTTCGATTTAACGTCTGTTTTACATGCTTTACAATCAAAAAGTTTGATTATGCGCATTGTTTTTTTTTTTTTTTTTTTTTTTTTTAAAGCAAAACTTAAATTTGCTTTGTGTCTCGTAATATCGTGAATCCACTCAAATGAAATGGTGTGTAGCTTCTCACCATTTCATAGATTAGACTTCAGTCTCTCCAGAATTTGTTCGGGTATTGTTGATTTACTTCCTTCCCAACGAGGAAGATGTAGCATAAACGAAAGTGGGCTGGGGAGTCAGCGCTTCAAAAGGCACATTCTTCCGCAAAAATAGACATGAACACATTCAATATCTCTATCAGCATTTAAAGAATGACTCTCGTTGCGTCTGTACACACCATAAACACGCATGTAAATTAGATGGCGAAATAGTAAGTCTCTTTACTGCACAATCTTTCAATGCTCAATTGGGGGGGGGGTGTAGCGTCGTATCTGTTCTGTTGTCATGAAACCATCCCTCATGTATTATCGCCTCCTTTTGAGTACGTCAACAAAACAATGTCAGAATCGTCTGTTCATTAGCAAACCCAACTCTTACATTAAATATACTAACAAAAATATGCGAATGGAGGGGGCATATTATTGCAAGTAATAAGGACAATATAGAAATAAAGAGACTTATATTTAGTAATGCAAGAAGAATGGCTTGAAAGATATGTCAATTTATGAATTTTCTAATGAAATCAAAGTAGAATAAGCAGTTAAAGCGATTGTGACTCGACGGGTCACAGGTACATCTAGCACACGCACACATTCCTCCATCAGTTTTATCTTTTTTTTTAATATATAAAAAGGAGGCCAGGTGTTTGCGTAGTAATAGTTGCATAGAAACACGGGGTGGGGGTAACTTTTCCTCGTTTGTCTTGAATCAATAAAAGCGAATTGTTTCCCTTTACTGCTTACTTGAGTCTATAATAACTTTATATATTAAAGCTACACGTCATTCTCGGAATTGTTTTATTGTTTTAAACTAAAGCCTCTTTTCGTTTTTATTGTTCTAGATTCTTTGAGTCGTTTTGTTGTAAAGCGTACACACGCAAGCAGTCGTCGTCGCCGTGGCCATGAGTGGGCGTGACCCACAAAACCATTTTATTGGAATAAATCGAGAGTGCATAAAAACAAAATTACTGCTTGTCTAGTCTTTATATAAAGAGAAAATCGTTGTGATGTTTGAGTGTCTGGCTTAAAAAAATCAGAAACTACACCAGATACACTTACAAACCTTCATCAGATTCACTGTGACCCCGATTTGGTCATTGTCGAAGGAAAATACTGTAAAATTCATTGCCGTGGGGTCAATTGGTGCTGGGAAGGGGGATATAGAGAAATTTTAAAAGAAACTGTATTATGTTTTCTATGCCACGGGAAATCTCGGGTAGACATGCTAGCTTTTATGTAGAGAGACACCGTGTTTGCATGTATGGCCAAATAAAATCAGAAACTATACATTAAAATACACCTAAAAATCTTACCTCATCGGATTCACTGACCCCGAACTGGTTACGGTAGAAAAAAACAGAACAAAACCGTGAAATTAATTCTGGTGAGGTCAATTAGTGCTTGGGATTGAAAGAGGTCAAAGAAAAATTAAAAATTCTTACTAGTTGTTAAAAAACAATACTGAAACTAGGTAAAACAGCTTTTTCTTTCTCTTAAGTTATATTGAACAAGTTACCGGAGAGGTAGAGGGGGCAGTAGAAATTTTTTTTAGACAGTGTCCCCATAGGTAATCGAACTCTGTTCGTTCCATTAATCATTTTCAGTCCCCTGTCTTCATTTTTCAACCGATGATCATTCCATCTCATTAACTCTTATTCTCGAATGGCTTATGTCTTTGATAAGTGCTGACTCATTAGTGAATTAAAAAGGTTGCACATTTTAAAAACAGTTTCATTATTGTTCATGCTTTCGGGCAGCATAAGGTAGCCTTGCTAGTTTAATATTTAAAAAAAAAAACTAAACATTTTAAATTTTTGTATTAACAAAAAAGTTTTTATTTTGTATTTAGATTAAAATCATAAACCGAAATATGGGGAACTCTTTTTCAAAAATGTACACAGGAAATATTAATATTTTATTATGGTTAAATCTATATTATTAAAAATTGTTTAACCACTTCTCGTATGTCTATTGTGTCAACGTAATTTTAATTACATTTTTTAAAAAAATTGCTTTTTATCTTCACTATATATTGAACCAGTTGCCAGAGATAGGAAAAGGAGTTATTTATTAAAATAAATAACCCAATAGCATAAAGTACTAAAACGACTTTTAAAAAATCCTATTAGTAAAAAAAAAAAAAAGAAAAAAGTAGAGTCCTTAGTGACTCTTCGAAATTTGAAAATGTTTTAAGCATTTAAACTGACCGTCGAATAGAAAATCTGACTTTTAAATTCTTAACAAATCCTCATGTATTAAAGATTGGAAACTTTTTACATCGAATAATTTTATAGAGATTACAAAACATTACTTTAACAAGAATTATAATTTGAATAACAATTTGGTTCAAGTTCAATTAATAATTTAATAACAGTACGATATCGTAATAATTAAATTAACAGAAAATTCTATTTAAAAGAAAAGAAAAAAATAATTTAATACAAAACGGAAGAAGAAAAAAAATTAAACAAAAATGAAAGTAAAAGCTCCCGGACAGCACCGAGTAGGTACAATAAAGCCTTGTTTTGATGGAAGTCACTTTCGTATTAAGGACTAAGATTTCTTTAATTTTTAACCTATAAAATAAAACACGCAAGTATCGTCTTTGAAATGACCCCATGACATGTGCGACACTGCGTAAAGGTCAATAAAAAGAAATACAATCACGCAATCTTTTCAGGACTAACAAAAAAAGTCTGCAATTTGTGAATGCAGGCAAAAACCAATTGAAATGACTGCTAATACAGTGACTATATACGTTGTGTATACAGTCACTGTATAACATTTCGTATACAGCAAATACCTATTCCCGATTAGTACCGAACATAATTTTGTGCAGTCTAAAATAGTCATAACTTTAATTGAGAAAGAAAAAATAGTTTAAGATTTTCGGATTACTTTGAAGGACGCCATTTTGATTAGTAAACGACAAGAGAAGATAACTCTGCGTGCAACTTTTCATGAATATTGTACTAATACAATGTAGGACTCTATTTCATCCCCCCACGAGGGCAGTTAGACAAAAGGTTGGGTTATACGGAAAAAGTCACCCAGCCCTGATTTGTACGTTTAGCTTTTGTAAGTATGGGTGTCCGAAAAGACAATTTCGGTAAAAATCTAAAAAAACTTATGTAATTACTTTACAAAAATCCCATGACATTAATTTTATTAACTTATTTTTTAGTATTAATAAATAAAAAAAATTCATATTTTTGGACACATACAAATTTTCTTTAAAAAATGTCTGTAATGAAAAAATTATATTACGTTAATTTTATTTCATTTTTAAATATAAAAAAAATGGTATGCAAAGAAAAAAGAATTCCAAGACTTATTTTATTTACTTTTTTTATTCCATTATGTTAACTTTATGTAATTAACCTAGATTTTAGATTTTTATCGAGATTATTGTCTTTCCGGACATCCATACTTATAAAAGCTAAAAGTATAAATCAGTGCTTGGTCACTTTTCCGAATAACCAAGGTTGGTTTTAAATGTGGGGGAAATCAAGCTCCCCAAAAAGGGACACTCTGGATTGGGACAGAAAAAAAAAAATTGCCTCGGTCAATGGAGAAATCTTTCTAGACTGAAAAGATGAAGTGTAGTGTTAGAACAGATACTACACTTTGCCCCTAGTTAAAAGACAATTGTCAATGAATACCTGGAAGGATTTCGGAAAATAACCACTGTATATACGTGGCAAAAAAATGTAAAGATATAAGAAAAACTCTCTGAATATAGGATTTAGTTACCGAAAATTGAAATAAAATCTAAAACTTTAGGAAGACCTTTTATTATTCGATATTGCCACAGTTTGGAGTTCGGTTGTATTAAACTAGTAGAACCATCTGGCATTGAATAGGAGCATGTACGAGAAAATAAGAATTAAAAAAAAAATAAATAAATAAATAAAAAAAGATAAATAAATAAAAGTGCATTTTTCTCCCCATTCTACACATGCTTAGTCACGTTACTTTTTTAGAAAAAAAACTTCACCCTCCTACTTTCTTTCTTTCTTGCAACTGGTTCAATATAATACAAAGAAAAAACTGGCTATTTGACCTAGTTTCAGTATTCGTTTCGACCATTTACCAGTAAAAATGAGGGTTGTTTTTTTTTTGTGGCCCCCCTCCCCATGTACTAATTTGGTTCCTGATGACCCCAAGTGAAAAAATATCTTATTTAAAATCTTTTTTTTTTTAATAACCTCAAACTGATTTTAAAAATTAAGAATTGCGCCTAGTGAGTAGCAGATCTCTCCAGGTCTGCAGTTAATTTTAATTCAATCCAGTCTAATCTAATATCAAACTCAAAAGTTGTAACACACTAATTTTAAACAACCAACGACTTTTAAAGCATAACTGAATTTGCATATGGGTTTTATTCTGGATCAAGACCAAACCTGCAACCAAGTTTTTTGGAAATCCCCTTGGTAGTCTGTTGTTTAACCTTTAAACCCTCCAATGGACGGTGTGTGAAAACGATCACCATGGTAAAAATGTTCAGTTGGCAACTCTGGACTAAAACATGTTATATTACACCTTACTGACAGGTGTATAAATCCTTTATACCTTAGATGGCTGCTCTCCTGGTCGTTGCCGTCATCACCATCGTCGCTGGGAATCCTGGCTGCGGTTTCATTGCTGCCACAAAAACTATGCCGATTCTAAAGGGGCAGAACATAAACTTGGATGCGTTTGAGAGAGAGAAATGAGATGCTTATCGTTTTGACTACATCAGTCACTCCACACGTCCTATCCCCGTTTGGGCAGCATGCGCAAAAACATGTCATCTCTCGTTCGAGTGTCACCAGCTAAGAGTGAGTGAGAAGAGTCTCACCAGAAGTCATGTGATCTCTTCAACTTCTGCTAAAGGTAACATCCGACCAGGGTCCACTGAAAACATGGTTCTCATTTTTTAACACGTGGACTTATTTAAAAAAAATAAAAAAAAATAAAAAAAAGTTAGAAAAGTCAGAATCTTTAAATAAGATTTTAAAATAAATAGTCGGATGTTTTGGAAATCTAGGAGTTGGAATAAAACCTTTTTGATTTTGCAACCCTGTAGCACAGTGGTCCCCAACTTCCCGAACTGCAGACTAGTACCAGGCCGCGGATCAATTGGTACTAAACCCACAAGAAATATAAAATTATTTCCGTTTTATTTGTTATCTGAATAATTCTGTGTGAAACAGGGTTTTCTGCAGTGACAGCAACCAAAACAAAACAACGGAGTAGACTGGAGATAAGCAACACACTTCCGGTGACATTGTCTCCCATTAACCCCAGATGGGACTGTTTTGTTGTAAAGAAACAAACTCAGGGCTCCCATTGATTTAGCGTCATGATGATGATAAATTTTCATGCAATTCATATTCGTTTTCGTGGTGTATCTTATTTTAAAGACATGTTTAAGGGTTACCATAGCGATTAGTCAGAAGGTTAGGGCAGTGGTCTCCAACAGAAGGATGGGGGAAGAGGAGGAGAGGAGGAGAGCTTGCGAGTTTAAGCTGGCACACAAACATGCAGCAGAGCTATCTGATAGTTCAAACTAGTAACTTCATTCAGCTGTTGAAAAATAATAACCTTAGAATAGTCTTGGGTCGTGGTGAAATTGTCAAGCATGCACTGGTCCGCGGTTATAAAAAGGTTAGGGACCACTGCTGGAATCTACTACATACATTGGGTAGTTTCCCCACATGCCAAACATGAAGCAAGCTATGATCTTAAGTTTAACAATCCCAAACCAAACCAGAGACAGACAAACTCTCCTGCAACAATTGTCAGCGATAAATTTCTGAATGATTGAATTTTTTATTCTTCACTGAAGGAAAGAAGAAAAAAATGCTATTTCTTGTTTTGCATGTAAAAAAACAAAACCTTTGATTAAAAACATTTTGTACATAAACACAACTTCCTTGTAAAAGGTCTATACAAACTGAGACAACATTCAACTCTTTTCTCTACCTGTTTTCACTCAGTTATTTTGCAGACTATAATTTCATACTACGTAAATGTTTTATTTTAGATGATTAATTTTGTTTGAACGCATTATTATTATTAAAACGTTCTGTTCCTTAACTTTAAAGTCGGAATTTTTAGGATATCGTTTTGTGTGGAATTTCGTGAACCCAAGTTCGAATACAAATGGTGGACCCGACGTTCATGACAGTGTGTTTTAGAATAAATTGTTGGTAGGCTATTATTGGTTTTATTATTTAGGCCCGCTGGCACGACAGCTGCTAATGATGTTTTGTTGCTGTTATTTCGAGCAACCTTTAATTTCCGTCGGGATTCAGGCAATCTTTGTCTGAATATAGACCTAAAAAGACATTTGCCAAAATAGATCTTTTAAAAAAAAATTTTTTTAAAGAAAATTAAATTTGTTGATATATTTACTTTTCATTGTCATTTATATTTAAAAAAAATTGTCAAATGGGGACTTTTTTTTATATATTTTTGTTTTATATATATATATATATATATATATATTTTTACCCATATTTTTTAATATTCTCGTCTAAGTCTGACAAAAACCAAAAACATTTCATATAATCTTTACAACTGAAAGTTGTGACTAAATCTTGTTTTTTTTTTTTATTTCAAATAATACTGCAAAAAAACATTTCAGATACTTCGGGCTGAGATGGCCTGAATATTGGTGGAAATTAGTGGGTTGCTCGAAATGATAGGCAGAGATTGGCCAAATGCAATAGAGAATCGCAATAGCGCCTGTCGTGTCAATGTACCTAGTCATGCCGACAGACATAAAAATTAAAACCCAGCTATTATACAATAACAATCAAGCGGTAAAAATTAAATTGCTGCAAACCTTTGATAAATGATAATGCAAAGAATACTAATTTGATTGATAATTTGATATTTGCAGATTAAAATTTGGAAAGTCAAGTCATATAATCTCCTTGTTACAGGCTGGATGCAATTTTACATAGTTTAGTCTACACTGCCTGCAACTCATTTTTTTATTTACCCAGTGCTGTCTGGGTAAATCAAAGATTTTGTGTTTCTAGGATTCCCATCTGACATTAGCAGAAGAATAGCAATTTCTACATTTGGACGTCTAAAAGAAAAGATATGATGCAGGAAGGACATTAACGCCTCTGAAGTTAAGACTTTACAATACGTTGATAGTTCCTATTGCTGTATATGCAAGTACAACGTGAACTATACTAGCAGAGCATGAGAGGAAGCTCAATGTCTTTGAAATTAAATGTTTCAGAACTATCCTTGTATTGACTTTGCGAGATAGGATATCTTTCTCATACCTTGGAATCTATATGGAATTTTGAACTGAATCTTTTATTCAATCCACTGAGAGTAGATTTTTCTCATCCCATCAGCCATGACTGCCAGAATAAGCACAATAGAGTGTTCAGTTTGATTTTTGAGTTTGAAGAGACACGCAAAAAAGGTCTGATGTTGGATCAGCCAAAACGTTATGAAAATAACCAAGATGAGAATACTAGTCCAAATAATGCAAATTATCAATCCTCATATAAAAAATTCTGAAACAAAATCAATTTTTTTTTTTTTTTTTTTAATCTATTGAAATTTTACTTATGATTTTAGTACTGGGGGATTGGCTTTTTGAAAATGCACAATTTAGTTGTGCCTTTAAAGTGCAGTCTTTCTGAATAATTGTCCTTAGTGCATAAGTTTATATTTCAGTCTGACCCAGACAGCAAAACACATTTGACACCCTGTGATAATAGATATTGACCTCAGTAACCATTTTTTTTTTTTTTTTTTTTTTTTTTTTTTTTTAAACTTTTCTTTATAATGATTGTCCTTATTCAATCCATGAGATCTAGTCAGACTTCAATCTGACCTACAAAGTCAAAACAAGTTTGATACAATTGCTCGTTTGAATTTAAATTGATTCAGATTTTAACAATTAAAAAGAAAAACATTTGTCTGATTCCTTTATTAATAACTAATAAAATACCCATCACAGGACGGGTATAAGCAATAAATATAGCATTAGTTTTAAATTTTTGTTTTTTTCTTTCTTTGGGGAGGGGGTATGGTACAGTTTCGGTGGTACTACCCTAAATGGTGAATTTTACAAAGAAATAATGTATCCACTTAACTCACCCTGTTGCCTAGAATAAACATTCTATAATTCATAAGTTAGTCTAGGATTTTACCAAGCACATACATATTATTGACACTCACACGTGCACACTGAAATGTATTACTTAATATAGCTCAAAATTTGATGCAGATAAATTCTTTTCTCGATTAAATATTTTGTGGACGGGTGCGAGTTTGAGTGGGCATACCCCCTAAATGTTAGTTTACAAAAATAAAAGTGCACATGTTACTCACCGTGTTATCTAGAATATATATGTCAAAATCTA
>OY744516.1:91492315-91548116 GCA_963556195.1 Sepiola atlantica
TATGTTATCACTCTCCACCCCCTGTTTTAAAAGATGGGATCACCCGATCACCAAAGATGCAATGCACAAAAAAAAATTTTTTAATTTAATCTGATGTCGCTGGTGTGTCTAATGTGAAACTCTAACTAAAATACACTTTATTAGCCTTCAGGCTAGGGTCAAAGTATAATTTCTGTTCCGTCCCAAAATGATAAAATAATATTGTTCACTCCGAAAAGAAAATGTCACTAACTCTCAGAATGGTTTTGGAGATAGAAGCGCATAACCTGATATGTTCTGAAATTTCATTAACCAAAATAGTTATACAAGTATGTTTTAGTTTGAACAAAGGGAGTACAATATCATCGGGTCGGCGTTCATGTCAGACGATCGGTAGAATGGACATATGTCACAAACTCCTACAAGGGTTTTGGAAATAGACCCTGATAAACACGGCAACAATGAAACAGATAAAGGATACAAATGCGGAATTTTCAGTGACCCGCTAGTATATATAATTACTAGTGGTATGTTTCTTAGGTCGGAGACGGATCTTTAAAAATTTCATGAGTCTAGTGTTTGGGTTAGCAACTTCTCAGCTCTGATAAAATCGCTGCTATTGAAACAACCATTGTGGTGTGATCTAGGTTGGCCCACCCGTTGAAAAATATCATCGCTAATGCTATCGTAAATATGTTTATTCATAACTTTTCTTTCTCTTATTAGTTTTTTCTTGCCAGATTTGCCACACTAAATCAATATTTTGATTGCTATTGGAGAAACTACTTGAATGTGCAGGCAAGGAAATTAATAAAATTATAGCTTTAAAATTGTCCCAACGGAAATTCTTAAGAGGATATAACTGAGATATAAGCAAGAATAAAGATTTTATATATACCAGCTGGCCTTGCCGGCTTGCTATCACCTTGCAAAGTTTGATACTGGAAATATTTGAAACAAATTTTAAATAAACATTTCAGTCGTAAGTTTCTTGTAAATGCAAGACGAAAACTTTCGCATTTATTTGTATAGATAAACATCAACATTTTGGTAGAAATTTATCTTTTAAATAAGACCATGAAGAAATCAAATTTGCTTGAGTGATGATGGGAGGGGGAAGGGCCTTTTTCTTTTTCTTTTCTTTTTTTTTTTTCTCTCAACAATTTTAAAATGGATGGAAACTTGTTCAAAATCACTCAATCCCCTAAAAAGGCTGTAAAGGAACATTTGAACACAAATGCAAAACATTTTTCCACTAAACAAAACTATTTGTTATCAATCAAAACAATCATTGAATTAAAGACAATGAAAAATCTTTAATGGCGATTAGAGAAAAAGAGAGCAGTCACCTTCTCCTCGGGATGAAACCATTCAATGTGTTGAGGGAAGCAAGAAAGCAACCATCTCAGACTTATCCTGCCACCTGAAATGAATTTGAAAAGAAATCCTTCATTCTATAATAAAGTCAACGGGTGTTTTTTTTTCTTCAGGTAATCAGAAATGATAATCTATGTATGAAAACTTAAATTACTGATGTAATTCTATGATTTTATGAATATTTTAGTAATATATCTAAATAGTGAGTGCGAACACTGGCGAAGCAGTTTTTGTAGGTGGTCGTGTCAGTTGCCATCTGGTACTAATGGAGATTTGGTATCTGTCTGAAGTCAAAACTATATTACTTTGTATGACCACATTAAAAGAGTGGATGAAAGCTTTTGGGTTAGTAGATGTAGAACAGTTGAGGTAGTAAGTTTGGTTCACAGGGGAAGGCCAAGGGAAATGCAATGGAGGAAGTGATAAAAATACATTTGAGAGAAAGAGGGATAAATAAAGACTTGGTCAGAGATAGCTTACTTTGGAAGTCAATTTCTTAAAACTGTCCAACGCATGCCAGCCTGTAAAACTGACATTAAATCGAATATGGTGATACTTTTATTTTATTGTACTATCTTTCAATGCACAATTCAGTATGAGGGTAGTGCAATATCTGTTCATTCATCATGAGATCACTCTCCCAGGGATTACCTCCTACTTTTGAGAGAAGAGGATACTGTACATCTATAAATTGTCATAATCGACTGTTCATTAGCTAACATAAAATGTACATTATATATACTAGCAAAAATATGCACCGGAAGGAACATTTTTCTTTTTTTTTCTCCTTCTGGAGGTCAGGAGTCAGCAAATTTTGCAGGAGTTAGTTGAGACTTTTTAAATGGAATTGGTCAGATGTTTTTCTTTTTTTTTTTTTTAACTGACTCCCCAACCTCTGGTGTGAACCAATCCTGGCTGGTGGTATAGAAAATGTGACACAGTAAATTGATTGTTGTGTGACCTAAATAAATAAATTCCATCTGTAACACAAAAGTATCAACAGACCTTAGATCTTGTGACCTCCCACTATGTAACTTATCTAGGACAATTTTGTTTTTTTAATATCTTCATTATACAAATAGTAAAGAACGTTAAAAGTAGAAAGTCTCAGAACCATCAAGCTAGATGTTTCTTTTAGTAAATCAATAAGGAAAAACAAAAACTCTGGACTTTCAGCCGGAAACGCAATTTAATGATAGGGCAAAATTTTCTTTAGTATTTCATTCACTAAAGTTTTTAACTTTTTTTTTTAACTAGACAACTTAAAACCATATATTAAGCCTACCATATTGATGAATGGCCCTTTTTCTCTAAATTAGGACTATCTTTATATCCATAGACACACAATAGTGCATACACTAAATTTGAAAAACACCATTTTTTTCACATAAAAATAAATCGCCTGTCACTGAAAATAGTAACCTAACTTGAAATAAACTGGATAAAAAACTATTAATGATGCAAGAGAAAGATTTGCACATTTATAACGAGAAAAAGTTAAATTTTGTTTTTATCCAAATATCAAAATGACCCCCTAAAATAAAGATATTGCAAGTTGAAATTGAAGAGAATTTCACTATATTTACTCCCCCCCCCCCATTTTCTTTTTTCACTCTAATCTAGTTTGGTATGTGATACCTATTACCAGGAGTCTTTGAGACATTTCTGCATGTAGATACTTGTGGCCATCATGTTACTTGTTGTGGTCGTCATGCGGCTCCAGTTTTATGTTCTTATGTAACATTACACTGAGCCAATTTTGACTCCAGCAGGTAATTTGGACGGTAGCTCGGCACGTAAACAGCTGTAGTCTTGTTGCATAGATAACATGTAGCAGTAGTTCATTCTCTCTGTTTTGGTTTTGTTGCAGCTATCTTTTAAAATAACAGTTGTAAAAGTTATTAAGAAGCATTTGAGGTTTAACAATTCTTTCAGAGTTTTTCTTTTTCTTTACCATTACGTGTTTCGTCATTAAATGATCCAAATAGGTGTTATGTCGTAAAACAGGTAAACTGTAGCACTATAGTGGACCGATTCCAGTAGATTATCACATATATACTGTAGATGACAAGTAACAGTAGTAGGCATCAGTGATGTTGCTCTTTTTTCTTTCTTTTTTCTTGCAACCGTTTTCTTTTTAATAACAGTTGTAAAAACTATTGATATCACAAAATCAATTAGGGGTTCATCTTTTACAGTAAACATAGATAATACCTCATAGGTTTTTCCCCCAATCATAAGGGGAAGAAAACATGACTGCTCTCCTTTGCATTTCAGAAAAGTGAAAGATTTTATCAGCTTATACATGTCATTGGAGACGTCCTGTAGGTTTCGCCACAGTTAGATATTTACGGCTAAAACTTGGACAAGTAAGGCATAAACTGAAGTTTATTTTGTACAAGCAAAGTTGCCCGGGGCAAAATGTAACATATTTCTATTAAAACTTCCATCTCTTTACCTCTCTCTGTCTTTCTCTCTTTCCCCCTTCCTTGTTTTCCCTTCTCCCCCACTCCATCTTTTTCCTCCGCCCAGCCCATTCCTCTCTTTGGATATAAACACCCAACTCTCCTTTGTATAGATTCCGCAAGGAATGAGTCAACATCAGGGAAGTAACTCCTTGATAAAAAAATCAGTTACTTCCCTTAAGTAAATAAAATGGCTAAAAAAACTGACCTACCCATACGAAATTTGCACCAGTTTAGGGTCTAAGAATGAAAAATTTTTTTCTAAATTTTAGATATTCATCTAGGGCAACGCTGATCAAGAATATATATCATTTTGTGACTGTGTTGTTTTGTAGTTTTGAACTTTTAGCACACACATAGACAACTATTTTTTATATAATAGATAAAATGTGGTTTGATTGCAAAGGATTGAGTTTATTAACGATTTCACCCTTAACGTGAAAACAAAAATGGGTGTTAAATTTTTATTTGATTTTCAAATCAACTGATTTGTAATCCCTGTAAAACTTGATCTTTGCAATCCAACCATATGTGGTACAAATAAACTTCAATCTATCCCTGACTGGCCCCACAAGTTTCAGTCATGAATGTCCAGTCAAAGTTATTTTTGTACATTTGCATTTATGGAAATAAGTAAATCTTTATAGTTACAAGGCGCTTCCAAATAATACGTAGAGTTGCTAATTACTAAATATTACTAAGTCTTTCTTATCTAATATATAAATAAAGTCAGTCTCTTCATCGTTCCTTTGTCATTGTATTCGTCCATACAGCTACTTCCCTTTGATTAGAACAAAAAATATTTAAAAAAAAAAATTAAAAAAAAATTCATAGTTAAAGAAAAAAAGAGAGCAAACCAAATTGCAAATAAATAATAAATGCACTATCAGGAACCATCGGTATAAGACAGCTAGTTCAACAATTTAAAACTCCATTCCCTCCTCACAATATTGTGGACCCTGATATGTGGCGCCAGGTCTGTTATAAGTATCGTTATTTTTGTTCTCTCCTCCTCTCTACCCCCCTCTCCTCCTCTCTACCCCCCTCTCCTCCTCTCTAACCCCCTCTCCTCCTCTCTAACCCCCTCTCCTCCTCTCTAACCCCCTCTCCTCCTCTCTAACCCCCTCTCCTCTTCTCTACCCCCCTCTCCTCCTCTCTACCCCCCTCTCCTCCTCTCTACCCCCATCTCCTCCTCTCTACCCCCATCTCCTCCTCTCTACCCCCCCCCCCTCAGATGACTATATTGTGAGATTAGGGAGTTTAGTATGTATCATGAAATAATTAACTAGAGAACCTTGTGTCGAATCCCACCCCCTGCCTATTATTACACTCTGGGCCTCTTACTCCTGCAACCTTCATCAGCCAAAATCAATATCCTGAGTCAGCTAACATTAGATCATGTTTTGACGAACATTATTAACTTGTTCCTTATTCAATCTATCTTCGCCGGAGACGAGTAGTCCTACTTCTTTTACTTTATTTTGATCAACATAGGTTGCTGGTTTCGACATCGAGACAAGTAACTTATTAAAAACCCTGTCTCTGCTATGCTCTCAAATGACCAGATTACTTACATATGATGTATGCTTACTTCTGTCGATCAGTGTTGGACCTGTGTAGTATAAAAATGTTAGATAACAAAAATATTGACATCAAACATTTTAGATGGATCGCTATGTAAAAACAGTAAAAATTAAATGCTGCAAACTAATATATATAAATTTCAGTTTCTTTGGAGTATTTTAAAAGATTTTTAAGGGGCATAATATGAGCACAACCTCCCATTTTCACATTTCCATTAAATTTGATCCATAGGCCTCTGTCCCGTCTCCTGCCTCTCTTAATTAAGCAAGATTCTCTGAATTTCAATTTCTAAAGATTAAGCCTTAAATTTAAGACATTTTCTAAAATTAAAATCATGTAATGGATTTTGATCAATGTATAAGGATTAGTATCATATCTTCATTTTAATCTTCATAAGAGGACATAAAAGTGGTGCAAAACTGTTCTGTTCAGGGAATTTATTTTACCCGACGGGTATATATATAATATATATATATATAATATAATATAATATCCATCCCCAGGATGGGTAAAATTAATAAACTTTTATGTACTCTTAAGATTAAAATGAAGATATACTAATCCTTATGTCTAGAATCCTTCCAATTTTGATCAAAATTCATAACATGATTTTGATTTTTGGCTTGGCTCTGTTGTAGAGCTTCATTCAGTTTCTGGGATTCTGGTTTCTAATCTCGCTAGGTTCAACCACGCTGATGAGTCATAAGACGACAGAACGCGTGTTCCTGGATAATTATATTTTTAAATATATAATATATACATGTATATATAAAATAAAACAAATAATTGAAAAAGGCTTATCTAATTATACATAAGTAATCCTATCACTTGGTGGATAGCATAGACAGGTTTATTAATAAGTTACTTATGTCCATGCCGAAACCACTAACCTATGCTGATCACAAAGTAAAAGAAGCTTGACTACTCGTTGTCTCCGAAGATATTGTTAAATGTAGTTTATTTAGTATTGTTATAAAGCTCTAGCTGAAAGAACATTGAGCCCTTTGTCTGTACAAGATTTGCTGTCTTAGATTGTATGTCCTGACTCAGAAGTTGATGTGTGATTAGTGGGGATTATGAGGATGTGAATGTATGTTATATTTGGGTTGGTCGGGAAGATGCGAAGGTGATATGTATAATATATCTAGTGGGAAAGATTAACATCAAGTCGCAGATTTTAAAAAAATACCCAAATAAATCAAAATGAACCCCTTTCTAAATAAAACGTATGTTTAGAAAATAAATTATTAAGTAAAGACTTACTTTTTAGTCAAATGTAGACATGGGACTAAAGACTTGCTTTGCTGTTTATAAATCTACTAGCAGGAAGACCCGATGCTGCTCGGGATTTAATGAGGAACACTGTCCTCACTAGCTCATAACACCATGTTACTTTAAAAAACTTTTTTACTGACCCCCACCCGTTTCATTCCCTAACATAGTCGGAAGAAACTGAAATTTTGAAAAACTCTGAATTAGTGTCTTATACATATGGCTTAGACTTCATTAAAATTAGATATATGTTCGGGACCACTTCCATTGTTTTCTTTCAGAAAATTTTACATATAAATACGCTTAGGTCAGTCTACATAAAAATATAAAACTACTCACATTGATAAAAACACATATATAAGTCAGTTTGTTGATTTTTGTAACCGATAACTTTATTCCTACAAACTAGATACTTAATTCTGTTTCAATAAAGATTGTCTCCTTTTGCCTACGTTCTTAAAAAAAGTTCGATTTGAATTTACTCTCTATTCAGTTTGATCGATATTTAATTTGGAATATTTCTGTGCACTGGTGTCATGCTGCAGAAAATGTCTACTTCAAAAGGGTTTAAAAAAACAATTCTTTTTAATGCATTTATTTATTTTTAATAAATTATATAACTTTATTAATGTAGATATCATAATATACAGATCCCCCCCCTCCCCCCAAAAATATCACTCGCTTTTCCTGGAAGTCTGATTTTAGAGAGAGGTTACACTAATAGCGATTAACTGCTTATGGGAGCGTTTGCAAAATGAAATATGCTTAAAATTACGATATATATATATATATATATATTAGTACAATAGCATAGAACTTAGATGTTAAGGTCCCGTTTTCAATTGCTGGTCTCAGCGCCGTGTTTGTTTTAAATTTTATTTTATATATAACAACTATACTATACCAATTAAATTTAGCAAAACCGTAATATTTTGGAAATCTAGTGCAGGTCACAACAAAAACTTTAACAGCACAAAACTCAAGTGGGGGGGGGGGGTTATATCGATAACACGTTTCGACTAGAAAATAATACTTTTAAATATCTTATGTTTAAGGGAAATTAAAGGGAAGTAACTTTGTACCCAAAAGTTTATCTCCCTTACCCCTTAAATAGCCCCCCCCCTCCCTCTACACGCACATGTCCTAGGACTGCCGAAAAATGAGAAAGTGAGATAAATGAACAGCGATAGGGAGGTCGGCGAATCCATTGAACACCCCAGATGGGATGGCACCCTGACAGTTGGTTGTTCATTTCTGGGTGGCCGGATAACGATAAGCTGAGAGAAAAATGGATGTGGTCAGCTGACTGAGGAAGCTCAGACATTTATGATTTCCGGTCAAGAGTAAATATATTTGGGGGACTGGTTGTCGAGAAGAGATTGAGTCAGGGAGTGAGGCGAAACAGACTAGTTTGGAGGGGCTGTACAACGGAGTTAGTCTTAGCTGAGATTCTAAATTTGGAAGACTGGAACTTAGATGTGCACGCTAGTGGTGGGGCCCGAACGACACACACATACACCCGTTACCAACAAGTCGAATGCACATTGTATATACAGGGTGTCTCAAAAAAATGTACTCACTCGTAGAATGACGAGAAAACTTTTATTTATGAACATAGAGTGAAATGAAATAGCATCGAATACATGAGACAGATGTAATTGAAGAATCATGTTCGCAAATGTTCAAACTGATGACCATTCTTGTTCAAACAAAGCTGATAACGCGCACCAAGGGATTCGCAAACGTCTCGTCATTCTAAGAGTGAGTACATTTTTTTGAGACACCCTGTATATCTGTGTTTGTATTTTTATGTAAGTCCGCGTTGCTTTTACAATAAGGAAAACACGGCACAAGCGTATGGCGTCGTTGAGGGCTTGCATTGTTATATAACCTTATGATAGTTGACATGTGTGAAGCTAAACCAACCGTTACGATAAAGTTTTTTTTGGGGGTTTTTTCACACTTGCCTTTACTTACTTTAAATTGTTCAATGTTATATTACACTTTAAGATATAAGTAATGACTCATTTTTGATAAGGTAATATTGCCTCAACCAAGTCTTTTTCTTTGTGTTCCGCATGGAGAGGCATAATTATTTTAGCTTATGTTTGCTTGTATTTTTTGATTCACTTGAATGGAGACTGGGAAGGGGGGAGGGGTGAACAAATGCAAGAAGGGCGGGAAAAATGCTTCTTACTATTTCCGTTTCTTCTATTTATTGTAAACAATTTCAAATAGCAATTGTCATGCATTAATAAAGAAGTGTGCAAATCCACAGGCGACGATGGCGGTTTCGCTTTTCCTGTTTGGTTGAATTTTCTTCTTCCAAGCATACTTCACTTTTTTTAACAAGAAAACGTTCTAGTTTTTTCTTGTATCCCGTCTATTTATTCTATTCCTATTTCTGTATATAATAAACTAGAAGAATACCCCGTAGAGAACAGTTTTTTCACAACTTTTATGTCCCTTTATGAACATTAAAATCCAGATATGATGCCAAACCTAATGTCTAGAATTGTTATTCCAATATTAATCAAAATCTATTAGATAATTTTGATTCTAGAAAATGTCTCAAATTTAAGGCTTAAGATTAAGGGCTTTTAAGTAGAAATTTAAATTCAGGGGATCTTGCTTAATTAGTGTCTAATGAATATGGATCAAATTCAATGAAAATCTGAAATATTTAAATTTTCAAATGGGAGGGTTGGCTCATTATGCTCCCTAAAAACCCTTTAAAATACTCTAAAGAAACTGAAAATTTGAGAATATTTTTTAATTAATATCTAATACCTATTCTTACAATTTCACAAAGGGCTTCCACCTCCTTTTTACCCATATTGCATGAAACTAAAATAAATTAAATATAGCCTACATTTTGCCCCTTATACTTAAATAATTTTTATAGGTTAGAATTCCCTTCAGAATAAAATTTTCTCTGGGCAATGAGTGAAGTGTTAGCAGCTAGAATGATATCTGCTGACTGACTGGAAATATTGTTTCCTGTTTGATCTCTTGGCCTGTTATAGGTATGGTCTAGTAAACATGCTAATGTATATGCTAACGAAAATGTGAAAAAGAAAACCGTAGAAAATATACACATTACTCTCATCATCGGTTCTTTTTTATCAACATGCAGGTTGAGGGGCATCATCCACACTGGCAGCTAGCTAGCTGAACGCATTGCAGATCTAACGCCACACCTTCAAGAAACTTTATCATAAGTATCGGCTGCCTAGAACTTCCATGCTAAGTTGTCTCTCTGCAGAAGTTACCTCCAAGGCAACTTAGGTTGATCGCTTCCTCGTCTACTTCCAAATCTCGAGCTATCTTTATGGCACTACTCGAGTGTTCCACATGTCCATACCAACGAAGCCTTTTTTCTCTATTAATGATATCACTGATTCATATTGCAAATCCGTCTAATCATTGCCCTTTCGTTGTTTTACAGGTCAGGTTTCGCACGCACTGTGGACATAGGAGCTATAAGCATGGCCACGAGTCTCTACTAATCACGTTAAAATTAAAAAATTAAAATTAATTTAAAAAAATTAAAGTTACTTGCCTGAAATGTAAGTGGTTATGATTGATTATAATGTAGCAGTGTGGTCGTTGTGTGAAATATGTTTAACTATTATGTGAGTAAAATTCATGTATGATTATTTACTTTGCGGCGCTGTGCCTAATTTACAGCGATGAAGGCTATAGAATCAAATTGACACTTACCGGCATAAAAGGCTCCAAAAGCTGATATGTAAATATTGCTTAATTCAGGCAAGAATTATCTACTAATGGACTAGCAGCCAATCAGAATTCTGAGAATAGACTTGCTCATCTGAGCATAATGGAACATTTCAGCTTTCGTATAAACTAGCTTTCTAGTGTTCTTTTTGGTTTGTGTTTAGCTCAACTGGTCACACTGACTACTAAATTTAATAAAGACTAATTTAAGTAACAATTTCTTATCAGTTGGAAAATATTTTATTTACCGCAATTCAAGTTAAGCTAATGCATCATTAGGAAAATGACGAATAAATGCGGGTAATTCCATGTCAAATCATCCAGAAATTTTGGATTTTGAAACCCATGTCCTCAGATTTTGTTGTAACTTGCACCACAGATGGACATCATAAAAACTAAGAAATCCTGAAAATTTGAGGATGCAACTTCAAGCGGTTTCCGATTTAGAGCAGTTTCCGTGTCGCGTAAATCGCTCAATATGTCGCCCGGGCGACATTTTAATAATTACATTTTCTTTAATATTTTCAGTTTGGAACATGATATGACGCTGAAAATTTACACAGTTATGTTTTTCAACCCAAGGAACCCAAAAATGGCATCAGCTTTGCTCAGAAATGAAGTCTTCTTGGAGATTTTATCAAATTTTGAAATTTTTTACATGTGCACCAATATGGGGAAAAAAAATGATGTAGCTGATATGGTAACGGGTTTCTTTCTTTTGGACATTCATTTAGACACTATGAAGTACCTCTGGACCAAAAATAGTAAATAATACTTTTTTTGTTCACTCAGTGTCTATTCAAAGTTAGGCCTTTATCCGAGGGTTAAGAAATATCCTATTGGGGGAAGCAACTAGTTTGGATATGCGAGACCAAAATTTATATTAAATTCACATTGAAATAAGTTTTAGAAAGTAAAAGTTAAAAGAGGCTCACAGTGATCAGATATTTATAATAAAAGCTGACTTCACAACAAAAACCAGCACACGACATTATCTACATGGGTTATTCTCATCAATTTTAACTGAGAATAAATGTTGAATGGTTTTACTTATGACTTATAAGATAGATGAAGTTAGCACTGTTTGTGTTTATTTTTAACTGCATAGCAGTTTTTACTAAGGTAAAAAGTTTCGGGTTGTTAACACCATCCATTGTAAAATGACTGAGCGAAACATCGTCACAATGTCCCATGTGCAACGGCGCTTTGGTCCAATGTCACTAGAATCCAATGATTATGCCAATTTTGGCTACTGAACCACAATAGCTGATCATATTTCTTGTATAAGAAAATTTTTCTTTGCCTATTATGCCTGCATTAGTTGGTGGTTAATATTTTCAGTAAAACGTGTCCCATATGCAACGGAGCTGGATTAGTTCACCATAATGTACTGCAACAATCCTAAAATAATTTTAAATGAAAAACATTATCTATACCTAATTAAAATATATAATAGTGGTTGGTGCAATTGGTTTGTTCCATTATGCAGGCAAGAAAGTTAGGCAGCACTTGATTCTTATACCAAGAAATTAGCTGTAGAAAATATAGAAGAATTTGAGGTAGGCACAAATTTATGAATATTTTAAATGTTGATTTTTCCTTCAGTGGAAAAATGTACATAAATCTCTTCACTAACTGCTTACTCATCCCCTGCTACCAAACTTAAGTTACCTGATTATCTCTATATATCCTATTTTATTGTTTTGTCTTCAATTCAACAGTAAACAAAAGAAAACAAAATGACTGATGTCGAACTCAATTTGGAATGTCATTAATTAGATTATGATCATTCCAAAGGAATTGAGAATCTGTCAGACTTGAACAAAGACGTTGTTGAGACGTTGTTGTGGAGAGCTGGGCTCAAGGAACATAAAGGCGAGTTATCAACCATCTGCTTTCATCACAAAAAATATTTTGGAAATGTGTTTGAACATAGAGCAAAGGCCCCAAAGGCTGCGGTGGATTGTTACAACATAAAAGTAAAGTCAAAGATGTACAGCTGATATCGTTGGTGATGGCAAAAGAGCTGGAGGTGAGAGGGTACAATGTAACACCAGGACACATTCTTTGTCCTCAGTGTATGATGAAATATGTGAGACTGATCGATGATACAGACAGGATAGATGCAAACTACACCTGTGAACTTTTGCAAACCCCACAAAAAAACTTGAATATTAGTCTGAAATACATGGACATTTCTCCTGTCGCTTTACATGGTGTTGCTGCTCATAGTCGTGTTCATAGGGCCAAAAGGAAATTAGACCTGTCGACTGTATACAAAGTCGACGCTGAAGAATTGACTGTCAGAATCAGTGCATATTGAAAAAGAAATCAAAGAGAAAGCATTAGAATTGGATAGATTACATGATCTGATGAAGGAAAAATTTAAGAAAGCCTCGACTCCAAATCATGACAGTTGCTCCTGATTCGTGGTCTCGTGAATACTGTTCCAAATTCTTCAAGGTGTCAGAGTATGTTGTTCGAACTGCCAGGGAACTAAAGAATGTGAGTGGTATTCTCTCAAAGTCTACCCCTAAAAAAGGGAAAAAACTCTCCCCAGAGACAGCAGAACTGGTAGTACACATGTATGAAAATGATAAATACAGCCGTCAAATGCCAGGCAAAAAGGACTATGTTAGTATTGCAAAGGGTGTTCACAAACAAAATCATTTAATACTATGTAACCTGCATGAATTGTATGCTGCTTTTAAACAGAAGTATCCCAATGTCAAGGTGGGGTTTTCCAAATTTTCTCAGTTGCGTCCAAAGTGGTGTGTATTAGCTGGATCTAAAGGTACCTATTCTGTTTGTGTGTAGCATACATCAGAATGCGAAACTTCTTGTCGACGCCATTGGTTGGGACGTCACTTACAAGGATTTGATCTCAAAACTAGTTTGTGATTCTTCCAACAAAGAATGCATGATGCACCGTTGTGAGGCATGTCCTGGCAGAGAAGCATTGCAGAAGTTCTTGGATGAAAAGCTGGTTGATGTGGATCCAGATGATGAATTTCATTTTAGTTGATGGGACATAACTGACCGTGCCACATTAAGTACTCTTACAACAATGTATGAAGAATACAAAGATTTCTTGATTGACAAAATCGACAATCTCACACAACACTCATATATAACAAAATGTCAAACTAGATACTTGACTAAAAAGAAAGAATCTTTGTTCGAATGAGGTTCTTGTCCGTGTAGACTTTGCAGAAAATTATCAATTTCTCATACAAGACGAAATCCAAAGTTTTCATTGGAACAAGGAGTATTGCACCCTGCACTGCTTTACTACTGAGATTTCGATGGAACACTGAAGCATCTTTCATTGTTTTATTTCAACATCCACGACACTGCATTCGTGTATCAAACCCAGGCAATGACAGTTCACTACATTCGTGCATTATTGCCTCATGTTAACAAAATGACTTACTTCAGTGATGGCTGTGTGGGTCAATATAAAAATTATAAAAACTTCATAAATTTATGTCTGCATAAACAGGACTTGGGATTGATGCAGAGTGGGTTTTCTTTGCTACAAGCCATGGAAAATCCCTTTGTGATGGAATCGGTGGTTCAGTAAAACGGCATGTGGCTAAACGGTCGCTTAAACGTCCTCTGAATAATCAAATCCTGGATTATAAAGCCATGCTAGAAGTCTGCCTGGAGATGTCTGCGATCAAGTTCTTTGATATTAGTATGGAAACTATGGAGGAGGTGAGAAAGTTTCTTGAGGCAAGATTTGCCAGGGGAAACACAGTACCAGGAAGCAGAAGCAGCCACCATTTTGCCCCGTTGTCAACATCGAACATTGGTCATAAGCTGACCAGCGAGGATGAATCATATACAGACACCCATGATTTTAACTTGCCATCAATTCTTGAAATCTGACATTTCACCAATGCAATATATAACCTGTGTTTATAATTCTTTCTGGTGGATTGGCATTG
Organism: Sepiola atlantica; assembly: GCA_963556195.1. Taxonomy (NCBI): domain Eukaryota; kingdom Metazoa; phylum Mollusca; class Cephalopoda; order Sepiida; family Sepiolidae; genus Sepiola; species Sepiola atlantica. Next base: position 91,506,681 of record OY744516.1, read on the forward strand.
TGAATGAAATTAATGCAGAGGAAAGTGATGTAACCGTCAAGTTCATGCACCCTCATGGACCACGCAAGACATTCAATTGGTCGCAAATTGATGATACATGGTTTGTTCCAATCAAGAAAATTCTTTGTGTTGTCTCCCCAACAACATATACAGGAAGAACATACAAGATAACTGATGAGGAGTATGAAAAAACGATTTCTGCATTTCAGTGGCATAAAGAAAATAACAGTATGTAGATAATGTTGTCGTATGTTGGTTTTTGTTGTGAAGTCCGCTTTTATGGTAAATATCTGATCACTGTGAGACTGTATTACCTTTTACTATTTACCTTTTACTTTCTAAAACTTATTTCAATGTGAATGAACAGAACAGTCCCTCCAACTTCATCTCACATACCCAAACTAGTTGCTTCCCCCAATAGGGTATTTCTGAACCCTCGGAAAAAGGCCTAACTTTGAATAGACACTGAGTGAACAAAAAAAGTATTATTGAAAGAAACCAGTTACCATATCAGCTACATCATTTTTTTCCCCATATTGGTGCACATGTAAAAAATTTCAAAGTTTGATAAAATCTCCTAGAAGGCTTCATTTCTGAGCAAAGCTGATGCCATTTTTGGGTTCCTTGGGTTGAAAAACATAACTGTGTGAATTTTCAGCGTCATATCATGTTCCAAACTGAAAATATTAAAGAAAATGTAATTATTAAAATGTCGCCCGGGCGACATTTTGCGCGATTTACGCGACACGGAAACTGCTCTAAATCGGAAACCGCTTGGAGTTGCATCCTCAAATTTTCAGGATTTCTTAGTTTTTATGTCCATCTGTGGTGCAAGTTACAACAAAATCTGAGGACATGGGTTTCAAGCCCTGGATGATTTGACATGGAATAACCCATGTAACGATGTAGTTTTGTTTATTTACTTTGTAATTGTCCCTATTTCCTTGTCTCCCCACGAAGGCAGTTAGACACAAGGTCGGTTTTTAATGTGGGGAAAATCCAGCTCCTCAAAAAGGGGCACTCTGGATTGGATAATTAAAATTCCCTCTGTCTAGTAGGATTTCTTTCTCTAATAAAAGTTGAAGTGTAGTATCAGAACAGATATTACACATTGCTCCTAGCCAAAAGGCCAAGGCCGGATTGAATTGTCATATGGTAAAATAAGTAAAAAATTAGTTAAATAATACTGCCATAATTTTTTTTTTATACACAAGCAAAAAATTTTTTTGTTAATTTGAAAAGAGCAAATTTCTATAAGAATGAAATATGGAAATTTATGCGTGAACAGAATAAGAAAGTACTTATGAAGGATGCAGCTATTTGTAGTCCTTGTCTTTAGGGCTGCTTATAGCAAAACACTTCAAAATTGGAAGTGAGTTTTTAAAAATAAAATTATTTGAACTAATATTATGCTATACAAGTAATTTACAGAACTAAATGTAATATTTAATGTAAATACATATGATTGTTTATCTGATAACAAAAGTAGTTCAATCAATGTTGAAGAAATGACGACGTAAGCTTATTTTTCTTTCGGACCGGAATAAGTAATTTATGAAAGTGATTGAAGCAAACTACCTTTTCTTTTATTGCAAAAGATATGACACAGCAATAATTAAAAAATGGTTACTCTGAATCAAATATTGATTTTGTTAGCATAAATGCTATGTAGGTCTAATGGAGCGAATCCAACTGACATATCCTTATATATTCAAAATTTAAAATAATCTTTAAAATAGCTATCGTTACTGACATGTCTATGCTGGTATTATAATATTGAATCAAAATGAGTGTTTTGGGTGGGGTTATACACTCTTAAATAAAGTAAGTAAATTTAAGGTTTTTGTCTCTTTTTAAAAAAAATTTTATTTGTGACCTAGAAAACTTTCCTACATTAATACTAGAAATAAAGCGTATATCGATTTTTTTCGGTTTCTCATTCAACTTATAATATTGATATTTGTGAACAGCTGTTATTTCTGCTCTATCAATTTCTCATGGTTTATTTGTATGATTCTATATATAAAGTACCTGTGAACCTTTGATAGTTAAGCGATGTCTTACCCTTTTATTTTACCCCTTTTTCATTTTTGTTTTCTTCATTTTTTTTTTCTTTTCATTTTTTTTTTTTGTTTTTCTCCACTTTTTTGTTTTTCTCCACTTTTTTGTTTTTCTCCACTTTTTTTGTTTTTCTCCACTTTTTTTGTTTTTCTCCACTTTTTTTGTTTTTCTCCACTTTTTTTGTTCTCTTTTGTTTTTTTTGTTTTTCTCTTTGTTCTCTTTTTTTTGTTCTCTTTTTTTTGTTCTCTTTTTTTGTTCTCTTTTTTTGTTCTCTTTTTTTTGTTCTCTTTTTTTTGTTCTCTTTTTTTTGTTCTCTTTTTTTTGTTCTCTTTTTTTTGTTCTCTTTTTTTGTTCTCTTTTTTTTTCTCTTTTTTTGTTCCCCTTTTTTTTTCTTTTTTTTTTTTTAGAAAAAAAATTATTTTGTAATACAGTCTTTACTTATCATTGCTAAAAGCCACTCGAGGATTGTATGATAAATAATATGATAAGATTAGAAACTATGGGTGGAAAGGGCAGGATTTGGTTATTGAAGAGGATGGCTTGACAAGTATTTGACATTGAAGTTAATGACCATGTTGTAGTCAACAGGAAAGCAATCCTGTGGTGTTGTATTCAACAGATGGGAGGTTTATGGAAGTTCCGTTTTATTTTAAGTACATAGAGGAAGGAAGAAAAGTTCTTGGCAGTGATGGTAACTCGACAAGTTCTTGCTGTAAAAGTTTGGGGGGGGGGGTTGAAGCTCAGTTGAGCACCTACCATGAAAATAACAAGAGTAGAGAAAGACTAGCAACATCTTTTCTGTGGGAAAGGGACTGTAGGGAAGAGAAGAAATCACCCCCTCGCTCCACTAGATTGCAAAGTCGATTTTGTACTGTCAAGGCAAGAAAGAGTGTTCTAAGCAGCACCTCCCCAGATGTGACTGCAGTACTCCATCTTAGACCGAATCTGTCTCTAAATAGGTAGAGGATTGTATCAGGAGTCTGGTACTTTCTGGTGCAGTAGAATGATCCAACCATTTTTCCAGTGACCTTAGCAACAGCATTTTCTTTGTGTCTTCATTTTTAAGGTGTCCAAAAAGGCGATTTCTACTTGTCCTTTTTCCTCAGCATAAATCCATTTCTACGTCGGCATATTTTCAAACCCCCTGCTGTCATTAAATTAAGTTTCCATGGAGTATTTTTTTGCCACATCTGGGTTGGTGTACCAACTATCCAGCCTCTCCCTCTTGGACAGGGTACAAAAAATAATTTCTAACCCAATAGGTCCTGTACTGTCTGCCAAGCACCAGTCCCTGTTGCTGCATTTGTACTCCCCTCAACGAAAATACCCCCCAACCTACTCAACTAGCAATAAAATCCCACTCCTTCAATGTAGAGATCTCTAGATGCTGGAAGATTTTTCTAATGTGCCGTGACAGCTTGCCTTTGGAATTCCCTTCCTGCTCCCCCGATCGTACTAACAAGCAGACATTTAAATGTAATAGGAATGAACAAACTTTTGCTGTCCAACTCCTCACCCAGGTTACCTCTCCCCCTCCTTTATAAATCTGATCCCTATCACAGTAGCCCCTTATGCTTCAGTGGCAATATGTCTTGTTTGGGATAAATAAGTTTTTTAAAAAATTTATGTTCAGAAATAAATAGTAATTAGTTACAATTGAGTTCATTCTTGTTGCTAGAAGCTTCAGTATTTGTTTTGAATCAATATATGTAATTTATGTTGTACAATCAGTTACTATCCATTCTGTTCTCTTTTTTGTTACAGAAGGTTCTTTTGTGTTTGCTTGTCCGTGCATCCAATATCAGTTGGTCACCTCCAAGCATAGCCAATGTGATATTTGGAATCGGCAAGTTTCTGTAGATGTTTTAGCCTGGCTTTAAATTATTAAAAGTCGTTTTTTATCATAATTTAAAGAAAACACTTTTTATTTAGTTAGAACAAAATGATTGATCTAAATGAAATAGTATGGGGGAGGGCAAACCTGGGGCCAGCTAAAATTCTAAAGAATCTCCACAGCTTCTCGGTACTCATTGTTTTTATTTCTGTTTTTTTTTTTATCTTAACCCATTTATGGATGCGTGTCTTGGCGTCACTTATTTAAATCTATATTATATTCTATGCCTATACTACTATTGTCACTTCTGGTTTCGTATTATTTAACTGAGTGAGATGGAAGACAGTTATAGCTGATTTGGTCCATCTGTAACTATTAAAGTCTGATTTTCATGAATAAACCTATACTGAGATATCTTCAACAGAAAAGGTAATTTTCTTCAAATATATAAAATAAAATTTGATCGATGAGATTCTGTTGGACTGTTTCGACATGTTCAAAATTAGCAGTTGATGATAAATCTCTTTAAAGCTGTACAATATACATTATTTATACGTTCCAAACCGTATATAAATTTAAAGATTCTGCATAACTTAATATTTAACTCTTAACATTTTCTTTCTCCTTATTTTGTGTTTTGTACTGGTCTTCCGGTTTCCTTTGATCTCCCTTCCATCTCTCCTGACCAGATTTTGCCCTAGCTGCGTTATCGTTCATTTGACTTTCTATTTTCTGTCACTGTCTTTCATTCTAATGGTTTCTTTTCTTAATAGCTAAGATATTAGTATAAAACTAATATCTTAGCTATTAAGAATGTTAATAGGTATCACAACCAGCCAGTTTAGTGTACAAAAATGGGTAAATATAGTGAAATTCCTTCAATTTGAATTTGTGATAACTCATTTGGGGGTTATTTTGATAAAATTTGAATCTAAACAAAATTAAATCTTTCTTTATAAATAACCAATTCATTCTCTTGTCATTAAGTTTTTTCTTTCCAGATTACTTCAAATTAGGTTACTATTTTCAATAACAGGCGATTTATTTAATGTTGGTATTACTCAACTTAATATGCACGATATTGTGTACCTCAAAAATCCCATCTTAAAGAAAAGGGACGACTCGATGTGGTGGGCTTTAAATAGGGTTTTATGTTGTCTTTAACAAAAAGAATCCAAGTTAGAAACTTCAGTGAATGAAATTTTTGCCCCATTACTAAATTGTTTCTGTATGTTTTTATATGGTCCAAATCTGGGATGTTTTTATTATTATTGATTTACTCTTTAAAGAAAAATCTAGCTTGGTCTGTTATGAATCATTAAGAAGATTCAATGTGTTAGCTGTTGAAATGAATTTAAAGTGAACAAAGTTGGCCATATAAATTTTGTACGTTTTTTTTGTTTGTTTTTTTTTCTGAAGAGGTAATGGGATTTTGCCCAATTTTTAGGCTCACTTGATTTATTAATCATTTTAATCATTAATTTTCATTTACTACAAGACAACATTGTAAGGACTTTTCACTTGTTCAAAGCCTGCATTTTTAGTTGTACACTGTGAAAATTGGCTTTTGGACCAATAGCGCACAAGATGACAAATTTTCTAATTTTCAACAAACTTTGAATAGTCATAATTCGGCGGCTAATTCTGCTACCAAAATAAATTTGATACCCTTTAGGTTTTGCAAATATCTATATGCTCACATTAAACAGTTGTTAAATATAAAAATAAAACATTTTGGTTTGGAATACCTAATTAATAAAACAATGATAATTTTATTTATTTTTTCTTATAAATACAATACATAAATAGACATGATATTCCACTAAGTAAATGGCATATTTATACCCTGGCTCACTAATTTTTAGAATGTCAAATTTTCTCAGACTCCTAAGGCAATGATCTGACTCCGAAGCCGGCCTTCAGCGTGTTCAATGGTTGGCAATCAGGATGGTGACGAGGCTCTCCATTCTTTACCTACAAAGAGTGGCTCCAAAGACTAAATTTATTCTAACTTGAGAAGTGGAGGATGTGAGGAGACTTGATTTTGGCATACAATATCATCAACAGAAATGTAAATCTACCTTTCGAGGAGTTTTTCACTCTAGCGCCAAGCCGTAATTTCCGTGGACACCTGCAAAAAATGTACCACCATCACTTTTTACTCAATGGAAGAAAGGTAGCATTCTCTGTCTGTTTCTGCTTCATGGAACAACCCGCTAGAGGAGGTCGTGACGATGACTACCATATCCAGGTTTAAAGTGGCCTTGGACAAACATTCGGACTGTGGATGTAAATAGCTTCCACCTGTCTCTTTACATAGCTTGTTGCACTTTGCTATTATTTTTTAAAAATACTGAGTAACCACTTGCCGAGGCCAAAAGCAACCAGAGGATAAGGGTTAATGAGATTGCTGGGCAACACTGAGAAGATTGGAAACGATGAGTGGAAAGGTTGAATTATTTGACATGTCATGAGATTATACAGGTTATTGCGAAAATAATTCCCCTCTGTATTCATAGGCCATTGTTGGTAACTCAGAGGCAGGTTATGTACAGGTTCACGCCGTAGATTATCCAAACGCAGAGGGATGATCAACCAGGAGGCACTAGTTACCGATGCAGGTACTTCTTGGGTTTTCAAATATACTTGCGCTTGTCGTAGATTCTTCAGCTGTTGGATTCCTGGATTTGTTTGAAATATGGGAAGGATTTTGAGGTTTTAGTATTTTCTGCAAAAATAGTCCTCTTCTGTATTTGTAATATAGTTAAACCAGAGGCAGATTGGCTTTAGAGTTTATAGCACCAAACTTTCACTCTCACACCCGACCTATTCAGCAAAAGCAGTGTCATTCCAAGAATGCATAGAAAGGGAGTTTGATGATTAGGCTTCACATGCCTATTGGACTATTTTTGCAGATCAGCATGATGGATGTAAACTGACCAAAGTCTGTTTGTCGCAGTCTGTATAGAACGAGCCATGCTGAAGGCAATTTTTACCCCCGTCACAGTAATATCGCAAAAAGGCAAAAACAATTTTTTTTTTATTTATTATAATTGAAGATAGAAGCATTTTTCAATACAAGATTTTATTTTTTTTTTTTATTTAATCTTGCATTTTTTGGAATAAAATTCCATTTTCGGAGTTGACCAATATTGTGTCATCTTTTTTTTTTTAGAAAAATAAACATTTTTTTTAACACCCGTGTAATGTGTATTATCCGTGATGTTGTCTTGCCGATTATGAATTCAAATTCTGGTTGTTGAATGAGAAAGCATCTTCAATCTCATCTCAAACTTTACTTTAAATTCGAAACTGCACGCCATAACCGAAACCTGAAAAGCCGGTTACACTGCATGCTTGTTTGTGTCTTCTGAAATACAAGAATACTGCTTTCTCCCTCGTAAAACATTCACAGCAAAAACTCGTCTTCTACCACCACTGCAAATAACTTTCATTTCTTTATCTGTGTACCTAAAATCAAACAGAACTTTCATGAACAGTTTCTTTTCAAGAACTGATCTTCTGCGGAACACAATACTATGGGACTGCTTCCCAGCTGACTACAACAAATACTTATCGAGCCATCCTAAGTAATCAAATATTGCCCTTTACACCAATCGTTTCCAATCCTTTCATTGTATTGTTCATCAATCCAATTCACAATCTCATTAACCCTTATCCTCGAGTGACCTTTGGGCCATGATGGATGGGAACTTGTTATTATATAAAAAAAAAAAACTTTCTAAACCATCAAAAAAAGTTAAATAGTGCAACATTTATGAAAAGTTGAATTCTTAGTCAGTAAATTTTTTATTTTAAACCCATTTGGTTATTTTAATTTTGCAAGATTTAAGGACAACATTCCAATTTTTATTTAGTCTTAGGACTCCTGCAACACATAAGACAGTCAAAGTGATGCATTCGGTCTGTAGCCAGGTCTGTCCCTGTAAAATATCCTTGCTACGAAAACTACCAAAAGTATGCTAAATTCAAATTTAGTTTTTACAAATAATAAATTAAAAATAAAAATGATTTTGCAAACTAAAAAAAAAGAAAAATCCTTTTGCCCTCATTTTTTTTTAGGGGATCCAAGAAGAAAATTTCTACCTGGCCTTCTCCATCCAGTTTTGGTATTTGTGGTATTGAGAGTCCCAGGTTTTGGGGTTGGCAGCACCAGGCAACATTTCTCGCTTGCTATCTTATCCATGTCCAAAGGATTGACATCAGCCAGGTTGCATTCAGTTATGTCGCGCCTTATACACTTGAACCACGTCTACTTTGCTCTAGATTGCTCAGTATATTCAAACGCATTATCCATCCCTGTTAACTACTTTTTAAACTATTATAAAAATGGAAAAAGACCTTCATTGATGTCATGGTATTATTAGTTATAAACAAAGATGTGGTGTGAAGTTGTTCATAGAGAAAGTTTTTTTTATGATTTTGTTAAGGGAAGGGTCCCAAGTTCTAACCCTGTTTACCGCAGTTCTTTAGATGCAGGGACAAAACAACCCAAGGTCACCAGTTGCCGGAACACACAACCTAGATTTTCACATGAGCCCCTTTACTTAGGTTGAGGCCCTAATACAGTTGAGTGCCAGACCAATCTGACTAAAGTTCCTGTCAACACAGCCTTAGGGTGGTAACAATGTGGTCATGCTGTCACGGTGAGGAGGGGTTGGACTTTTGGGTGGACACCCAGAGGGAAATGTCATCCAGAGGGAAATGTCATCCACAAGGTCCTTCTTTCTCTACCTGCGGTTGGGCAATTGAAGACCTGAGTGGCGACAATGAAAGGCGACCTAGCAGCATTATCAGGTCCGCAAGGAGTTGGTCTTTGACTATGGAATTGGGATTGGCTAGCCATATTGTGTGACCTAGTTCAGGATCGGTGAAAATGGGTTGCGATAGTTAGACACTGTACTTGCTTGGGAGAAAGCCGGCTCAACCCGACCAGGCGGATAGCCGTTACAAGTAAGTTATGAAGTAGTGAGCAATGTAAAAGAAACCATGAAGAAGATTGAATGTCTTCAGAAGAATGCTGTTCTTGTGCTTTATATGTGTACTTCCTGAATTGTAAGAAACGTGGAAATGCCATTCTCTAAGCGCAGGGTTGTTAGCAATCTATTGTTATTGGACTAAATGTGATAAAATGCCTTGTCGCTACTAGTAGCAAGTAAAGAGTGTGGAAAGGACTTACACAAACTCATCCAGAAATTTGAGGTAACGTGTAAAGTCCGGTTATGAGCGAAAAAGAAAAGCAAAATGGCGGCCACACCTGATTATATGCTGGTGGGTCTCGCGAAGTAACATGAAATCTCGTTACTCATATGCAAATGAGATGGTGCTGGTTTGGATAAAAAGCCCGTTTTCAGAGAAGGGTGTGATTTGGAGTCGTGAGTTTGGACCGCAGCGTGTGTACGTACAGTACTGTTTTGGATTGAGTTATGTTATGAAAATAAAAAACTCCAATTTTAAATTGTTCTACTTAGCCGCAATTTGCAAATAATTCATCAAGTGACATATCTTTACTAGCTTTCTATCTATCACTTTCACTCTCTCTTATTGTTCTTGGACCCCTCCCCCGCTCTTATTCTATATGTCTATATCACTCTCTGCGGCAAAGTAGCAGACTACATAATGTTAGTGCCTCTTGCATACGTGTTGAGAGTGAGTATATAAAACACTGTCCTTTCGGGTTTAAATATTACAAAAAAAATTTTTTAATTTAGATCCCTCTGCAGAGGATTACACATTGGTGATAGGGGGAGGAAAGAAGTCCCCCGAAAATACATTTACCACTTCTGGAAAGTGACTTCCTGTTCGCGACATCACTATTCGTTTTTCAGCCATGTAACTCCCATTATATTATTTCAGTACAGCTTATATGCTGCCTGAAAAGATTAATTTCCGACTAAATAACTTCTGATGCTTGAGAGATGCTATAAATGAAGTATTATCCATAAAAGTTATAGGACCACAAGTAGTAAATATGCTCACAGAAGAAACCTGTAAAGTCTTAAGATCATACAGAGACTGTAAACATCCTATTCTGATATGTCCTGTAATTTTGTATTTATTTGATTCTTGGGGGCATGTTTTTACTTGTAATTTGTGCATTTTTTATTTTTTTTCTCTCTAAAATACTATTTTCTTCCATTTCTGTTAATGTCAATCAAAGCAATATCCCTCTTGCTTTTTAGCAGCAGTTATGCCCCCTTTTTTATTATTCTGTTTATGTATTTTAAACATTCCGATAAGAATTTAAGTATATTTACATTGGTTGTTTGTTAAGTCACTTTCTTTGTGTAAAAATTTACCCTCCACCCCACCCAAAAAACAAAGAAAAGGGCGTAAAAAAAAAAATTGGACATTTTAATTGCATCCTGTTTTTGGTTGATCATTAAACAAGTGACTCTAGTTTTTGTTTTTTCTTTCTTTTAATACAAACTTCTATGGTTTCTTTTTCTGTTTCACTTTTATTTCATTATTTATACTAATGAGTCACTGCTTATCAAGTCCTAAAAGCCACCCGAGGATAAGGGTTAATGAGTTTGTCAGTTGGACAAAGAACAGCATCGCGAGAGGATCGGAAACAATGAGAATGTGATTATGTAAGAGGACAGCTTGACAAGTATTTAACATTACTTGAAATGACCATGTTGTAGCAAGCTGAGAAGCAGCACAGTGATATTGTTTCCTGCAGATGGGAAGTTCTTGGAAAGAAACTTGTTCATGGAAGTTCCATTTTAGTTTTAGGTACACAATGGAAGGAAAGTCGTTATAGCTAGACGAGTTTTTGCTGTGGATGTCTTACTGGGGGGAAAATCAGAGATTGGAGGTCAGTCGAGCACCTACCATGCATCTAGAGTAGAGAAAGACTAACAACATCTTATCTGTGAGAAAGGGGCTGTTTGAAGAGAAAATTCCCGATTAAATTCCGAAGTCGATTTTGTACTCTGTCAAGGCAAGAAAGAGTTCTCTAAGCGGCACCTCCTCGGATGTGATAACAGTAGTCAATTTCATTTTATGGTACTCTTATAGAGAATACACCGTGTTTCCGTGACCTCTGCGTCAACGTTTTGGCAGATCTCGGAAGCGCCTGAGAGTTGACGAGGTGAAAACTGTCAAATGATAAATTGAAGACTGGCAGACGATAAATTCAGACAAAAAAAATCAAAGTAAAATACATAACAAGCCGCGCATGCGTGGTCCCCCTCTGTATGTGACTCGATGTGGCGAGTGTAAAATGCAATAAATTTGGGCAGTTTGGGGCATTTTTGACCCCCTTGGGGCGCAAACCAGAATTTTTCTGAGGTCAAGGATGCTCATTATATCCAGAACAATTGCCTCTACATTTTGGCCAAGTTTTAAAAAAATTGAATGGATGGATCAAACGTTATGGGAGAAAAGGGTAATTTTTTGCCATTTTGGGGGCTTTTGACTCCCTGGGGGCGCAAACCAGATTTTTTTCATGGTCAGCGATACTTATTTTCTATTAGGAACAATTGCCTTCACATTTTGGCCAAGTTTCAGAGAAATTGAATGGATGGATGAAAAGTTATGGGGCAAAAAATGTCATTTTTTTTGCCATTTCGTGGCCTTTTGACCTCCTGGGTTTCAAAAATCTGAGAATGTCACTTTCTAACCTGACCAAAGTTACAACTTCATGCAAAATATCAGAAATTCAATGAATGGTTGCGGAGAAAAATCCAGACGGACGGACGGAAATGCCTCAAACATAGGTCCCTCGATTTTATAAATCGGGGGACCAATTAATTAGATGTTTATTTATTTTTTTTGTCAATGTTAATCAAATGTTTTTAAATAAAATGTTTTTTGTGCACCAAAAGTCTCAAAAGATTTTTTTTTTTTTTTTTGTATAATGAACAACAAAACCACTGTTTTAACGTATTTCTTGTTTTTTATTTTTTTTTTTAATTTAATTTTTTTATTTTCAATTTTTTTTCTTAACATTTTCTGGGTTAGGGGTTAGTCCTTCACTAGAAGTGACCGTTGGTTAAAGAACTCAATGAGTCCTTCGGGAGATTCAACGCACTGACACAGATCGTAAAAATGTACTTTTTTTTTTTTTTTTTTTTTTAAATGCGCTGCACATTGTAGAAATTCATTTCTTTCAAAAAGTTATCGTCTGCTTGCTTGCAACCTGATTGTCTAATGCCTGCTGCAACCTGATTGGTTAATAGTTTTGCCAACTCTCGGGCACTTCCGAGACCTGCCCGAACATTGACAACGCAAAGTTACGGAAACGCAGTGTGTTCTCTATAAGAGTACCCATTTTATTTTGAGTATTTTAAAGAGTATTTAGATGACATATGGGCACAACCTTTCATTTGAAAATACAAATTATTTCGGATTTACATTAAATTTGATCCATAGTAATAAGACACCAATTAAGCAAAATTCCCTAAATTTCAATTTCTTAAGACCCCTTAAGCTAAAATCTTAAATTTTATATGTAAAATCATGTAATGGATTTTGATCAAAATTGAAATAAGGATTCTAGGCATAATGCTACTAAACAGGGGGTGATTCAGCGGAAGGTATTAATCTACAATAATACCAAAGAAATATTGCAATATATTTATTTTTAAACAGTCCTAGTATTAGATTTCAGTTTCTTGTACATAAAATGCATTACAGTTCAACTTGAGTTCTAACTTCCTTTTTTCTTTTAATGGATACATGGAACTTTTAAGGTATTGCAGCATATTATGTGCATTTACTGCAGATTACTTGGAAACCATTAACTTATGGAGATTTTCAATGGAATATTCTGATTCCTTGCACAAAAATACACTTATGGCAAATTTCATTGCTTACCTAATCTTGTTTTAACAAAGATATAAAATTTTTACTGAAAAAGTAGGGTAAAAAATGTGACAAAAATGCATATGGTCTTAAAGAGGAAAAATATCCAGCCGTGTATGATACAAAAATAGTCATAACTTCCTTATTCTTAGTCAAATTAAATAATTTTTTAAAGATTCTTTCTTAGGTCAAGCTCTTTCTAGGTATGTTATTATTGAGATATTTTAAGCAATTTCAATTTTTCATGTGTATTGCTGATAAAAGACTTCCAGTCTGCGAAAGTTTACAGTTCTCCTCATACGAAACTGACACTTATAGAGGATGATATGAACAGATATTCATAGCAAGCTTAATTTCTCGCCTGGACCACAATCAAGCTAGGCGACAGAAAGCAATGCGAGCATTTCCGATGCAGCCATTTCTGGTCAGTTGCAGTGATGATAGATTTGAGGCGTTTGCAGTTAACCTTCACAAGAAGGACGATTGACTGCCTTTCAAAAGAAGAAATCCTGTCAGCAGCTTGGTTTTTGCCATGTTCACCATCATGCCGAGTTGAGAGGCAAAGTACTGCAATAACTCAACAGATTCATCAGTGCATGGAAGATCCCAAGTAACAAATGCCATCCCTCTTGAGCAGCCCCTGGTGCTTCCAGTTCAGGCTGTCTGAAGATAGCGGCTTCTTGACTTAAAATGCACCAAACATTGATGTTATTGTGTTTTTCCTTTCCTTTTGCAAAACTCAATCATGTATCACAAAGCCAAAAACAAAAACATTTTTCCTCTACAAAGCAACCAGACCAAAAACCATGAATAAATATTTGAAGATATAAAAAACTTTAAGCATAATAACTTTTACCAAAATAACCTGATTCGACATTAAATTAAAGGGTTCATATGCCGTAAGACAAAACAACCAAACCTTCAGCAGCATTCACTATTCAAGAACCTTTAAAAAGCGAAGCTGATCAAATGGAACTATAAGTGTTATGGTGACCTACCCTATTCTGTCACTTCATGGACTCTTCCCGACACTATAAACAGAGACTCGCTATGATGAATCCCGAAACAGTCTCTGGCAACATATTACTTCTGTATTTTTCTTAATACATTCTCTTGTTAACTCGCTCCTTGTTGTCTTATTTCTTTTCGGCCCTTTAAGGCATCAACAAGTGAAATGTGTTTTTGCTGCAAGATTGGAGATGAACTCCAGAGTGTGAAAGATGCATGTCTTAATTCCAAGGTACATATTGATTATTGGCAATTGAGATTTGGATTGCACATACTAAACTGGATATTCAACAAAAACAGATACTGAGAGAAGACGGGGGGGGGGAGCATCATCAGTTCTATTTGATAAAGAGACAACTCATCTATTATTATACTAAATGTGAAGTTAATCAACGTTGGTTTCCCGACGGCTTTTATAAAATAATTATCCTACCTATGGGATTCTGTTTGACAACTTTATTCGGCATTAACTAACCCACAGATGGTTGATATGCCATAAACCAAACCATCTCTCACTCTGTTGATTCAATCACTCAAATATTTTTTAATGTCTGAGCATTTAAATAGACTTTTTAAAAAAATTTAACATCTAATTTACATGTCTGTACACACCACAAACATATCTAAATTAGATGGCAAAATAAGCCTATACTTTTAATAAGAATACTATTTCTATATAGTAATTATAATAACGATAATGTAGAAGTAAAGAGACTTAGTTTTAGTTATGCAAGAAAAATGACATGTCACAGTTTATGAATTTTGGGATTAAATAAATATTTGTGACCCAGCGTGTCACAGGTACCTCTAGTGCAGTGGTTCTTAACCTTCTTTCTCCAATTCCCCACTATTTATTGAGCCAGCTCTTCATTCCCACCACAGTTATCACATGGAAATAAATACATACGAAAAGATTCGTTATGTTTTTTCTAAATATATTTCGCCTATAAAAAGCATACAAAAAATGTAACACTAGCACTAGACGCATACAGGTTAATGAGACTTTTGCATTTGTTTTGCCTTGACAAGTGCCTCAATGTTCGGTTCCACCTTTGAAATAGCGCAAATCAGATTCAAGGTCAATCAGCCGGTTTCGCGATTTGTTTTTGATCTCAACCATGCTCGAAAACGCCAAATCGCACAGGTACGTAGAGGGAAATGCAACCAGTAGTGTGAGCGCCGCCACAGCAACGCGAGGATACAAACCATGCATAGTAGCCCAGAATGTGTTCAGGCTGTAATGTATTAAATTTTGAAGCAGTGGTTCTTCTGTCCAACCGGTCATTCCCCACTTGGCAACTCCGCCATTCCCCACCAGTGGGGAATTCCCCACAGGTTAAGAACCACTGCTCTAGTGTATGTGTGTGTGTGTGTGTATATATGTTAGGATTCGAAACCGACGGTACTGATGTCGTTCTGATCTTCATTTCTGATCATCATTTTTACTAATACTCTTGGGAAAAATATGAATCTATATATGCTCCCTCCAGCTATGGGTTAAATACTAAGGTAGACTAGACTTTTAAGCCTTGCTTGTGTAATTAGTCTAGGCGAATGAAAACTGAAATAACATCAATTTTTCTCTGCTTATCCCGGCATTGTTTCTAGTAGTTTTGGACTTCTTTCCACTGAATACAAGCAATGCCAGTTCAGAAAGTGCAGTTAAGCATTGTGCAACACTTACTTCATTATAGACTCGCCTGCACAGGCTCCCTTACATGGGATATTTATTGTCTCTCAAGACTGAACGGAGGCCTTTTTTTTAATATTATTAGATGATTATATGTTAAGGTTTATGAAAAAATCTAAGATAAAAAAATATGAATCCAGTTATGGATTAAATAGAATAGACTATACTTTTATGCCTTGGTTGTGCAACTAGAAGGAAAACTCTCACATAACACCAGCCTTTCCTTGCTTATCCAGACATTGTTTGCAGTCGTCCTTGACGACTTGCCACTGGATACAAGCAATGCCGGTTCAAGAGGTGTAGTTGAATATTGTACAACCCTTACCTCACTATAGATTTCCCCCCCCCCCCCGCATAGGCACTCTTACAGACTGAATGGAATCCTTTTCTTATATTATTATTGTTATTAGAAAATGTCTGTTTATGAAGAAATCAAAGATAAAACTATCCTCGTTTTTATAAACAAAACATTTTTAAAACAAATGAAATATAAAAGTGTTTTCATATAAACATAGAAAAAAGTATAATGGCAATAGTCGTTGTTTTTGAAGTAGGACAGTCAAAATATCAGGATATTCATTGCAATTCAATAGAACTATATTGTATAGATAGAGAGGAGGAGGAAGACTAGAAATAGAATTTTTTTTTAAACTGAATAAATAGTAGATGGTGAATAAAAAAAAAAAAAAAATAAATAAAAAAAAAACTAATTTTAAAAAGCCCATGTGCTAAAAGTGAATGCTTAACTATTTAAAGAAAAGAGAAAGTTATATTAGCATATCTTGGTATTTCTCCAATGAAGTGTTGCTGTCTGTAATAAAAAAGTTTTTTTTAAAACTGTTAAAGATATTACTTCCTATTCTCATAATAAATCCATAAAGGTCTTATCACAGACCAAGGATAATTTGATTCGATTATGAGAATATTGCTTTTTTAAAATAAAATTAAGTAGTTGAAAGAAAAAACAAATGTTTTTTCCAGAACTAATATATAAGTAAAGTTAAACGGTTATATTTGAACCAATTCTTATGCATTCAGCTAGAAAGGACTTCATCTTTTTTTATTTAGTAAAGAACCTACATGTTTAATTATGAATTAATTTTTTCAGCCAGCCATGTTAAAAAAGTAATGGAAAAATATTGATTACTTTCGTTTTAATACGGTTGTAGACTCTGAGTTATCTAGGGTCCATTGGAGACTTTGCTATCTTACTGGACTATTGGCAAAATATTTGACTTTCCTTCTAATTTGGGCTGATGAAGAGACTTAAAATAAATAAATAAATAAAAAATAAAATTTGTCAGAAACAATCATGCACTAAAACTTTGATGTTGAATTTTTTGAACTCGTATACTTGATGAATGTCATTATTTTTTATATTTCTAAGACAAAAAAAAAACCTTCACTAATGCTAAGTTTAGGATGATAATACCAAAAAAAAGTTATCGTCCTTTGTCTGTCATAAGATACTAACCTTACATACATTTGCATAATGTAAGTTTGTACAGGGTGTTCAGGACAAATTTGATATTTTATTTAATATTTGTTAATTTCAGAACAATGTGAAGTTTTTAATAGTGGTAAAGTGCAACAGGATAGTTGTTTCTGTGTACTATTGGTAGGTTTAAGAGCTGGAGATGATGGACGGCTGGAAAGCACCGCGATATTATAGTGTGACCTGCATCATAATTCACGCCGGATTCAAAAAGTCTGAAATCGGTTCTGCAGTTCAGTGCTCCTTGACAGCACTGAGATTTGAGCTGGAGAATTGCGAAGGAGATGCGAAATCAATGGCTTGTGAGAAAAATCATAGCAAGCCTTCTGACTGTGTCTGCATAACAAGATTCACTAATAAGCTCGGGGGGGGGGGGGGGGAGGGGGGATATGGCAAATAGATCCAGGAAATGTGGACCATGCTTGTTGAGTTTCTTGGCTTTCATAAGATTGTTCTCTTGAACCTTAACACTGAGTAGTTGGCTCTTAGGACTATGGTACGAGTAGTAGCAAAAATCCCCATTCAGTGATTTCTTCATAGTCGCCACTTTGACACCCATCTCTCTAAGCAAGATCTGCATTTGCTTGTTTGGGTCTTGCCGAAAAAAATGTTATTTTTTATTTTTTGCAGCTTCTCAATGAATTTTGTCATGTGAACAATCAGAACACCTGCCATGATCCATCTTGCTAGCCACTGCTTCTACATCGCCATCACAATTCTCCAGCTCCTATCTCACGGCCTTCAAGGAGTACTGAGCTTCAGCTAAGATTTTCAAATTTTTTAATCCAGCACAAATCATGATGCAAGTCACTCTTTCAATATTCCAGTGCTTTCTAGTCGGCCGTGATCTCCAGCTCTCAAACATACTAATAGTATGCAGAAACAATTATCAGTTGCGCTTTACCGATATTAAATACTTCAAATGGTTCTGAAAGGAAAGAATATAAAAATAATTATCGAATTTGTGTCAAACACTGTGTGTGTGTGTGTGTATATATATATTATAAGAATTATAAGAACTGATGAAAGCCTCAAGAAAATTGATATTTCGTACATTTTGAATGTTCTGTTTCTCATGAAGATGTGTGTTTGAGAGTAGAAAGTGGACCTTGGGTTTTACTTTCGGCAGCTTCCCTTATTTTGTCCTTTATTCCCCATATACCATGAGCAATGTTTCTGATAGAGGAAGAATTGCTGTTTTCTGGGTCGGAATTTATTGTTTGCTAGTTTTTGACCGTGTAACTTTTTTTCTTTGTATAGCTCCGTACATCAAGTGGCTTCATGCCATGCCTCGAGCGATTTCCATAAAATTTTATGAATTTATGTAATTTTGTACCTAGCATTTGCTGAGGTTATATAACATTATATATATATATATATATATATATATATATATAATAAGGCAATGCTCAACATCTGTGATAGAACTAAAATATATAAACTCAAGTTTGTAGTCATGGTCAACTGTGCATGATAAATAGTTACTTGCTTCTCATTCTTCAGACCATGCGCTGCTGACCACATGTCTACAAACTTGTGTGTGTGTGATAATTTCTCGGAGAAAGTTTTTTTATTTTTACTCTTGATCTGTCTTTTCCCTCTCCTCCGGGCCATACTTACCCAGTGGGTGAGGTGGGGAGAGTTATCTCTTCAGTGCTGATAGACATATATATGCCTACTTGCTTTTTTCTTTATACAAAAGATTCTAAATGTTTTAAAATTTTCCTCTATGAAAATATGAAATATTTCAAATAAAAGCATTAAAAGTATTTATAAGTGCTGTACATTTCAGGGTTTTATGTATTAGCAGGGGGGGGGGGGATTTAGGTCATGTCAAGGATTAATTTTCTCCTGTTCATTAAAGGCTTTATATTGTGTTTTTATTTTATATTTTTCATTTCCTTTTTAGGCGGGATTTAAATTTCCTCATTTATTAATCACCTTTCGTTGAACATTTGTTTACGCCAATCAGACTTTATATTAATGGATGACTCAACTTCCCATATCATCATCAATATCATATTCGGTTTAGTGTCTACTTTACATGTGTTGGACGGCTCTTTTTCTTAAATCCATCCTTATTACTTCCTCCCATGTTTTCCTTGGCCTTCCCCTGCCAACTGACCCTGCTACCTAAACTGTTCTACATCTACTAACCCAAGAACTCTTATCAATTCTTTCCATGTGGCCGTACCATCGAAGTCTCCCATTCTGCACACATCTCCCTGTACTGTCCAGATTTAATCTTCCTCTGAGGTCATCAGAACTAAGCCTGTCTTTAAGATTCACAATACACATCCATTGTATCATTCTCATATCATTTCTCCCCATGCAACACATGTCCTCAAACCCTCACTGGCCAGGTTTATCTTCCATACATCATCACACTGCATAAACATGCGTCATAGGCATTTCCCTTGGTTGACAAGGGTAATACTTTGCTGGTTAGTAGTCATGGCAGAAGTTCCCTGAACTTAATCCATCCACTCTTAACTCTTGTAATCACATTAGCACCTGCTCCCTCTCTGTACTCCGATGATATCAAGGTTGCGAAACTTCTGAATAGCTTCACTATCCAAATATATTTTCTCCACCTTTGAATTCTCATCCATCTCTATTGTCTTACACATTTATGTAAAACACAATTACGCAAGGCTGCTTCCTAGCTGACTATAACATGGTCGTTTTCAAGTCCAATGTTAACATACTTGTAGAACTGTCTTCTAAAATAATCAAATTCTGCCCATTTCACGCATCGTTTCCAATCCTCATAATATTGGTCATCATCCAACTGACAATCTCATTAACCCTCATCTTTGAGTGGCCTTTGGCCTTGGTGAGCAGTGACTCATTAGTATATAAAAAAAAACTGTTACTTCATCTCTTCTGTACACCATAAATAAAACTAAACCTGTAGTAGGCTGCATATTTTAGTGGTGCATGCGAATGGCAGACGTTGGAAATGATAGATGCTCGGTGATCAGTTATAGCTGGCTACCTCTCCAGACAAGATGGGTACATTGGGGCTCTTCGGTAAAAGATTGTGCTGATTGGACTTCTTTTTTTTTTTTTTGGTCGGGCAAGCATCTCATTGTGCAAGTCTGTCATTCAACTTGGGAACACGAGTTTCATTTGTAACTTCCAACAAATAAACCTGTTACCTGGAGTTGTGATTTTACTTGAGATGAGAATTTTTTGTTGCAGCACTGAGTCAAATGACAACTTCGGACTGGCACATGTTGGACGATCATGGCCAGTGCAGTGAACACATTCATGCAGGTTCACAAATGTTGATATTGGCATAGAGTATAATAAATAGATTTCAATAATTGATGCAAAGATTGGTCATGAATGTGTAACAGAAAAAAATGAATGAATGAATGCCAGCAGCAGAAGGAACAAAAAACATATGTAGAGGAAAGAGTGAAAAAGACTAAGATCTTACATTGCGGGTATACGCATGTGAAATTTTTGGTTTAGTAGTTTTAGACTAGTAATACCCATCACAGTATAGGTATTACAACTAATATATAAGAGGAAGTTTAAAACATTAAATAAAGTTTCAGACAAAATGGAATGGTTAGTATATGAGGTAAAACTCCAGTTTTGCGTCGGGGACTGATTCTTCAAAAATTGCATCAACAATAACTGGTTTTATTTCTAAGAGTATGACATGATGCATTTATTTATTTTTTTTTTTGAGCTAAAATCAATTTAGTATTATGTAGTAATAGGAAAATGCAGATTTCAACACTTTTTGCGTTATGAGCGATACAAAAAGCATACAACCATCTTGGAAATCCGTAGATTATACTACTAGCATATTTACTCACTTAAAATGTTTTTCTTCAGATTTCATGTGTAATACTAAATAGATTTTAACTCCAAAAGGTTTATCATGTCAATCTTTAGAGACATTTTTATTGTCTATACACAATTTTTATCGCAATCTGACTTTAACCGTATATGGATATTTTGGAGAGTCTTGTCTTTTTCATGAAATGGTTGTCTTATAAAAAATGAATATGAAAGATAACTTAACATCTGATACAATTCAGTCTTTTTTTCTTATCATTTTGCCAGTTTTTTCTTTGTTTTTTTTTTTGTTTTTTTTTTTGTTTTTTTTTTTAACTATTAACACCGCTTATTCTAACTGCCCTTTGATCACACTCTCATTTCAGGCGGCTTTACATGAAATTGAACACTTGAATTGCAAAGAGAATCTCTTTTTTGTTACTAATACATAGTCTTCAACATATATGTCTATTAGGTTCATTTAAAAATGACGAGGAAAAAATTATGCTTCACCAGTGTTCGGATTAATATTCATAGAATTACATCAGTAATTTAATATTTCATATATAAACTAGTTGATAGTGGATAAGCATGTTAACAAACTAAAAAAAAAATGACACATTTCTAAAACCAACCGATATTTCAGTTGTGAATCTGACCTTAATCTATGGTAGAAAAGGCTCTTCTACCATAAACTAAGGTCGGATTTACGACTGAGATATTATTTTACCTACTTGCCAGGCGGTTAGACACAAGGTCAGGTGTGGTTTTGAGAAGCCAGCGCATTAGGTGAAGTACACTCTGGCCTTGGAGATAACGCTCGATTCATAATTAATTAATGTCTTCAAAAAACAAATTGCCATTTCATTCATACATAATAAAGTGGTCTTTGTGAGTGGTTATTTCACAAATATGAAGAATTAAATTGGATGAGAATGCTTCTATATAAATCAACAAATATAATTATATAATTAAAACTGAAAAAGAATTTGTAATGAGGACGTAATTGTAGTCACTGAGCAAAGCATCCATTGAATGTTCTTTCAATGTCGGCTAGCCGAATGTAAGGGCAATATCCCTGCTTTCCAAAATAGCTGTTTATTTCAATGGAAATAACAGAGCAAAGAGTTACTTCCCTTTTAAATATAAATGGTTTCATTTTTAGGTGGAAATCTGCTTCCATCTTACTCAAAAGAATGATTGCCATGTAATAATGAAAAAACTAATATTTTTTTTTACCCATCAACTACCCCCCCCCCCCCCATCCTAAAACAAAACGCTTTCTTTTTTTTTATATATATAAAAAAAAAAATCGAGTAAAATGACATCAGTGATTTTTATTTTTTTTAATAATCATGAAGAATGAATATGTATAAAAATAAGAAAGCACATTGGATAAGCAAAATGTTAGAAAAACAATCGATTTCTAAATGCATTCAAATGAAGCACACGCATTCTCAACGTAAACAACAAAATAGTCTTTAAAGGTCATACCCCTTTCCCATTGGGCAACAACGGATAGCCAATGTAGGAAAATGGTTAGAATTTGAATCTAGCCAAAACTGACATGTATATAACAAATAAAAGAATTACTTTTACTTACCTAGCGATGAGATCTGGGCACTTTTTGCAATTTTCTTATTTGTAACTAACACAATGTGATTGGCTAATGATGATTATCCAACGAAAATTAGCTGTGCTTATTGTGAAGTTTCTCTTACTAAAAAGAATATCTAGCCGATCTGGTGCTACCAGATCAGGCTGTCTGCGGGTACCGGCTTCCTGACCGAAGATGCACCAAACATTGATGTTATTGTTTTGTTTTTTTTCCTTCCCTTTTGCAAAACTCAATCATGTACTGCAAAGCCAAAAACAACAATTTTCTTCTACAAAACAGCCAAACCATGAAGATATATAGAACTTGAAGCATAAAATCTTATACCCAAATGAGCGTATTTGGCATTAAATAACCCGAAAAGGGTTGATATGCCACAAAACAAATATACATATCTTGCCGGATACAATACAAAATCGGTTTAGTTTTTGTTTTTTTTTAATGTAAAGAACAGATTGGAAATTTCTGTAACTCACTGGCTGGTTAGAATCAAATATCTATTTGTTAGGTGCAATGCTATAGCAGTCTAACTTTGAGAATCCAACAGACTTTACTTTATTTATATATATATATATATATATATATATATATAAATAATCTATATATAAATAAATAGTAATTATTTCTACATTTAATTTAATGCTGAAACAATACTTATTGTAAACAATTCATTGGATATAAGTTGTCTTTTACCTATATCTGGTGTGGGGATAAATTGTGTGTTCATACTCCTAGTTAGGGATTTGTTTTTTTTTTGTTTTTTAATTCTTTTCATGTCCACAAAATTTAGATATATTTTGAGAATTTTTAGGCGTGGTTAAAACATTCTCTGGATATTTCTGTCTACTCACCACGCACAAATTTTATATTATATATTTTGTATTATCTGAAAACTTAATCCCGACAACTATAGAAAATGTAACACCCACTCCAGAAAAAAAGTGGTATATATATATATATATATATATATATATTTATGCACACACACACACACACACACACATGTGCAGGGTGTTGCAGCAAAATCCGACACTTGTAAAAAAGAAGATGAAATAGGTAATAAAACAAAAGTTTTATTTGCAGAGACCCTCCTTCCCCGACAGTTTATTTAGCAACAGTTAGTTACATACTACATTATTTTTTCAATGTAACTGCCGCTGGTGGAAACCACCATCTCAAGGCGGGGGCAAAATGAGTCACACGCTTTGGCGACCATGTCCTTGTCTATAAGGGCGACGTCCTCCACAATGGCAGTCGACCATGTTGTGGGTGTGCTTGTTTGTTTTGGCCTCGATTACACCTCGGAAGAAATAATCAAGGGGGTTGCAGTCAGGTGAGGAGGGCGGCTACAAGTCCGGCGACCAATGGTAAGAAAGATTGTTGAGCAGCCATGCCTGGGTCCTCTTGGCATTGAGTGGAGGGCGTCCGGCGACAATCTTGTCCTTCTAGGGCTTCACCACGCTCTTGGCATTTCCTTTACTTTTTGTCAAGTGTCGAATTTTCCTGCAACACCGTGTTTTCTTTTGTGTTTTTGTTTTAACACTAAAAGAATACCCGAGAAGTTTTTTTTTTATTTTTTTTTTTTTTTTATTTTTTTTTTTTTAGTTAAGTTAGTTTGAGAAATGGATGGGGTGGGGGGGGGGGGGCTCTTGATTTCCCTATGAATTAAATTTTCCCTTTTAGGGCTGCTGTCTGTACTTCCCTATAGTTTAGTTTTCCAGGGATTGTATTTAAGTACTTTATTAGATTTTTTTTTTTATTTTTTTTCATTAGACCAGTTGCCCCAACTACCAACGGTATGATGATTATTTCTTTCAGGGACCATGTATTTTTAAAGTTATTCTTGAGGTCCTGATATTTGGTTATTTTTTTGCGTTTGGCTCTATTGAGCTCATGATTATTCGGGATGGTTACATCAATAAGAACAGTCCTTTCAGGTTTGTTCCAGATGAGTCTGGTTTGATGGCTTTGTCTTTTATGTATGTGCCCGCCTGTATGTCTTTGTCATGGAACACTGTCACCTTTCCATTTGATGTTACGGGTAAGGGTTCATGTTCCCAGGTGTTCAGCGATCTTTCGAGCTGCATCTCTCCGCATATCTTCTAATGTATGTATCTACATACTTTATTGTGGCAGACAGTGTAATGACCATCTGTCAAAAGGATCTTGCATCCAGACATTAGGTGGCTTGGACTTGTGCAGCTATAATTATCCGTTCCTCATCAAATGGGAATTTGCCACTCTTGAGCCATTTTAGTGAAGCCTCCTTGTCGATATAACTTTGGTTGAGTTCTTCAATGAACTTTCCTGCTCTTTATTCTGTCGCCATTCTTCTAATCTGGTCTTCAGCTCCCTTTTAATGTACTCCTCCCTCTTCTTTTGCGCTATCAGGGTTGCTGGATTGTCGAATATGACAACCCAGCAGTGTTCCCCAGTGTGTTTCCACTGAAATTTTTGGCCAGTTTTGTAGTTGAGGTCTGCTGAGGAAGGTATTTAGTGTGATGTACCTTCACCATTCTCATTTTTTGATCACGGGAGCTCCCACGCTTACCATTGATGCTCGGTATGCATGATTAATTTCAATGAGGCCTAGACCACCTTCTCTTCGTGGTAAGTAACTTTATGTAGGACCAGCATTTTCCTAGTTTTTATTTTGAGGCTATTGATGTAGCCTTTGTGACCAATCGATAATGCCAAGTCCATAGGAAACGCCAGATATTACCAGTTGATTGATGGCAGTTATTTTATTTTTGGTGAGAGTTCTGATGTGAGGATTTATTAAGGCGCTTGATATATTCTCCCTGCACCTTCTCTCATCTTTCCATGCTCAAGCGTCTCATTCTCCTCTACTCCAAGGTATTTATAGACAGCATCCTCTCTTAGGTCTTCAATAGAGCTAGTGTTTATATTAAGATGTTCTGGTGCTGTTTTTTCCCCCTTTCTTTATTGTGCATTTAGCACATTTGTCGAATCCAAACTCCATGCAGATGTCTTCCGTGTAATTTTTTACAGTTTCTATCAGACTAGTCGTTTCTCAGATTCAGCATTGAGTTTGAGATCATCCATAAAGAGTAGATGGTTTACTCTTATTTTCATCGTTCTTTCTGCCCCTGCTAAGATTGTATCCAGCATTGAATCGTTTAAGTAGCTTACTCAGTGGATCCATTGTGAGACAGAAGAGAAGGGGTGAGAGGCTGTCTTGCTGGAATATTTCTTGCTGAATTTTAACGTTTGAGGTCTGTATTTTTCCTTCCATATGGTGAAGCATGATTGATGTGTGCCATCTGGTCATTTGCGACTAGAGAAATGACCTAATATCTTTGGACATTATACAGTTCCAAACAGCGAAGTATCCAGTAGTGTGGTATACTGTCAAAGGCCTTCTTGTAGTCGATCTAGGCCATTGACAGGTTTCTCTGCCTCTTTTTAGTCTTCCAGGATTGTTCTGTTTACAAGGAGTTGGTCTTTTGTGGCAAGTCTTTTCCTGGTAGATGTTCATATGATCCACCAGCGATAGTCCCTGTTAGCAACTTGCAAGTTGTTGTAAGGCAGCAGATAGGCCTGTATTTGTTAACCAAATGGGTCTCCTCACTTTTGGGAATAAGTGACGTATTGCCTATTGTAAGCCATTCAGATGGCTCTTCATCAACACTAATTCTATTGAATGCTTTGGCATAGTGATAAAGTGCTGTCAGTTTTTTTTAGCCAGAAATTTGGGATGTTGTAAATTCCTGGGATTTTAAAATTACTATAATGGACTACCTTCCTGGTGACAACTAATTTGGTAATTTCCAGGGCTGGCATCTTTCCTTGTTATTCTCTTTGATGGTGTTGATCCACTCTTTTTCCTGATGTTGTTTGGGGGTCTTCATAGAGTGGCCATTCAGAAGTTTTCCACTTCTTGAGGAGGTGGCAAGCAGACCTTTATTTCTTCTCCAATGAGGCTCTTATACACCATCCTTGGATTCGTCACAAAGAGTTTATTTATTCTTTTTGACAAATTTAAAAAAAAATTTTTTTATTATTTGTGCAGCATAAGCTTTTATTTCAGCTTGATTTTCTGCTATCTTAGCTCTTAGCTGCGGTGGGTTTTGAAAGGGAATACTCGGTTTTAAGTTTCTTCACCTTTTTCAATTTTTTTTCCTGGGCATTCACTTGAAAGAAAGGCAGATATCTAGGCGATTTCCTTTCTGAGTTTTTCTCTTCTATTGGAGTTTTCTCTTCTAGACTGGCTCATGTGCTTTGGTCTTCAAGTTTCCCTCTTTTTTTCCTCTCTGCGTTGGGGTAAAAGTTTAGACTGCATGAACCATGTTGCCCCATAAGTTGCATGGTTTATTTCACTTAAAGACACATTAATTGGGACGTTTTTGAGGGCATCATTAACCTTTGTAACAAGAGTCTTGAAGTTTTTATTATTCATTTTCACCAGCTTCGGTCGACCTCCAACAGCCAGACCTTGTGCTACTTCTGTCCTGTTTGTCAGCTCTTCCTCCAGTTCTATCTGGTCCGTATCCAGTGTCACTTGTTCAGATGGGGCATTGTGTTGGCTCTTTTGCCCAGGGTTATATTCTTGATCTTCTCAGTCACCTATAGAGAGTGAGCCTCAAAGAGATGGTACATTATTTAGTGGGGCGTCCTCTTGAGAATGTCTCCGCTTTGCCGGTGGTAGGCTTCTCAGACTTGGGCTCGGTGCTATCATCTCAGATAGCTGAGTCAGGGGAGACTTTATTGTTGTCCTTTGATTGGGCTTCACAGAACTTTGGACAGAGAGGAGGTCGTTGATTGGACAAAGGTTGTCTGCAACCATCTCATTAATGTCTAGTTTCATCTTGGAAAATTCGTCTGTGGAGAAGGCATTGTTTTTCAAGAAATTAAACTTTTGACATGTTAGTTTTCTCTTCAGTGTCCTTCTTGCTTGGGCAGTGATGTTTGAAAATATTTTGCCATTCTTGGCAGATTTTTTCCAGTTTTGGATGTTTCGTTCCGGCATATTCCATTGTTCCATATAAGCACCCATTTTCCCTCCCTGTTCCATTGGGTTTGAGCAAATTCGGTTGAGTTTGTTTTGGCAAAGTCAACCATCACTTCACCAACAGCTTTTACTTGGATTGCATCTTTCATATCTTAGGGATATATATATATATATATATATATATATATATATATATATCTGTGATACAATCGAAAGTAAATTCTTGGTAGTAGTCTTTGAGATTTTTTCTTTTGGTAGGGTAGAAGATTGTATTTGAACCTCGAATACAGTTTTTCTTTCTTCCCCACTTCTCATACCTTGAGTAAGCGAATCAGTAGAGAATAATTTTCTTCTCCTTGATGAACCACTTGACTTGATTATAATTTCTTTTTCTGGTGGTCTTTGTTTGGTTTTGCCGGATTCCAGGACTAATTGGGCTGGTCTGGTGGAGTGTCCAGCTTAGTGTTACTTGTGGTAACATCACTAGGAGAAGGTGCACCGTCATTTTCCTCATATGACTCAGTGCATAGCCATGGTGAGGGGATCTTTTTATCCTGGGCGTCATTCTGCCATTTTGTAAATTTTAGATTTCTTTTCATTTTAATTTGAATATTTGGCCAGGGTTTACTTCAAATTGGAAGTATCCTCATGTCAGGTTGTTCTGACAAACCCCTGTACAGAGAGACCGAGGACACCCGAGGGTGGTGTCTAGTAGGCATTCAAGTCCTCTAATTTCACTAGTTTTAAGTTCCCTTATATGAACATTAAAATGCTACTGAACCTAATGTCTAAAATCCTTATTCCAACTTTGATTAAAATCTATTACATGATTTTGGTTCTAGAAAATTTCTAAATTGTAAGATTTAAGCTTAAGGGGTCTTAAGAAGAAATTGAAATGCAAGGAATTTTGCTTAATTGGTGTCTAATGACTATGGATCAAATTCACTGCAAATCTGAAATATTTGAATTTCTAAATGGGAGGTTGTGCTCATATTATGCCTCGTAACCCTTTAAAATACGCCAAAGGAACTGATGTTTAATACCTATTGCTAACATTTTGCAAATCTGAATTTTCACAAAGGGCTTCCATATTCTTTGCATAAACTAAACTATGTTTCAATGCAATGAGAAATTTTGTAACTTTGTAAACTTAAACTCAAAGTGTAGTATCTGTTCTGATACTAGACTTTGTATTTTCTGTCCTCGGTCAGTGAAGAAATCTTTTTAGACTAAGACAATTTCTATTTTTGTCTCAATCCAGAGTGCCCCTTTTTGGGGAGCTGGATTTTACCCCTCATTAATAACTGACCTTGTGTCAAACTCTGCCCTCGTGGAGACAAGTAAAAAGGGACTAACCATATGAATGCAATGACTCTGAAAAAAGGAAAGACATTTTACCTATAGTCAACCTACCTGTTTTTCAATCAACCTGTTACACCTAGTAATGTCGTAAAGCCAATATGATTATTGTAGGGCAAAGTGCTGATCTGTTTGTGACCTACTTATCAAGAGCACCGAACTCTGAGCGTAGTGGCTAGTTTACTTACCTGGTAGGTATGTTTTCGAGATATGCTACTAGCATTAGTAGACTGACTATTGGTCTTAGTCAGCAGGCAACGATAACTAGTTGTATGTAATTTCTACCTTTTTTATGACGTAACTAGGAAAGGCCCTTCTTGTGATTACTTGACCCGACTCCATTCATACCTATAAACAGCGTTTGTTAATATCTGCACTATATTATAAGCTTGTAGTTTTACCTGTATGGCCCACATTACCCACCCTTATGCCTAGAGTTTATTAGTCGAGTGAATCCTGTACATACAAATATATAAACACATACCTAACTAAAAATATATATGTGGCTGCCCTGCTTGGGTTGAGCCTTCTGGTAAGTGAAATCGCCACTCGCGTATAACACAATGCTCTTTGTAATCAAATGAAGCTTTCAGCATTTGAGAATGTTTATCATTGTGATTTGCTTACTCCCAGCAGCAGCCAGACGATGGCCAAATGGTTAGAAGCAACGACTGTCATCTAGACGGTCAAGTTCCGATTCCAGTTTCAGACAGTTGCTTGTGGAATCGCACTAAAGAGATGTGATACAGTCTGTCTATTATAAGTCAGAGTACAAAATTTTATGACATAATTAAAATTTTAAATATTATAATCAAGCTCTGAAAATGAACACTTAACGATGTTTACCCATATGTACGTGTTTCAAAAATTCATTTTATCAGAGTAAAACTTGAAAAACTTATGATTTTCCTCATCAGCATATAGACTTTATCAATTTAAATTCAGATAATTTCCAGTGGATATATTCGCAATCAGTTCAAGAATGAAACAATGTCTGGATAGAGAGACCAAATACAAAATCTTTTCAATAATAAGGATAGGCAAAACTATGATTTTCTCCTAAAGTGAACTTAAAAATTACAATATTATGCAGATTGTTTCGTTTTACTTTACTTTTTTATTTTTTTATTCAGTAATCTATCCTACTTTACAGGAATTAGGAGCCCTGTTGGCAGGGCCACGAATTCACTGACTGCAACCTCATGCAGAAGGGTAAAAAAAAAACTGGGCCACCTGTAGGCCATGGGTGATGACCGGTGATGCCTTAGAACGGGCTTCTGGTGACTGAGCGGTCTGTAGTCTGGTGACTTTGGCACTTAAGCTAAACGGGATTGGAGAGGCCCGATCTGATCAATCGGCTGGTCACGCCATGCACTAGTATCTATCAATTTATCTCCAACCATATTATTCGATCCGATTCTTCTAAAAATCAAAAACTTATTTCTCCTTTTTGATTTTCCTCCCACGAAGGCGGTGGCTAAGGGGCAATTGTGTTAAGAACAAAGATTACCACTGCGAAAGAGCAATGTTTTCTAGGAATATGAAATAATTATTCTTACTTATTGTACTGCGCGTGATGTTTGTTTTAATGTAATCTGTTATTCCGTAATGTGTAGATGTTATGTGTTCAGAATGATATTCCCGTAATCTCTACTGGCTGTGTTTCTGTTTAACAGTTCCAAATGAAATAAGTCTGCAGTGTTATGAGTGGTGGGTACAGTAGATAATTTGCAGTGAGTAAGTATAGTGACCACTGTCTATGTGGATGTAGTTGAGAGATTGATCTAGGAATAAATATAGTAATTAATATATGTTGATGAAATTATGCGAAAGTTGCTGCAAACATGCTTGAGTGAATAAGAGCATTGCAGTGGGTATTTTAGTAGTGTATGATGAATGTGGTTATTTTAGTCTCATCAATGTTAGAGGGGGGAAAAAACAGTCCACTTTATATAGTAGATGTTTTTGGGTTTTTTTTTAAATGCACACTATTATTTGTTTCTCTGACAGTATTCAAGATACGAAGCATATCTGATCTTGACTGACAAGTGTGTCAAAATTATTTACAGCCACCACTTAATCCTGAAGCTTTGTAATGATAAACTGATGGTTTGTACTTTATGAAAATGTATGATTGTCTATGGTTATTTTGAAGGGGAAATGCTGAAATTAGTCTCGGAAGCTAAAGAAAATTAGGATAGAAATTAGCGTTTTTATTGGGTGGGGGTGCAAAAATTCAAGAGTAACACACTTTTAAGGGTTCAATTTTCAATTTAAGAGATCATATACAGCCTTAAAACCGTTTCCTTAGTGTCAAGTAACTATATATGAAATGATATGGTAAAGATAGTTCTCTTATTGCATTTTCAAAGTTGAACAATTGGCTGAGAACAATGTTGATGCCCAAAAGGCAAACAAATCTGCTGCAATACAAGTTTTATATAAATTTAATAAAGTAGATTTGTTATAAATAAATTTAGATTTGTTACGATCGATCTATATGTATTTTATTGCAGATGATTGATTACTAAAAGTGATTTGAAGTTTATCACAATAGCATCAATTCCTTGTTCATGCAATGTTTTAATATTTTCTTCAATCAAGAATGAATAGTTCTTTTAAGTATTGAACACAAATGTTTTGACACTGATCAATATTTGTCATTAAGTCTAAGTTTTGTCATCAGTTATTTAATTCTGTTCTGTTGATTTGAATCAGTTTATGTTTAATAAAGATAATCAATAATTCTATAACTTCACACATTGGTAATTAATTTCTTTACTTATATTATACGGTACAATCACGTTGACACACCGGTTCCCGTTAGATCACCGAAGTTAAGCAACGTCGAGCCTGGCCAGTATTAAATGGGTGACCATTTGGGACTACCAGGTGCTGTATGTGCTCTCTGTTTATCTCGGCATTGTTTCCAGTCATCTTGAATTGCTTGCCATTGGAATCAAGCAGTGCCGACTCAGGAGAGGTGTTGTTAGGGATTGCGTAACCCTTGCTTCATAATTACACGCGCAGCCAGCCCCTTATAGGGGTATCCATAGTCTCTCTAGACTGAACGGAGGGCTTGAATATATTAAAGCTTGCCACATGATTTTACGTCAGGTGGCAGAAACTTCCCAATATTACCTAAGTGGTAATTAGGCTTTTCAAGTTCAAAAATGGATTCTCTACTAAATTCTACATAAGAAATTAGGTATGACATCATGTGGATTGGAGATTTTTTTTTCTCCAATAAAATATTTGTCTGGGTGTAGAAAACCTTAAAAATTACCCTTAAGAGTAAGAATTTTGCATTAAAATGCTCCAAAATTGATTTCCCACTTAATTTTACATTAGAAGTGATGTAGGGCATCATATATCTTTAAAAAAAAATTGACTCATATTGTGTCTTGAATACAGTCCTATGCATATTAAAACAGTCTCATCTTAAGGAAAAAGGGCCACTCAATCAATCGCTTAATAGTTTTGTCATCTTTCACACAAAAAAAATCCAAGTTGAAAACTTTAGTGAATGAATTTTTTGCCCTATTATCAAATTGTTTCCATCTGTTTTTATATAGTCACAATCTTAGTTTATAAGAAAAATCTAGCTTTATCTCCACTGTGCTATGAATCATATTTTGAAGATTCAATGTGTTACCTGTTGAAATTAATCTTGTATCAACTAAGTTGTGCTTGTGTGTGATTTTTGCCCAATTTTTAGGCTGACTTGATCTCATGATTATTGTTTTCATGATTAATTTTCATTTACAATAAGATGACATTACATTTGTATGGATTAGTTTTACTTGTTCAAAGCCTGCATTTTTAGTTAGACATTGAAAATTGGCTTCTGCACAAAAAACAGGAAATTTTCTAATTTCCAATAAACTTTGAATGGCAATAATTCGATGGCTAGTTGTGCTACCAAAATAAATTTTGTATCCTTGTTTTGCAAGGATCTACATGCCCAAGTTAAAACTTTAGATATAATGAAAATAAAATTTTGGTTTGGTCACACCATACGTCAATCTTAACTTTCCGAACAAAAAAACAGCCTCACCAATAATGAGCCTTTTTTTTTTTTTTCTTTTAGTTTATATAAGTTTGACAGAACCTCTTTCACTGATAAAAAAAATTACATATCTGCCATGTTGTCAGCCTGTGACACGTGCACATTTCATTCTTGTGTCGATGTTGGTGACGTTAACATCGCCTCTCGTCTCCGTCCTCTACTACAAAACATGTGACCCTGGCTCTTTTTACATCCTTCTGAGGGGGAAGAAGTTATCCATCTATTCAATTTTGTTGAAATAAATACTGCAAACATGCATGCTTAATATATTATTTACTAGCAGGGTTACTCGGCATTGCCCGGGTTAGTGTGGGATAGTATCATATGTAACATATCAACATTGATGTTGTCAGCAAGATATCTTACCAACTGAGCTATACAGATATGTTAATACTCTTAACCTAACACTAATAGATTAATTTCATTGTGTAACATGTTAGAAAAGTGTCATTAGCTGATTTAAATTGCTTAATGACTATTGGTCAAATGTAATGCAAGTCTGAAATATTTAATATGTAAACTTTTAAATGAGAGCGAGTGCCCGTATTATGGCCCCTAAAAACCATTTAAAATGCTTCAAAGAAACTGAAATTAAGGGAATGTTTATTAATTGATGTCTAATACCTATGGTTTAAATTTCACAAAAAAATCTGAGGTTTTGAATGTTCACGAAGGGCTTCCATCCACTACCCCCCCCCCTTTCATGAAACTAAACTAAATATAGCCCACATTCCCTATCCTTACGCCTAACAGCCGTGTTCTAAAATTCAGAATCAGTTTATTAGTTTAGGAGTGAATCTTATATATATATATATATATACACACATACACATACATACAAGCATATACACATACCTAACTTTATATAGAGATAAACACATTCAAGCCTTTATTATAGAGTGGAGAATGGTTTTGTGTAGAGGGTGGGGAAGGTGGGTAGGCCTTTACTTGTGCGACTATATATCACAACAAATGTGGTTCTGTCCCAAATAGGCTAAGATAACTACTTACCGTAGTTTTATTTCCCTGTATCTAGCTAACGCATGTAATGACCACCTGTTGCTAAACAACCACAATAGATATAGACATAACTGCTGCTATTATGTTGTCCTTTATCTTCTTGAACTTTGAATTATTTTAAAACTGTTTCAAGTAGAAGTGTGTTCTCTCTCTCTATCTATCTCTCTGTCATGAAGGGGATGTTTGAATAAGCAACCTGGTTTACTTCCGGCTCCACTAGAAACATGTGTAAAAGTTATTTTGTTTTGAAATTATTAAATCATAGAATATAATTCTGGATTTAATACTTTATTATATATCAGCGGTATTCACCTGGTGCTTTCTGATTTAAAATGCACCAAACATTGATATTTTTTTTCATTTCCCTTTGCAAAACTGTTCTGCAAAGCTAAAAACAATTTTCTACAAAACAATCAAACCAAACACCATGAATAACATATTTGAAGCATAAAAACTTTTACCAAAATGACCTGATTCAGCATTAAATAATCCGAAAAGGGTTGATATGCCGTAAAACAACACACCATGTAGATGTATATTGCTGGTTGGAAGGTTTCTGACAAAAATAATTTTAAGTATCGTCAAGTTTACAATTTTTGCCTTGAAAGAAAAGTTTTAAAAAATAACACTTGGGATATGAGGTCAAGTAATACAAAAAAATGTCAGCACTGTGGTGTTTTCTTTAAAAAAAAAAAAATTACTTTTCTTAAGTTTTAAAATAACAAAAAATTGTCTTGTGTAGTAAAATAAATCCATAAAGATTTATTTTTTATTTATTTTTTTTTTCAAGAGAAAATATTTTTTTATATGCTAAGTTTTAAATTTAAAGCCTTTCCTGTATTTTTTCTAATGTTACAGTTAGCAGAACAAAATACTAAGTTCTCTTAAAAGAATCAATATTAAATCACTTTTACTTTTTTACATCTTAAATTTCAATGAATGATCGTCCTTTGAAAATAGAATTTTGGATGCTGAAAACATTGAAAAAAAAAAACTTGACGCCGAGTTTCTGTAAAACACAAATGTTTTAACAAATCAAAATGAATTATTTTAAATCTTAAAAATATCAATTAAAAAAATTATTTAATTGTTTAAAGCTTTTTTTTTATTACATTCTTCACTGAAATATTCTTTGTTTTATGAAACTAAGTAAATCTATTTTGAAAAAATGTGGGCTATATTTAGTTTAATTTAGTTTTATGCAAAGGAGGTGGAACTCCTTCGTGAAAATTCAGATACCTCCAATTTTTGTGAAATTATAACAATTGATATTAGACATCAATAATATTCACAAAAATTTCATTTTGTTTGGAGTATTTTAAATGTTTTTTTAGGGGGACTAATATAGATACAACCTCCCATTTTGAAAATTCAGATGTTTCAGATTTGTATTAAATTTAATCCATAGTCAATGGACACAAATTAAGCAAGATTCCCTGAATTTCTCAAGACCTTTAAATTTTATACATTTTCTAGAATGAAAGTCATGTCATGAATTTTGATAAAAATTACGATAAGGATTCTAGACACAAGGTTTTATATCATATGTTGATTTTAATCTTCGTAATGTAAAAGTAGCGCAAAACTTCTTTTCGGGGGAGGGGGGTTAATTTTACCCATCCTTGGGAGGATATTCTTGTGTGTGTAATGAACAATAAGAATATTTCTCTTTCTTCGTTGTATAGCTGTCTCCGTGGCCGTGGATAGAAATCAAAGGTGACTTAAGTCTGGGGTTCGAATCCTGCGACAAAAACTATTTATTAGAATTATTGTTTTTATTTTCTGAATTTTTTTTGTTTCCACATATATGTAGCAATATTTAATGTGAGGTAAGTAGGTTACATAAAATATAGGTTTGTTAATTAAATGTTTGTTGTGAGATTTGGTCACATCTGGAATTCAAGGCTGGGTGGTTTTGACAGGTTGCAATTGTTTAGATCTGATGACCTCTGAGGTAGATTAAATCTGGACAATATAGGGAGATGCGTGCAGAATAGGAGAATTTGATGGTATGGTCACGTTGAAAGAATGGATGATAGTTCTCGAGTCAGATGTAAAACAGTTAAGGTAGCAGGTCCTGTTAACAGGGGAAGACTAAGGAAAACATGGGAGGAAGTGATAAAAATGGACTTGAAAGATGGATGAATAAAGACCTGGTGTATTTAATAATGCAAAATATTTTGAAATATTCTATATATATAGTAATTGGAAAAGACCCAAACACAGTTATGCCTATGCTTCATTTGCATACTTATAAAAAGTTTCTGATAAATGAATATTTTGTAGGAGTCATTTGTAATTTTATTCTATTTTTATATATACATACTAGTTTTGTAATTAGTAATAGTAATACTAAAGCGATTTAATGAAAAAAAGATGACATTCCAAATAACTTCTGGTTAGGTTTACACACAGATACCTATGTAGGAGATAATACCTGGTAGGATCGCCTGCCCCCATAGAAGGAAAGGGTACTGCATGTGAGTATTGTATCATGGATACAGAACAGATACTACACCCTCACCCCCAAAAAGAAGGTAGTCATTGGGAAGATGGTTTCATGACACCAAAACATTACCCCCTTTCCCCAAGAGAGGATGTAATACCTGGGAGGATTACCACCACCCCCTAAAAAAAAGAAAATAATTATTGGGAGGACAGTCTTATGACAACAGAACCGATACTATGCTACCCACCCCCATTAAAATATAATACAATAATAGATTAAATCATTTTCTTTTCGTTCATTTAAAAATGCCGAGCTAAAAAACATTGTCTGAAATGCAAAACTACAACTGTATATTACAGAATATTAATTTATTAGAAGCTGTTTATGAGATAGATATGCAAATTAAGAATATCTGACTGTTTGAGGGCATTTGCAGTTTCCTATATATACAGTATTTCAAAAGTTTGATGTATCATAGAATTGAATTAAAACCGGTTTTGATTTTTCCATCTCTTACTATTTTAGTAAGAGATGGAAAAATCTTTCACATTTATTCATATATATATATATATATATATATATATATATATATATATGACAGGCACCATCAAATTGAAAGTCTACGATATTGTCATGCTCATATATGATCGTTAAACTTAAATGCTGTATTGTAGAATTGAGAAGTTTGATATGTCTGCAATCATGCTAGTCTCAGAGATGGAAGCAGGGCCGTATTTTCAGTCTTGCAACAAGCCAATTCCGGATGGGTCAGATTGGACGGACGAGCCAAGTGAATGAGTCAAACTAGAAAGGATGCATCATTTCTATAGCTACAAGATATATAAAAATCAGACTTTTATAATCATGGATGGTCAAGATACCCTTTAATTTTTCTCCATCTCTCCCGAACACTAGCCCAGTCTAATATGAAATCAGAAGTAACAATGGTTGCCCTTGGTGATAACATTTGAACACAGGGAGGAGTTGGTCCTAGTGTGATTGCAAGAGTTAGGAATTGATAGAGTAAATTTGGGGAACTTCTGCCATTACTAACCAGCAGAGCATTATCGTTGTTGACAGTGTACAGTGTGATGATGTATGAAAGTGAAACCTAGCCAGTAAGAGTTGAGGGCATACGTTTCATGGAGGGAAATGATATGTGAATAATATAATGGATGTGTAATGTGAGTCTTAAAGGCAGGCTTAGATCTGATGACCTCAGAGAAAGATTAAATCTGAACAGTATAGGGAGACTTTGTTGGTTTGATCACATTGAAAGAATGGATAAGAGTTCTTGGGCTAGTAGATATAGAAGAGTTGTGGCAGCAGGGTCAGTTTGCAAGGGATGGTCAAGGAAAACATGGGAGGAAGTGGTAAGGATGGACTTGAGAGAAAGAGGGATAAGTAAAGACCTGGCTAGAGATAGGTTAGTTTGGAAGTCAATTTCTAAAAGCCATCAAACACATGCCAGCATGTAAAATGGATGTTAAACCGAATACGATGATGATAAAATATAGATTTAAATAAATGATGCTAAGATGGGCGTCCGTAGATGCCTTACATAGATATTTTTTTTTTTTTCTTTCAGTTTTTCTAAGAAGCCAGCAGTGAGAGACGAAACAAAGAAAACTTAATTTGTTTCCTCTCTTCTAAGTGACCATAAAGTGGGTGTTCAGTGTTAGCTTAAAATTTATAAGAATCAGATTTGGTTACTTCTAACGTCTGTCACTTGGTTGGGTTGAGCCGGCTTCCTCCCAAGCAAGTACAGCATCACTGACCATTGCAGCCCACTTCTTTTTTTTTTTTTTTTTTTTTTTTTGTCCGACCCCAAACAAGGAATATTGCCACTGAAGCATAAAAGGCCACTGTTTGCAACCTGGGCAGCAAGATGTTTGTTTACGTTACATTTAAATTTCTGCATGTTGATGTGGTGGGTGGGAGAACAGGGAGCAGAGGGGAAATTACAAATGCAAGCAGTTTGAGGAACGAAGCTATTAGAGTAGAAAATCTTCCAACATCTAGCAAGTGGGAGATGTTTTCTAGCATGGTAGAGGGAGCCTACCTTTGCAGCAGACTTGGCAGCATCTTCTATGTACTTATCCTACTTTATGTTGCCTGAAAATGTCAGGACGAGGAGTTTAAATGTTAGACTCTCGGGGGGGAAAATTGCTATCAGCCATGACAATGGTTGGAAAGGTTTCTCATAGTTGTCAAAGGAAAGAAGCTTCGTCTTGGTATCATTAAATGTGATTATCCATTTGTGGCCCAATTCTACTAAAGACTGGAGGTCATTTTCCAAGGATTCAGCCATTGTCTTGCATGTGTGATTTGTCCTCCTGCCGAGAATAGAGCATGGTGTCATCAGCAAATACACTCATCTCGGCATGATTGCCTCATGGAGGTTGTTTATGAAGATGATGAATAATATAGGTTCAAGTATCGATCCCTAGGGCACACTGCATTGATGTGGTGGTATTTGAATGTACAGCCATCAAGAACATCCTGGTTCTTTTAGTTAAGAAGGATCTGTATATATTAAATAAATATGTCCCGTAATACTGTAAGAGTTGATTTTTCTGAGAAGACCTTTATGCCAGACCTTGTCAAAGGCTTTGGAGATATCTAACGCTATCGCCCTAGCTTCACCTAACTTGACCTATCACCCTGGTGAGCTTGAGCTAGCTTCCTCCCAAGCAAATACAATGTCATTGTCACCGATCCTAAGTTAGGTCAGGCAATATGGCTAACTAATCCCGATTTCATAGTCGAAGACTAACTACTTTCGGGTCTGATAGTGCAGATAGGTGACCTTTGCCCACGAACGTGCTGTTTGCGCCTATCAGGTAGAGAAGGGTGTGTGCTTGTGGATGAGCTCTCCATCTAGGGGTTGAGCTGCATGCCTGAATCATCTTAGACAACTTTGGATAAGAGAAGGACGGCGGTAAGGGTCAGAGATACAGTTGTCAATGGAGAGATTGAGTTGGTACGCAATTCACATGACAGCAGCACAAAATGCTGCAACGAGAGTCGTCAGTTGAATGCAGCTTGTACTTCG
This sequence comes from Sepiola atlantica, assembly GCA_963556195.1. Lineage (NCBI taxonomy): Eukaryota > Metazoa > Mollusca > Cephalopoda > Sepiida > Sepiolidae > Sepiola > Sepiola atlantica. The sequence goes on from OY744516.1 coordinate 91,545,935, forward strand.
TTACAGACCCTTAAATAATCTATAATTCTTTCTATTTCTCATTAAGATTATCACATTCTAATGGGTATTATAAAACAGCCAGTTTAGTGTGCGAAAATAGTTAAATATAGTGAATTTCCCTTCAATTACTATTTGTTATAACTCATTTATTTTGATATATTTGAATGTAAACAAAATTTAATAATTTGTACATAAATGTACAATTTTTTCTCTTGCGTCATGAAGCTTTTTCTTTTTTTTTAAGGTTATTTAAAAAAAATTAGGTTACTATTTTCAGTGATGGGCATTTTTTTTTTATGTTGGTGTCTTTCAACTTAATAATGTTCACAATATAGTTTCTATATATATACGAAAACAGTTCCATCTTAAAGATAAAGGTTCACTCATCAATATGGTGGCCTTAATATTGGGTTTTAAGTTGTCTTTCACAAAAAAAATCCGAGTTGAAAACTTTAGTGAATTAATTTTTTTCCCTATTATTAAATTGTTTCTATTTTTTTAAATTTTTTTTATTGATTTAATATTAAAAGAAAATCCGGTACTACTGTGTTATGAATCATATGAAGATTTAATGTGTTAGCTGTTGAAATGGATCTTATTTGAACAGTAAAAATTGTGCTTCCATGTTTATTTTTATCCGTTTAGTTTTTTGGGGGGAGGTAATGGGATTTTTCCCAATGTTTAAGCTTGCTTGATCTAATAATTGTTTCCATTATGATTAATTTTCATTCGCCACAAGATGACGTTATGTTTGTAAGTTTTTCACTTATTTGAAAACTACATTTTTATTTCTACATTGTGAAAATTGTCTTCTGAAATAATAGCACACAAGATGGCAAATTTTCTGATTTCCAACAAGTTTTAAACGGTCATCATTTGGTGGCTAATTGTGCTACCAAAATTTATTTTGGTAGCACAATTAGCCACCAAATGATGACCGTTTTGCAAAAATGTGGCCACATTTAAAAGATTTTAGATGTAATGGAAGTACAATTTTGGTTTGGTATACCTGACTGTAATGGTTGGTATACCTGACTGTAATGGTTGGTATACTTGACTGTAATAATACTAAAGCAGCAGTGATAATAGGGGTTAATACTCTTGAATAACATTGTGGACCCTGCAATAGTTCGAGATTAACACAAGAACAAGAGTTTTGAATAATATTGCAAAACAATGTATTTATTCTTAAAATTTGCATATATTTACATTCATAAAAAAAAAAATTCAGCAAATTCCCTGCTATTTAGAGATTACTATGTCAAGGTGAAGGTTTTGACTCTAGCTCATTTTGTCATTTGAAATTCTATTTGTCTAAATGACCTTGACATCTTGTCTCGAATAAAGAATGTCTCCCCATAATTTTCTCTTTTCCTGTGAATAAAACAAGTCACATAGTCAATCTCAACTTGGCGCATCTGGTCAGACTGCCTTCACTTAAGCTCTCTTTTGTTGCCCCCCCCCCCTCCCCTGGTTAGCCCTAACCCCCTCCCATTTGACCAAACCTCCTTACACCTACCCCCACCTTACTATCTTGCATGTTTACATTCCTTAACCATCATTGTCTGCCTATGACAAAACTGAACACGATTGATTGATCTATTTTAAACTCTTAAACAAGTTTTTTCTTTATTTTTTTATTTTTTTCTCTCTCTCTCTCTCTCTTTTCTCTCTCTTTCTCTCTTTCTCTCTCTCTCTCTCTCTCTTTCTCTCTCTATCTCTCTTTCTCTCCTCTATCTCTCTTTCTCTCTTTCTCTCTTTCTCTCTTTCTCTCTTTCTCTCTCTATCTCTTTCTCTCTCTATCTCTCACTTTCTCTCTCATCTCACTTCTCTCTCCATCTCACTTTCTCTCTCCATCTCACTTTCTCTCTCCATCTCACTTTCTCTCTCCATCTCACTTTCTCTCTCCATCTCACTTTCTCTCTCCATCTCACTTTCTCTCTCCATCTCACTTTCTCTCTCCATCTCACTTTCTCTCTACATCTCTTTCTCTCTATCTCTCTTTCTCTCTATCTCTCTTTCTCTCTCTATCTCTCTTTCTCTCTCTATCTCTTTCTCTTTCTATCTCTTTCTCTCTCTATCTCTTTCTCTCTCTATCTCTTTCTCTCTCTATCTCTTTCTCTCTCTATCTCTTTCTCTCTCTATCTCTTTCTCTATCTATCTCTTTCTCTATCTATCTCTT
>OY744516.1:91548316-91583316 GCA_963556195.1 Sepiola atlantica
CTATCTCTCTTTCTCTCTCTATCTCTCTTTCTCTCTCTATCTCTCTTTCTCTCTCTATCTCTCTTTCTCTCTCTATCTCTCTTTCTCTCTCTATCTCTCTTTCTCTCTCTATCTCTCTTTCTCTCTCTATCTCTCTTTCTCTCTCTATCTCTCTTTCTCTCTCTATCTCTCTTTCTCTCTCTATCTCTCTTTCTCTCTCTATCTCTCTTTCTCTCTCTATCTCTCTTTCTCTCTCTATCTCTCTTTCTCTCTCTATCTCTCTTTCTCTCTCTATCTCTCTTTCTCTCTCTATCTCTCTTTCTCTCTCTATCTCTCTTTCTCTCTCTATCTCTCTTTCTCTCTCTATCTCTCTTTCTCTCTCTATCTCTCTTTCTCTCTCTATCTCTCTTTCTCGCTCTATCTCTCTTTCTCGCTCTATCTCTCTTTCTCGCTCTATCTCTCTTTCTATCTCTCTATCTCTCTTTCTATCTCTCTATCTCTCTCTATTCTCTCTCTCTCTCTTTCTCTCTCTCTCTTCTCTCTCTCTCTCTCTTTCTCTGTCTCTCTTTCTCTCTCTGTCTCTCTTTCTCTATCTCTCTTTCTCTCTCTCTATCTCTCTTTCTCTCTCTCTATCTCTCTTTCTCTCTCTCTCTTCCAATAGTTAATGCCTGCCAAGAAGTCACCAGGTCTTAGGTTCGATTCCTCTTATGTACAGTGATCAGTCCCTATTTACTCGTCTTCCACAAGGACAGTTGGACACTAGGTTATGTTTTCATGTGGGACAACTCTGGATTGGGAAGAAAGTAAAATTTAATTTCAATCTAGAAGGATTTTTCCTTCGTTGACAGGACAGAAAAAGTGAAGTGTAATATCAGAACAGATACTAGACTTTGCTCATAGCAAGTGATTAGTCATTCTTTACACTCACAATTAAAACCCCATAAACTAATAAAGAAACTTTTTTTAATAAATCAATTTAGAATTTCTCTAAATTTATGAAAAGTAAATTTTTTAAGACAGACTAAAAAGAAAAAATTAAAGTAGAAATTACAAATGTCAATTTGATTCAACAAAGTTTTTTTTTATTAAAAAAAAAATATGGTGCGCTAAACTGATTTAAATGTACGATGTTTAAGTATTGTGTAATGCACGCCATCTGATAATCAATTATAAGAATTTGAAATTCGCATTGATAAACTGGTGGAGAAAGCTCAAACCTTTTTACTATTTTACGATATGTCTAGGATGTACAGGGTGTGTCACGTATTTGAGGACGGATTTATACATACACAAAATGAACAGTTTTTGGAAGGAGTCAATTGGACTCCTAAGAATGCTAGGAGTCTGAGTCAGATTTTTTAATCCAACTGATTATTATTGAATATTAATTTGAAGACCTAAAAATGAGTCCGTTTAGAATTTTGTAATTTTAGTAGTTGGAGTCAGACCTTATACCTTTAGACTCCACAACCCTGGTAAAAATAACATATCCTCAAATATCTTATGCACCCTGAATATTTAGATGATTATCAAAATTGTTATATATGTATATGCCCATTTTTGTTTGTGTGTTATAGAAATCGCTATGTTAACAGTTAGAACATTTGAATATGTTTCAATAAGGGTTAAATTTTTCACATAATCTAAAAGTATCATTGAAATTTTCCTTAGATTCTATCTGGGGGTCACTGGGGGAAATTATCGGTTAGGTCCATAAAATAACTGAAATATATTAGAATGGAAAGAAACGAAGTTCATTTTTTAAAATAGATTTTCTTTCTTTCATAAAATGCGATTAGGAAAAGAATAAACGTTGAAAAATGTATTTAAAGAGTTAAAATATTTTGAATAATTATTTTTATTGATGTATTTAAGATTTTTTATTTTTAAGGAAAAATCACCACGCTAACAGTTTAAATTTTTTTTATTTATTTTTTTTTTTATTACTTGACCTCATTGCAAATGTTTTAAATTGTCTTTCAAGGCAAAAATTGTAAACATGATTATATTTTCAATTATTTCCGACCAGTAATATATCTTCACACGGGCAACATGGATGAATTGGAAAACTTAGTGATTTCAGTCGCTCACCCCAATCATCTCTAAATAGAATTAATCGGGCAGACTGTCGGACTGAGATATTGTTCTGTGCAGTCCTAGGAGGTCCACTCTTTTATGGTTTTACCTTCTCGCACTTTGAGAAAGGATTAATTTATTGCTAATCACTTGAGGTGCCTCTCTGATGGGTTTGCTTAGGGATTTTTGATGGTTCAGAGTTCACCTCTTGTGCGCTGGCCTTTCCACAGCCTACAATAAAATCATGCACTATTCTCTCGCAAGCTTCAATATACAAAATGCATTATTCAACCAAAAGTTTAAACGTCTCCCTTTTTTGTCTTTTTCAGATGGTAATTCAGTTTAGCGACAAATGTGCCGATTGTGATCACGTGTGTGGCGTAAAACAAAGAGAGCTTGAACGTTTTGTCCACAAATTCAATCTGTTGACTCCTGAAGAGAAACGAGCCGCCATGATGGTTACAAGTAAAGGCATATTACATCTCTTGTCACAGACAGTACCCTGTGTCGGCTGTCGGAGAAGGTAAGTGTTTGGCCCCTTTTATTTCTACAATCTATTTTCTGTTCAGTTTTTTATATACTTGCATCTCTGATGGCGTGTATAACTCTTTATGCACCCTTGTAGCTGAAACCCATGTGTCATCTCATCTCGTCTTTGTCTTTGAATTCACAGAACACCGATCTTCATTTTGGATGGAGGTTTTTTTTATTTGCATAAGGAACATATTTTAACATAATTTCCAGAAATCGAAGAAACAAACTTATTCACTTGACAGAGCTTTAAAGATAAACTAACTCTTATTCTGAAGTGGCGTTTGAGCCTCGATAAGCGGTGACTCGTTAGTAAAAAAAAAAAAAAAGTACAGCATTCAATTCGTGACCCCCCCCCCCCCCCCTTCCTGGATGAGTAATTGCTTTATGCAGCCACTCGCGTTAAAGACTGACAGGAACAAAGGCCACAATATCCTTCTAGGCAAATGACGTTGGATTCTCAACTTTTGTTTTTCATTGAGGTCATATTTTAATCCTGGACCTGTCAATCATTGTGCCAGTTCTATCGCTTATTCCTACATTTTCATTATCTAACAAGTTGAGCAGAGACCCTTTCCTTTTTTCCTTGTAAATATTTTGAATTAACATATTTTAATCTAAATGAATAAATACAAAAGTTTTTATTTTGTTCTTTTTTGTTTATCACCATCAAAACGGCTGTCATTTAAATCCATAATACAACAGTCTTTTGAAATACTATATATATAGTAGAGCTAAGAGTCAAACACTTGTATGCCTAATTTGCATAACTATTTTTAAACAGTTTATAATTTGTTTGGTGTTATTTGTTTGCAATTTTTTGTTTTATTTTACTATATATATATATATATATGCAATAGTTTTGTCGGTATTGACAGTAATTAAAGTGATTTAATAACAATAAGGATAAATTATCAAAAAAATCTTTATTAATTTTGAAGGAGAGAGTACATGACTTTTTTTAGTGTCGTCATCTAATTTACTTCTATGTTATTATTATTATATAGAAGTAAATAGACTTATTTTTAGTTATGGAAGAGGAATGTCATCAATTTACGAATGAAATAAAAGAATAAATAGTTGTTATTGTACCTGTAACCCAACGGGTCACGTTTAGTTAGATACTAAATTAGAATATGGGATCTGGTCCGTTGCAAATGATTTTTTTGGTTTGCACCATTTGTAATAGAGTTGATGCACAAAATGAATTAACCACCGTGTCTGGTCATGACAGACGTCATATAAGCGGGCAAAACTTGTTCTTGAGTGTTGTCTTCTGTTTATGTCCCATTGATGTGCAGGTGATTCTCTCATGTAACCTCTAGCCTATGATTTTGTGCGCTTTCTTAATTTTTTTTTTTTTTGTGCAGTGCCTATGCAGCTGGTGTATTTCTTCTAAGACAAATAATTTTCTATCAGGTTGTCTGCGGAAATTCCATGCTTGCCATTTATATTTTTTCATTTGAAATAATATATGGTTTAATAATATTAAGCAAAAATTGTCTCTCTAATGTTATCAGATTTAAGCTTGTCTTTAAGACTCACATTACGCATCCATCGTATCCTTCTCATATTATTTCTCTCCATGCAACACATATCCTCAACCCTCACTTGCCAGTTTTCACTTCCATACATCACACTTCGTACACATGCCTCCATAGACGCTTTGTCTAAAATAAAAGCATGGCTTCAATGAATTGTTTACTGTTGGTATCATTTCAGTTGCAAAGTCTGAGGTTTTGAAAGGAGTCGGAGTCAGATTTTTTTAGTCTGACTCTTATTATTGAATATTGGAATCCTTTAAAATAAGGAGTCAGTAAAAGTCAGATATTTTGGAATTCTAAGAGTCAGTAGGACTTTATACCTTTCAAATCACTCTATTGTGAAATACTGAATCTCGTAAAATTAAAAATGTTCTTTCGGAAGGATTTAAATTTTTAAAAATAAATAAATAAATTTTTTAAAATTTGTATTTAATATATTTTGAAAACAAACCTTTTGTTTTTTTATTTTTTCAGTGTTGAGCGTCTATTTAACCAACTGGTCCAGTTCCAACATCCTGCCCTAGAACCACTCATTATCACAGACGACGCTGTGTTGTCTGTAAAACCCGAGTACCTCTGTGATCCTAAGGCCTTGTATATTTTGTTTTACATTCATGGGTAAGTTCATTTTTAATAAAAACGTGTGGTTGGTCATGGCCAATTCTTGGAACAAAACAACCTGCAGTAAAGAAAGAAATTTGTATAATTGGCACCCCCATGTCATCTGCACTGATATCCACTTCACCACATCCACCTCGCAATCTGCACCTTTTTTGTTTTTTAATTTCTCTGTTGCTGAACACATGGACGGCAAATGTCACACAAATGACTTACTAGACCAGGCTTGGAATGATTTTCTTTTTTTTTTTCTTTTTTTTTTTGTAGAAAAAAAAAAAGAAAAGTTGTATGTGTTTTTGTTTCTTTGAGTCGTGCATGAACTGTCAACAGTCCACGAAGTAGTTTCTACGAAAAACTACCAAACAAAAAACAGCAAGTTCCCCTAAAATCTAACCTTTCTTCACCATGGTAGGGATGGTAGCAATGTGGTAGTGTCAGAACTATGCCATCTGGAACTGCCACTCATGGTTGACATGTTTGGCACCAAGTGGTATTAGGGCTGCAAACCGGTTAACAGGGCTCTGTTGAAAATCCAGGTGCAGTCGGCATCAGGATCGGTTGTCCTTTGATCATTTCTCTTTTTGCGTTTGCCAAGCAAAGATAGGCCAGGCACAGACCTACAAATCAGTGGAGGGAGTGACAACATTGCTTCTACATCATGCCTTTGTGTGTTCTGGGTCAAACCTTCTCCGACTTTGAATACAACTGCTGGACCTTGCGGCTCCCTGTGTTTGGGGGGGGGGGGGTAAAAATCTGCAATCTTGCCGGTTTAACTAATAGCTGCAACCAACAAGGACTTCATGCAGACCAGCCAATCCTGAGGCACGATCTTTGTGAGCTTTATGCAAAAGTCCGTGACAACTAAAGCAAACTAACTGCTAAACTACGTACGGCCTTTTGGGTTTCATCACAACTCTTCGTCAGGGGCTACAGTTATTTGTACCACGCTACAGATACATTTGATGATCCTTTGATTTTATTTTATCATTGTTAGTAAAGTATATATCAAACTATAAATGCTTGACTGAGCTTCAATTTCCCCTTCTCCTAATCTCTGTAAAACATTCACAGCAAGAACTCGTCTAGCTATCGCCACAACAAAGAACTTTGTTCTCCCTCTGTGTACCTTAAACCAAAGAATTTCTTTCTAAGAACTTCCCATCTGTGGAACACAATACCACGGGACTGCTTTCCTGCTGACTATAACATGATCGTCTTCAAGTTCAATGTCAACAAATACTTGTCGAGCTGTCCTCTTAATAAAATTCTTCCCTTTCCACCTATTGTTTCCAATCCTCTCATAGTGTTGACAAAAAAGGAATAGGTTGAGTACACCTTACTAAGGCAGTAAATTTTACAATGTCAATATCCGTTGAAATCTCACGTAAGTCTAAGGGATTTTTTTTAACTGGATACATATTTTATAAATTGAAAGAAATTAACATAAAACATTACCTAAATATTTCTTATAATCTGCAAAAAAGTAGATTTGAAGGGTATTTGTCATTATTTCAAGGAGAATTACTTTTGCTTAAACATAATTTCTAATATAAATTTGTAAGTCTGAAAAGCCAGAAAGAACGCAAAAATATTTTTTTTTCTAAATAAATATTCATTTATTTAAAAATAGTAAATTTTCGACTGCAAAGCAGTCCGTCATACATAGAAACAATTTGAGGTTTTTTTTTGTTGGTTTTTTTGTGTGGTGGAGAGAGGTAAGAGTCCGTGTGATCTTACCAGTGATAATTTCAGAATGTTCAATCAGGCGGGGGAGATGCGCGATGGTACGTGTTGATATGAATTCGGGGTGTGTGTATAATTTTTTTTCACCAAATTTTTGAAGCAATGAATTTACTCCAACACATTAACCTTGTTAAAACATTCTTTTTTTTTCATTTTCAGGGCAAAATTGAATTCTGTGATGGAATCTATACCGAAAAGTAAGAAGAATAAAAGATGTAACCTTCACTCGTTAGATACTCACAAAACGAGGTCATTTGCGTGAGTATCTTTTATTTCTCTTTCTCCCTCCTCATACATAAATCCCATTCATGCTGCTCAGTTGGTTGGAATTGAATGATCAGGATCCTCAGGTTAATTTTTAAGTCTGAGGTTTGAAGATTTTGAGATTAATATGTAGGTGTTAGTGGTTATATCCATTATTAAACGTTTTCTCCGCTAGCTGCAGAATACGTACTAACATGGCTGGGTGCACTCTAAACCATACAATCTTGGGCCAAGGTGTTCGCTTGGTTTATGTTCATGTCTGTCTATTCATAAACATTGTCTATCTTTTCTTTTGTCTGATTTTCGACCAGTTTTCTTGTATTATGCCTTCAACACATATATTGCATAGTCTTACATTGGAACGCTTAACATGATCAAACAATCTCAAGACTTTACATTTGATGACAATAAACATTGATGGTATGCCAGTGAGTTTTCACAACTCTGCGATACTAATGTGATCAGATAGTTTATGATCAGTAATGAAGCGCATGATATGGCTTTGAAAAGTTTCTACTTTCTGACGTAATTTTACAGTCCAGTTGACACGTTAAAGTCCGTATAAGACTACAGAAATGACGTATGCGTTATAGATTTTTGCTTTGATTTTGTATGGTATGAGTTTAGAAGTAAGAGCAGTTATGTTTCTTGTGAAAGCAGCCCAACCTAAACCGATTCTGTGATTTACAGCTGTTATATTAAGAATATATAAAGAGAACATTGTAGTTTTGTGCTGTAGTTTCAAATATAGTGATAAAAATTAACTAGTGGACCCCAAGAAAATCCCATGGTACTTTCTACATCAATCTGTATAATTTACTGTTAATAATCATATTCTTTTGAAATAATGTCTGTCAGGGTCAATACAATAAAAAAAAAAAATAAATAAAAAATTCTTTCATAAAATAATTGTCATTGTCACCTAATATTCTTTAAATAAATAAATCTTTATTTAAAATTGTAGCAATTTAATTTTTTTTAAAAACAAATATCCTGTCTTACCGTAAAAATAATTGTCTGCTAAATATTCTCCAAATCAATAATACGAATGTCACTGTTTGAAATGTATTTAAAATTGTATACTCTTTTAGTCGACAGGGCGACATTTGATTTTGGAACAATTTATTTTCAACTAAATGAAATCGAAATGTTTTACTTAAGCAATATCAGATTAATCACCATCTTTGCTAATCAGGTGATCTCCTATTTTTAGATGTGTGAAAGGTGATAATGTTCATACAAACATGAAGTGGCTTAGCGTATTATTATATAGATAATATGGAATTTTAATAAATAAATAATATAGTTGTATGCTGGATTTTGTTTCCAGGTTTTTATTGGTAGGTTTGATTTTTTTTATCTAAGGGGAGTTATCTACTTTGCGTGTTCTTCCTTGCACCCAAACCCTTATTGACGCCTCAATGGTGTATCATAAAATTCTGATATCGATCATAATGATAATGTTGCCATAGATCAATAAATAAGTATAAAGAAAATGTGTAAAGATTAACTCCAATAAATTGACACAAAATGAAAAATATTAAGATAGTAAATTTTGAGGCTAAATCTAAGAGTAAAATTGATGCTGAAAGCCATTAAGAATCGTGATTTATGGTAAAAGCTTGATAACAGCATGAACTGTATCTATTCTGATGTATTGAAATATGAACATGCTGCCATCCCCTTCCAATCTCCTGGAATATATGCACCTTCGACCAGAAATCCTAGACATCTCAGTCCTCCTCATTCGACCACCCATCGGGATCGCCCTCCCCGATATCCACTAGATAAGTCAGCGAGTGTCCACTCAAAAGTGCTTATCTGCAGACAATCTAAGACATTACTTTCCTCAAGTAGGTTGCTCTCAGTATGAATCCTCGTTTAATGAGGCACTTATTTCATTTTAAAGAAAAAAACAATTTGTGTGGCGTAACTTGCAATCAATTTCAATTGTTTTTCTGTACCCCCCTTTTTCTCTTGGCTGAACATCTCTCATCTGCAGCAAGTCTGTTATTCGCATGCATTACTAAACATGCAACCACCTGGTGCATGTTTACAATAAGACTATTGTATCATGTAGCTGTGATTGTACCACAATAACAATGTTCATAATACAAGGTTAAACTTATAAAGCACCATCCTTAAGGCATATGCTATCTCAATAGCACTAACTATGACAGTGATATGTCCTACTAATCATAATAATGAAAATGATCTTGATAGTGAATAATACTATTTCTTCTTTGATTAATTTTATGTCACTTTTCCCTTGTTCAGGGGTCGGGCATTTTCTGATATTACGCAAGTTCATTCTCCAGTTCTCATGGTTCAGTGAGTCAACTGTCTCCAGATTCTACTCTGTGTGGTCTTGCCTCATCACTTGCTTCCAAGTTTTCCTGCAATTTAAGACATGTATGCTTCTACAGTTGTTTTTCTAGGAGGATAACCTCCATGCTGGGCAAATGTAGTGCTTTCAGCAAATCCTCTGACTTGATGTGTAAAGTTTGGTCAGATTTCACATTGTAGATCCATCTAATTGTGGATCTGTCATTGTGCTGCAGTTGGGTGAGATAACAGATCCATGATTAGATGAATTTGCAATGTGAAATCTGACAAAACCCATCAGGTTAGGATTTGTTAATGAATATAATAGCAATCTGGAGGACCCCCTAATTTAGAGGTGGCTGAGTGGATGGATTTGGTATAGTTGCGGGACATCCAGACAACATTCAAATATACTTACTACATGTCTGAGTTCTCGTCAATCTCAATTGTCTTATACTTTTTGTACACAAACGAGTTATCATCTCTCAGCATACCTGTAATTCCACTACACTTGTGTACACAAAACTTACAAGTATAAATTTATTGTCTGATATCTCCTGTTTTATTTTTGTTTTCACACATAGAATCAATTGTCCTGTAAACAAATTTTTTAATTTTTAAATTTTTTTTTTATTTATTAAATATCTGTACAAACATTTATTTATGGAAAGTTCAGATAATGCTTCTCCAGCTTCCCTTACCTTTTTTTTTTACTTTTAGTAGCTGGATTGATATTTGGGACCTCCTGTCGCAAGAATGCCGAGAAGAAGTTGTGTTGGTTGATGTCGATGGGCTGCAAGACACATTAGATGCTTACCTCCGCAAACATAGGTAAGAAATGATACAGATATTATTATCAAACGGCGATAAAACAGACTGTTGGACATTAATGACTGAAACTTGGTGGACAAGTCAGACATAGACAAGTTTATTGGTACTGGATAGATTGCAGAAAGAATTGAATTTTATTGATTTTGTGGGTGACAGTTTTTTTTGGGGGGGGGGGGGGGGGCACCCTGCCCTGTATATACAATGGAGGAGATGGGCTGTTGGTTTTTCAGTTAGTCATTTCTTGTCTTAACTAACTTGGCTATTCTCACCTGAGGGGAATAGTCATTCGTTTTCACTGGTATCTGCACAGGCATGTGTGTGTCCACTGCACAGGCCGTTATCGTCTCGCTCGCTGTGCCGGTCGAAAGTTGTTCAATTCAATCAGTGCTGCAATAAAGAATTCTCACTCCAAATAAAACCATAACTCCAGTTTAAAAACAATTAACAAGGTTTATTTTTCTTTGGAGGTTACAATGATACCCATTTCTTTGGTTGAATAACAGACTTGCCTGACCAAATCAAAACACAAGTCGCCTAGTTTAGAGCCTAAGAGTCCACTTCTCTTTGAGAGGCACACAAATCCAACTGAGTCTCAGACGTCAAACTCTGTCTATTAATTTACTGCAAGGACTTTAAAACATTCAATTTGGCAAAAAAATTAAAGAATGATCCAGTTGCCATGTAGTGAAAGGGAGGTAGAGATTTACGCAGGAGAGGATACAGTGGCCCAGCACTTGTCCAATTTCGCCTTGGATTGCTGTGTCATTTACTACATCTCCTGGAAGTCTATTCCAAGGTCCAGATCTCCTGATTAAGAAAACAACCCTCCTCCGATCAAATCACAAGATAACCAGACAGATAAGCTCTTCAATTATTATGTTAACATACTGAATTTCTTGAAAAAGCTTGAACTATACTGAAAAACTAAAAAAAAAAAAAAAATTTTTTTAATGGAATTCCACCCAATATATAGTAAACCTAACTTACCCATACTGCAGTAAACACCCCAACTAGAACAAAAAGTAACAAACTTTCACCAATTACACATCTATAAAAGACATAGGCGATAAAATAGCTCTACAAATAATCTAACTTCACTAACTTTTGGAATTTTTTAGATGATTGATAATTTGAATTATTCTTATCTTGGATGTTATTCTCACGTTTTGGTTGATATAACCACTGATCTTCATTTGTGTCTTGTCGAACTCTATAATCTGTACGGAATTCTGAACGGAACCCTTTATTTAATCCACGGGGGGTAACTTGCTCTCATTCTGTCAGCCATGATCGGGTAGAAGTCTTAAATAATTTGTAATTGTATTCTTAGTTTCGGCCGTACTGAGGATTGAACCTTCAACCTCCAGAAGACTGTCACTTAGAACTGATTATCACTTAGTACTTATATCCATTATGCCACAATTATTGCGCTATGAATTTGAGGAGCCTTAAAGCTATTTTTTTTTTTTTAGATGTGTAGTCTTACTACTTATCACTATCTATTAGTACATATTACTATATATATATATATATATATATATATATATATATATATATATATATTTTAATCTTTTTAATGGTGTTCTAATCTATTATTTATAAATAATGGTTCCCCTATTGTATTAAATTCTATACTAGGTCTACCTAGGGGGCAATAGTCACCCAACATATGAGCTGCTTCTTTGAGTCATCTTGCTCTCCACCGTTCTTCTGTCTATAATTTTTACTTCGTCCCATAATCCACGGGGGTAGCGTGCTCTTGTTCTGTCAACCAAGTAGAGGTCTTAAGTAATTCGTAATCTTATTTTTAGTATCGGCCACGCTGAGGATTCAACCTCCAGAAGACTGTCACTTAGAACTGATTATTACTTAGCACTTATATCCGTTATATACAAGATGAGAAAAGTAGTCCAAATAATACAGAATACACTAACCTATCTGCAAATAACTTTCCGGCAGGAGTTGATATGCCATTAAAAAAAACCACCAAACCAAACTAATTTAAAACTTGGGTTAAAAATTTCCAATCTAACCGTATTTTTCCACCCCCAGCATCTAAATATTATTACAGGTTGAGATGCCCTAAAACCAAGGTGATCTGTATTATGGATCACCTTGCCTAAAACCCAACAAGAACCGTTCAATGTTATACTTTGTATATTGAATCATTGTTTTTTTTGTTTTCGTTTCCAGGTTTTGTGCAGAATGCAAGTCGAAAGTGTTACGGGCATACAGTATTCTAATAATGGAAGTTGACTATACGAAAGAGAAAGGTTATTGCCCCTCTCTCTACGAACATCTACGTTGTTGTCCTCAGGAAAGACACATTCACGTTGAATGTGACACGGAGTTCCTTTCCAGGCTGATTGGCAGAGCAGAACCAGAGTTGGCAGGCAGGTAAGTTGGGCAGACGCTAATGCCATCATGGTGGCCCCTCTTTGCAGAATCTATTTCCCATTTCGTCTTGCTGTCATTTTGAGGATCAATATCTTTTATAAACAAGCCCATTACACTTAAGATGTATACAATATTGTAGTCTTTATAAATACAATATTGTAAAATGCCTTTAAATAAATTTATCTGGATGACAAGGCTATTGAGGTTGTCAAAGATTTGTTACCTTGGTGATACCATTGGAGTACAGGGTGGAGCAGGTGCTGGTGTGATTGCAAGAATTATGAGTAGATGGAATAAGTTCAGGGAACTTCTACCATTACACACAGCAGAGCATTACCCATTGGCGACCAAGGGAAGAGTTTATCAGGCATGTGTATGCAGTGTGATGTATGAAAGTGAAACCTGGCCTGAGGGATAAACATGGCCAGAAATAGGTTAGTTTGGAGGCCAATTTCTTAAAGCCGTCCAACGCATGCCAGCATGTAAAACAGACGTTAAACCGATGATGCTGTTAAAATATTGGCATTTAAAATAAAATAATGAAAACATTGTGTACATCGATAGTACTACACAGGTGCAGTTAAGCACAACAAAATAGTAAGTGATAAAAGAAAATCGGTACTTCTGCAGTTTACGGACCGTGCTATTTTTTTTTATTTTAATTTTTTTTTTAGAGTTAAATTCATTTTTTACAGTATCTTTTATTTATTAAATTGTTGGGTGAAAGTACAGAATCGTAAACAAAGCCCCCTCCCCATGTTAAGAATGGGTTTCTAAATAATAATGTTATTATTTCAGTATGGTCTGTAAACTGCAGAAGTACCAGAAATTTATTACCCATAACGGTTCATTTGACATAATGATTAAAGTGTTCACTAATGAGCCGGAAGACCTAGATTCAATCCTTAGTCGAGTCCTACCAAGTACTCTAAAATGGTACGTGATGCCTCGTTGCTTAACACTCAGTGTTCTAAGGTGAAGATCAAGGGTCAGTAAAGGAATCCTGGGAAAAGTGTAGTGCCCCCCCCCCCCCTACACTTCGGAGTAGTAGTCAATGAAAAGGGAGCCTTCGAGTCGCCCTCGACTATCATAGACCACTTATATATATATATATATATATATTTATGTCGGATTCACTTTATATTCCAATAACCATGTTTTTATTTTATTATTTTTATTTTTTCACATTTCCAAAAACAAGATTTCTGTGAGATATATTTTTTACGGTCCGTATCATTTGTCTTCAGCCAAACATTTTTATGGCAATATCGTCACAAATTACAAAATCATCAGAAAAATTCACAAAGAGTAAAAAGTTCTTGGATTAAAGTGTCTTGAAAAAAATGTACACTATACAGTGGTTCATTTTTGGGTGAAACCAAACAAAAAACAAGGAAAAGAGCAAACTCACACATGGGGGAACCCACTAAAACGCCATTTTGATTTTTTTCAGACATTCAGAGATATATATATATATATATAACCCATAGGTCCCCATATATTGTCTTTCTGTAATTTTCTTTGCCTTTTTATTCAGTTTTCTGGTATCCAAACTTCCTTCCCACATTGTCACAGCTTTTTAAAATTGTAAAAATCAATGTGCACAATGCTTCAAACAAACTATAACACGCTTCTTTAAAGAAGAAATTTTAGTATACATTTTTGAATGGTCTAACTACGGAACCCTTATTTGCTACAGTACTAGCAAAACTTGCACATCAGACTGTACATGTGTTTCCAAGACAAAAAGAAGAAATGCTTCGAAATATTAGATTACACCAGTCTACATCCTGTAAATTTAGAGGAAAATAGTAAATGATAAAAGAAAATTATTACTCAAACGTGCCATAACATGCTGTCATATTTTTGTTTTTTCCTTTTCCTGGTGTTCACAATTCTTTCCTGCATTGTCACAGCCTTCTAAAATATCAAAATCTCTTCATACAATATGCATAATGCTCAAGCAAATTAAACTTATGTTTACACGTGAAAATGTACATTATTAATTAATGTAATATCATCAAATTATGATACAAAGATAATCAGTCCGACAGTGGCTTTGTTGCTGTTGGGCTGAGGTAAAGTTCTATTCAGTTCGAGGATGTCCATCCTCCCAGGCTTTACCTTCTCTCTGAGAAGGGGTTAGTTTATTGCTAATCGTTTGAGGTGCCCACACCGAGGAATGCCGACAGGACTACTCAGACATTTTTTTGTAGGCAAAAGTGCGCTTATCCTAGTCCGCTGGCTTCTCAAAACCACACTTTACCTTGTGTTCTAAACTCCTGGCAAGGAGGTAAATCTGAAACTGAACAAAGATTTGGAAAGGGCCAATAAAAAAAAATTGAAATCTAAAATTGAAACTAAAATTGTAATCAGACGTGTTGCACCTATATTTTGTGTAAAGTGGCAGTTGAAACTTCTCTCCATCCCTTGCCGCACATGATAAACTTACGCAGCCCAATTCCCCCTGCTCTATTTGTTACATAGCCGTGTACTCGTTTTGTCTAATCACTTACTGATGACAACAATAACGGGTGAGCCATGGAGAAATTTGTTGGCTTGTGAATTTCGATTCTTGCCTTTTATATTTATTTTTTAATAAAGTCACTCCAGACATGGCATGAAGCCCTTGATGTAAGGAGACAAAAAGAATGAAAGATGATTATAGCAAAGACTAGAGATGCCTATTGACCTTAGTCTTAAAAAGATCAAGGCTAATGGTAGGAGGAAAACAGTCAACAGGAAGAGTTATCAAGCCTGCAGTTCTTGGAAATAAGCTACTAGAACAGGAAACTATTATGAGGTATCAGAACAGTGAATTGATGATCACTAGACCAATGAGTCAAACGAGCTGGAACAAAGGAAGCAGGAATTAAATCGGACAATTCTGAAGAACACATGCCATAATAATACTCGCATATTAAACATGCCATAATTTAGTCTTGCATATTAACAATAAATAAAACTGCTTTTAACATTAAAACACTATCGCCTCATTACCAAATATTAACAAATTAGAACCTTATTAATTTTTGTTAGCGATGGCCGTAAATATCTAAGTACCGATTTTGTCTTTCTGTCATTTGTTTTCTTTTTCCTGGTGCCCAAAATTCTTTCCTGCATCACCACATCCTTCTAAAATATAAACATCTCTTTATACAATATGTGCAATGCTTCAAAACAAACTATAACAGTATCCTATTGTTTCTCTTCCTGTTTTTAGCAGTCGTCGTGATCGGCACGCAAAGACTCTTGACATTGCCCAAGAGGAGGTGCTGACCTGCCTGGGGATCCACCTGCATGAACGCATGTACCGAATCTGGCGAGAATTGAAGGCTGAAGAGCAAACTTGGCAAATTCTCTTCTACTTGGGTATAAATGCTCTCAAAAAAGGATTTGAGGTAAGAATACTATTTTTTCTTCTGGTAGTCTGAGTGAAAAGAGACAGATTCTAATTTTTTTGTCTTTTCTTTTTCATATACATAAACTCCGACTGTAATTATCTTTTTAATCTTTATTATTTTGCTTGCATACTCTAACATTTTATGTCCATATCATTAAACATCATTTTAATGCATTTTTATGTTTGTATCTAGTGAGTGTCGTATGTGAAACACTTGCAATCAGAAACTTGTAATTTCCCCACATGTAGTTTTGCATTACGACTTGAAAACCAAATGCGAATTAACATCCTGTTTTGTTTTCACATAATATATAGGTTGTTAAAATATGTATACAGTAAGCCCCCGTTATTCGCGGAGTTATGTTCCAAACACACAATCGAATAGTGAAAATCCGCGAATAGATTTTGATACTTCAAAGTTCACTAAAAATCAGGTTTTTGTACATTAGCATTTTTGTTTGCATGAAAGCCACCAAATTAGCGTAAATTAACCATTTCTGCTTACAAGTTTTTTGGGGTTTTTTTTTCTTCCAGTTTCGTAAAAATTTAGAATACCAATGCTTTTGTATGAATCCTACAGAATAATTACCATTTTTAATTGCATATTTTTGTTGTCATATTGGCCTGAGTTGGACTTAAATGATTATCATATTTGTAAGTTCTACCGAATTTATGAAGAAAATGTTACGTCATTGCTTATGCTGAAAACCTGCAAATTTGTGAAACCGCAAAAAGTGAGCCCACGCATAGCGGGGGGTTCACTGTATCTGTATATGTATAAAGTTAGGCCGTTTACAGCACTAACAGTGAGATTAAAACACTAATTTCATATTCACAATAGAAGAATAGCTCTCTAATATACTGATATTTACATATTGCTTTGCGAAATATCATCTCATTAATTAACTATTCGTTTTGTTTAATTCAACGCTTGTTATGATTCAAAAAGAGCAAGTCGATATCATTGACAACAAGTCGCCGCAGGTATTATATCAGTTTTCCTTCTCCTAGATGCTTACCTTTACGAAACTGAATGGGACATCTCTACTGCTGCTTTTACCATCAATCTGAGCATTTTTATGTTCTGGCAGACACACGCACGCACACACACATATATAGAAACACACATGCTATGTGGTCATTGACCCAAGGAAGGGTCATCCACCCATTGGTCCTTATTTAAATTCTGCTTTGGAAGGGAGTGCTAGTCAGGGGTGGAGGAGGGGGTGATGACTTGACTATGTGAAAGGCAATACTAGGTTATATAGTACTAGTAGCACAAGATCGTGAAGACAAGCAAGCTTCACTTCTCGACCTGTTCTTAACAACACTACCCGAGGCTTGTGTGACAGATGCCCATAACCCACTCGGGAATGCTGATCACCTAGTAATCATGGTTAATATCACCATAAACTCCCAACCCCAAACAGAAGTGGCGTTACTCAAGACAACCAGATATTACCAACGTGCTGATTGGAAATCCCTCAGATCTCGTCGGAGACGCTCCTTGGAGTAAAACTTTTTCTCTTCCTGCTGAACAGTGTGCAGAGGAAGTAACTGAATGGGTCAAATTAGGCATAAAAGCATCTGTCCCGACATGAAAATTCCAAAGCAAACCCCACTCTCTCCAATGGTTCATTTTGACCTGTTCAGCTGCAATTGCGCATAAGCAGCAAGCATTCAGCCGTTTCAACCGCCATAAGTCAGCTGAAAATAAGCATAACTTTGTAACATCAAGAAACCAGTGTAAGAGTAATAGCCGCAGTTAAGAGATGACTAGAAATCGCATTATGTCACAGAAACTAGGAACCTGCGATTTCTGGAAAATCTATAATAGTGTGATCGGCAATTCCACCTTTATCCAATCACCATGAAGTCACTTCCATGGCAACGGATAAGGCTGAACTGTTTGCCTAGCGGTTTGCCCAAAACTCTACCTTGGACTCCAATTTCCCACTGCGGACAAGTAACACATTAGATGATCTTTGTCCTGGCTATAATAAAAAAACAAAAAAACTTTGATGCCTCCAAAGCATGCCGACCAGATCTTATCCCTGCTATAGTTATAAGGAAATGCTCTGCTGAGTTGGCCCCTATCCTCTCCAAACTTTATAAAAAAAATGCCATGCCAAATCTTTCTTCCCTAATAGCTGGAAAATTGCCTATAATGTACCAATTCTCAAGAACTCTGGAGAAAAAACTGACTTGCAAAATTATCACCCCAAAAGTTTCCTCTCGTTCTTTGCTAAAATCTTTGATCCTTAATCCATCTAGCAATAGTCTAGCACCTAAAAAAATACTAAATTTTTATTTGTGGATTTAGGCCATCCTGTTCTACTGCTGATATCCTAACGGTCACCTCTGAACGTATATACCACACATTGAATAAGGCAGGTGAAGCTACGACGGTAGCACTTGATATCTTCAAAGCATTTGACAAAGTCTAGCATGAAGGTTTTCTCAGGAAAATTAACTTGTACGCTATTGCTAGGAGAATGTATAATATAATCAGATCTTTCTGATTTAAAAGGAAGATCCAGGTCGTTTTCAATGGCCGCATACCTGAACGACATCACATAAACGCGGGTGTGCCCCAAGGGTCCGTACTTGGACCTATATTATTCCTGATTTTCATAAACGACCTTCCAATACAATTGTGTCTGATATGAATGTATTTGCTGATGACACCACACTCTATTCCCGACATGAGAGCAAATCAAATGCAAACTCCTGCAAAACAATGGTTGAATCTTGAGAAAACGACTCATTCTTTTTTGTTTTTTTTTAACATATTTTACCCCAAACAAGGCAGGTTGTCACTGTAGACATAAGGGGCTACTGAGAATGAGAATGAGGGTGTAGGTTTTGGGTGTCATCCTAGGTTGGAAGTTGTGTAGTCAGATGTCTGTTCACTAAATTTCTGCATGTCGATACAGTCGGGGAAACAGGGAACAGGAAGAGAGTTCCAGAGGCCGGTAGCACGGGGAAAGAAGCTATTGGAGTAGAAGGCTCTCCGGCATCTGGGGACCTCCACAGTGAATGGATGGGATTTAACTGACTGTCAAGTTGGTCTAGTGTATTTATGTCGAGGGTGAACCAGAGCAGCCAGTTAATTGGAGCACAATCCATTGAAGTCTGTAGTAGAATGGGGTCAAAAATGGATAGTCACATTTAATACTACCAAGACGAAACTCCTCTCCATAAACAATTACAAGAAACCTTTCCAACCACCGATTGTCATGGCCGATAGCACCCTTCCCAAGAATCCAATATTCAAACTCCTTGGACTAACGTTCTCAGGCAATATAAGCTGGAATAAGTACATAGATGCTGCAAAGAAGGTAGACTCCCTCTACTGAGCTTGAAAACTTTTCACGTCTGTCAATATCCTATATCTCTATATTGTTAATCAGATCTGGGCTGGTGCATCCAACACTAGCCTCTCCCTCTTGGGTAAGGTACAAAAAAAGAATTTATAACCTATTAGGTTCTGCACTGTCTGCCAAGCTCCAGTCTGTTGCATCCCTGTGCTTGTTTTTACAAGTATTTCCACGGAATGTGCTCTGATGAACTCACTGCACTTGTACCCCCTTAACGTAATTACTCCCGACCCACCCGACTACCAACAAAATCTCACCCCTTCACTGTAGAGGAGATCCACCCTCTAAGGTTTTACCTTTTATCTGAGAAAGGGTTAGTTTATTTCTAATCGCCTCAGGTGCCCCTACCAGGGAATACCGACAGGGTTCCTCAGGCATTTTTTATAGGCCAGAGTGAGCTTATCCTAGTGCATAAAAAAATTGTAATTGACTGAATATCTAAATATGTTCTACGAGCAGTAAAAGTTTAATAAAAACAATGCATTAAAAATATACAAAATAAAACTTCATGTTAACTTTTGTGTGATTCTATATAATTGCACAGGCACAAATGCAAACACATCTTAATCAACGAGATTTTACATACAAACAGTAACAAAAGATTTTGAATATTTGCAGCATCTTAGATAAAAAAAAAAATTATACCACCTTAAGATTTATGATTACTTTTGAAACTGACCTGGTCATATTAAAATGTCTTTTCATCCTCTATTGGCTGTTAGCTGCAAGACTACCAAGGGCAGATAACTCTCACCACTTCCTGTTAAATGTAATGTACCTACTTTCAAAAGCATTTTAAAAAACAAACTTAAAAGTATGTTACAGCAACATGACTTATCTCCATATAAAGTTAGGTACGTGTGTATATGTTTATATATTTGTATGTATAGGATTAAGTAATTGATCGATTATTATGAATTTTGGAACTTAGCTGCTCGTAACAAATTAGAAAATTCAAAGCTTAAGCCTTAAATTTTAGACATTTTCTAGAATCAAAATAATTTAATGGATTTTGATCAACATTGGAATAAGCACTCTAGACATTTAGTATCATTATATCTTTGTTTTTAATCATTGTAAGGGGAAGTAAGTGGTGCAAAACTGTTCAGTTCAGGGGTATTTTACCCGTCCTGGGATGGGTATTTTATTTTATTTTTTTTTATTTTTTAGGTATTTTTAGGTATGTTTTCAAATTTTTTTCTCTTATTGTAGATGGAGTTGGAACGAAAACAAGGAGTGTCTAATCTGGAGTTGATGTGTGAAGAGTTACTGGAAGAGGAACGGGTGAGAGAACAGAAGAGGGAACTTAAGAGGGAGAAACGAAAAAAACGCAGAGCAAAAATCCAATTGTCAGAGGGGGACTTCCCAACGCACAGCAAACAACAAATGTCCTCAGAATGCAAGGTAAGAACCAAAAGGAAGAATGAAACGCATTTTTATTTCTTTATCTTATTCCCCAAAAAAGTTAAGGGTTCAGTTTACCGTACTATTTTGATCATAAAAGGAATGATCTGCCGGAAGATTAATCTTAGATCCGGGGGAAGGTGAACAATTTTCAATGTAGAAAGCTGTCCCCCCCCCCCCCCCCCCCCATATGTTTTTTTTTTTTTTTTTTTTAAATTAATAAGTCTTTGCTATTGTTTTCATTTTACTTCAGTAAGTGCTACGAAATCAAAGGACACTTTTCTGGGGCTAACATTTGATTTCTCTATGCGATACATAAATATCCGAGTGTTCAATCAAGATTCTCTACCTTTCAAACGTTAAGTTAGTAAAGTAGTGAAGAACGTTAATTTTCCTCTCCCCAAATGACCAGTTAACTATGCTATAGGATATCTTTCTCTTAGTCTTACCGAATTCCAGGACAAGAATTAATCTGGTCTGGTGGAGTATCCAGGTAAGTGCTGTTACTTGAGTTAGCATCACTAGGAGAAGGTGCACCATTCCTCTTATGAGCCAGTGTATAGCTGTCAAGGGGATCTTATTTGGGCTTTGAATACTATATTATTTTGAATATTTGATCAGGGTTTACTTGTAAGTGAAGTATCCTGATGTCATGTCCTGAAAAACCTCTATACAGAGAGACCAAAAACATTTGAAGATGGTGTCTCATAGGTAATGCAAACTCTCTTTGCCAGAGTGTAGTTCAATCAGTCAATCTAAATATCATATTGAATATGCAAATTGAAAATTAGACAAAAGTTAAATTTGAAAAAAAAAGTAATTCAGAATACTTATTTGAATCCTTAATGAAATCTTGAACAATAAATTTATTCTGTCAACACCATTTAAAAAAATAAATATTGATCCATTTCTATTGTTTATTTTAAAAAAGTATTTCCATTAAACAAGAACATATCTAGATTATCTACTTTCAGAAAATAGAAAAAGGTTGGTAAACTAACAAGAAAATAAGGTGCAATCCATAACCTTGCTGACATAAAATTAAGAAAAAGCCTTATGTGCGTACCTGCAACAAAAAGCATATATCGTACACCAAAAATCGCGTAAATTGATCAAGTATTTTAAAAAAATTTATTTTTATTTTTACAATCAAATTTTATGGGTCAGTGACGGATCGTCGATCTATTGGGATGCCATGTTGGAAATTGTGGTTTTGGAGTTATCTCCCTTGTCCGGCAACCACAATTTCCACCATGGTGTAGATAGAACGACGGTTGTCGTTTACCCATAAAATTTTATTTTCTTTTGTAAAAATACTTAATCAATTTACGTGATTTTTGGTGTACAACATATGCTTACTGTCATCATAAAGCTTTTTAATTTTTTTTTTTTATGCCGGCAGAGTTATGGACTTGCACCGAAAATAATATTGGATGGTGTAATTATATCCAGACTTTATATATGGTTTACACATTTTTACTTGCTTAAAGAACATGCAATATGCCATGTCTGATAGATTGCATAAACAATAAAACATGACCTCGCTGAATGCATTAACTTACATTTTATAGCACAAGCAATATAAAATAATTATGTGAAAAAAATAAAGTAGCCGGAATGATAACCGTACTGAACTGAATAATTTATAAGACGGATCTAGCAAGGATGATGAATGGAATGAACAGTTTAATTAACAATGGGAACGATTTATGATAAGTATCTGTTAAGATTGGATTTGAAGATGACGTTGTAGTCTGCACATAAGCAGTCCGGTGCTTCTATACACACCAGAGGTAAATATGCTAGTTAAAAGTAAAGTAACTGGAATAAAGAATAACTGGGTTTAAAGAAAAAGGTACTTCTAGAGATAAAATTTAATTTCTTCAATAATCAAAAAACTACTAGATTGTTTTCCGTAAATTTTGATGAATGCTAACTTTTTACAATCACAAGTATTTCCTAAAAATTTTCCAGTTATTTTATTTTTAACTAGCATATTTACTTCGAGTGGCTATCCCATGGTAATGTGTTCCACAGATGGGAGGTTCTTGGAAAGAAACTGTTCATGCTTGTTTTACAAGTACTTCAATGGAATGTGCTCCGATGAACTTGCTGCTCTGGTGCCCCCTCGACGTAAATACACCCGACCAACTCAACAATCAGTTTAATCCCATTCATTCACTGTGGAGGTCCCCAGATGCTAGAGGAGTTTCTACTCTAATAGCTTTTTTCGAGCTGCCAGTCTTTAGAACTCCCTCCCTGTTTCTCTGACTACCGATATGCAGAAATTTAAATGTAATCTAAACAAACATCTGTCTGCACAACTCCTCACTTAAGATGCCCCTAAAATTCTGGCCCCTAATCTACAGTAACCCCTTATGTCTCAGTGGCAACATGTCTGGGGTGGCAGAGGATCAACTGTGTTGAGAACAAAGAAGATTACCACTGCTGAGTTTCTATACTTTCAGTTTATGGGTACTGGAAAAGAAATAGCAGAGGCTAATTTAGTCCTACTCAATGCAAGTATAATAGTCAAAGTATCCCCATCTCAACCAGGGTGTTTGTGTTATCGCCCCTGATAAATTCCCAACTTTAGTTGGACTCTGTGGTGGATGGTGGAGCTCAGGACCATTGAAAACCAAACCAAATGGCAAAAACAAATTTTAAAAAAACAAGCAACATTTATCAGATTCTTCTGACAATGAATCAAACAATGATTTTCCAAGATTTATTGTAATTGAATCCCTGGTGGATACACCTCTCGCTAAACTGTCATCTTTTCTGATTGAAAAGGTGATAAGCAGCAGGACAAATCCCAAGGGTGTAAAAAAAGATGGAGGTTACTGAAATTAAACAAGTAACAAATCTATTAAAAATAAAAAATCTTCTACAATATCAAATCTAAAGCTTATGTCCATGAGAAATTGAATATGTTCAGAGGAGTCATCCAAAGTTAGGACCTTGGTCAGGCGACGGAGAAGAAGATCGAGATGGCACTGTGTAACCAGGGGGTCACTCATCACAGAAGAATATCGATAAAAAGAAGTGGACAATAATGATAAACACATATATACTGACTTTTAATTCTGCAACAATCCCAAAATAGGTGAAAATCGGCTACCTTGCTGAAAGAGTCAAACCCTACATACCAAACCCCTTACAATGTTTCAAATGCCAGAAGTGTGGCTACTATAAAGAAATATGTAGGGGACAACAGGTATGTGGTGAATGTGGCAAAAGGGATCGGTCCCACATTGAGGCCAAGTGCCAAAAAGAAAAAAGATGTTAAAACTGTCATGGGGACCACTCTGCATTTTCAAGATCGTGCGATTTCTTTGAAGAGATTATGACAGTGAAATACACGAGAAATCTGTCATTCCCAGAGGCTAGAAGGATTATGAAGGTTTATATGAAGCCTCGATTATGTCACTGCGGTTGGAAACACCACTGCAAAAAGACATCGAAGTAGAACTCTCCCAGTTGAGAAGGAGACTAGATACAATAGACTGGTGGAAAAGTTGCTTGAAACTTAGCCAGGACGAATAGTCAGGATTTCAGAAATGCTTACGTGATGCTTGGTGCAGAGTTCGGGAGAAGGTGAAGAGCGTACCAAAACAGCCAGAGACAGATATGATTGTGAAGCCGACGGCACCGATTGAAGATGTAGGCAAGAAACATTAAAGATCCATGGTGCGTCCACAGAGATCGGTGGGTTATGCCTCAGGGGATAAAATTAAAGAACAAATAAAAATAAAAAAAAAACCGACCAAGAAAAAAAGCATCTATCTCTGTTGAATTGACAAACAAATTCAAGGGTTTAGAAAAGATGGAAGTTGAGAAAACAAAACCACGACATGAGCCAGATTAAATAAAAAATAAACTATGCGCAATAAAATCGTCCAGTGGAATGTGAGAGGTGTTAGGGCAAATTTTGAGGAGTTGGTTCTGCTTATGAGAATGTGTCCAGCAGTCATTTGCTTGCAGGATAGATTCCTTGGGGAAACTAGCGATATTCAGATTAAAAACTACACCCCCATACAACTACATGAATAAAGATACTGATAGAGCTTCTGGTGGAACATCTATAGTTGTAAATAATAAAATTCTGCAAAGCCAGATACCACTTGGCACAGATATGCAGGTGGTTGCTGTATCTGTAACATTGCATAGGACCATGACAATCTGCTCCATCTATGCCACCAGGTCAGATCATAGTTGAATCTGTTATAATACTGTAAGCGTATGGTGACAAGCAGAAATGAACGAACAACACAGGATTAAAATTGGAAAAATACTATGGTTTATTTTCCGATAAGTTATTTCGGAATTGGAGTGAATGTCAATAACAGTCGAGAAGCCTTGGTGGGCAGTAGTAATTTGTTTGACAATGTCCTGTAGGTGAGCCGAGCGAGCAGTGGTAGAAGCAGTAATAGTTGCGGTGTAGAGATGTCGGCGTTGGAGGACGCGGTGTAGCAGTAGTGCGAATAGTTGTGTTGTTCAGCGTCGCTGATTCAATGGCGTTTAGCAGACGAAATTGTCGTAGAAGTCGTCGTGATAGTCGCGTTGTTGAATTGTTATTTTGTTGTACTTGAAGTTGCTGTTTTTTTCGTCGTTGTTTGAGGAGGACCGAAAGTCGCTATTCTTGTGTTCTTGGCTGATTCCAGATTTTTTCCTTCTCCCCCCCCCCTTTATATATCTCTCCTTCCTGTAAAAGAAAAAAAAACTTTTGTTCACTGGGCCCAGCTGTTTTTATGTGAAAGTGGCGGACGTAGTTGTAGACTCTTGGCTCGCAGGGGAGAAGACCAATAATGGCCGTTGACTCCAGAAAACTGTGTTTGTTTGTGGTACTATTTTTGGCCACAGTAATCACGGTACATGATCAGTCAGCCCGTAATTTCGTGGTAGTAAACATGATTATGTTTACCGACTTTTGTGCCACTGTGGCGATCACAGAACGCCTCCCAGTGCCTGGGATTCCACTTTTAAGCGGTCGGGAATCAGGTAAATAAGGCCGACTTGGATGGCGGTCGCCATGGTAACACATGCCAGACAGTATGACGGCGTCTTCAGATCAAAACGAGATCTAAAATCATAACAAATCTAAACTGAATAACCTAATAAAACAGCTTGCCAAACCAGTCATCCTGTTGGGGGACTTTAATGGTCATAATGAAATATAAAGCATTAAAAGTACAAATAAAAAGGGACAGATTATTGGAAAAATTATAAATGAAAATAATCTCTGTCTCCACAACAATAAAACCAACACATATCTGGACACAGCAACGGGAACCTATTTAGCACTGGATTTAAAACTGTTCCGGCAATATTCATGTACTACTATATTCATGTTCACATTCCAATTACTCTGGAAAAACGCAGCTCTTCAACTTGAGGAAAAAGTACCACAATGGAACTTGTAGCAAGCAAATTGGGAGAGATGTCAAGAAAAACTGACAGCCAGTGTCAATGGAGAAGATCACCTCACCTACTTTACAGAGACACTGGTAGAAATAGCTGAGGAGTGTGTACCAAAGTTATCCGCAAACCAGACACAACAAACTCTGGTTTAATAAAGAATGCTGAAAGGCTATCAGGGCAGAACGGTATGCCCGGAGAAGATTCAATTTGAACCCCACGAGGAAGAATTTGGACTTGTTTAAAATCAAGGGAGCCAGAGCTTGCAAGCGATTAAGGAGTCTAAAAAAAATTCATGGAAAGGCTATATATCCAAAATAAATTCAAACACAAAGTCTAAGGCGATATGGGAAAAATAGCTAGCAAGATGGCAGCATGCCAATAAAGCATCTCATCAAAAACTATAAAAGGATCACGGACAGAAAATATATATCTAACGCCTTAGCAGACAGGTTTTCTCAAAATTCTGGCTCCAAAGGTTCAGACTGAAAAAAAATTTTAAATTAAAAAAAAAATTAAGAGTAAAAAAACAACTAAATTTTACTTCGAAATATAGCAAAAGCCATAATCGGCCTTTTACAAGATCAGAGTTCAATACAGCAGTCGGTCTGGATGATATATTCTACAAATTTCTAAAACAATCGTCACAAATATCATCAAAATAACTTCCATAGATCTATAACAAAATATGGATTAGCAGAAAAATTCCAAATCTCTGGAGTCAAGCAACAGTAATACCCATATCCAAGCTGGGAAAAGACACCGATAATCCTTCAAACCATTTAACTAGTTGTCTCTTTAAAGTAATGGAAAATATAAGTGGCAGGTTAAACAATCTGTCTAGTTTCAGGGGAAAAAAGAAGTACTACTGACCATTTGATAAGATTGGAGACTTTTATTAGAGAGGCATTCATTAGAAAGGAGCACCTAGTTGCAATCTTTTTTGATCCGGAGAAGACGTATAACACCACCTGGAAGTACGGTATGATGAAAGACCTTCGAGATCTCGGATTAAAAGGCAGAATGCTCCTTTTTATCCAAAATTTCTTGGAAACAAATTTTAAAGTGAGAATGGGATCTATACTCTTTGACATGAAAGAACAGGAAAACAGAGTACCTCAAAAAAGTATCCTATCAGTGACACTCTTTAATGTCAAGATAAATAACATTGTTAAAATCCTTGAAACTGCAGTGAATGGCTCACTGTACTTGGATGATGACTTAATTTGCTGCTAAGCAAAACACATACGCATCTGGCAGCAAATGGACTGAAGAAAACGGTTTCAGATTTTCTGAAACCAAGACAAAGTGTGTCCATTTTTGCAATCTACACAAAATGCATAATGATCTATGCCTTAACCTGAATGAAAAAGAGATACAAATGGCAGACGAATATGTTCCTTGGCATTATCTTTAATAAAAAAAATTGTCTTTTATCCCTCATATAAGGTATCTCCGACAAATGCAACAAGGCAATTAACCTACTCAGAGTGGTAGCTCACACTGATTGGAAAGCCGATAAGAAATCCTTAGTTAAGCTATATCGAACAATTGTGAGATCGAAACTTGATTATGTAAGTTTCATCTATGGTGCAGCAAGGCCTGAAACCATTGGAAGCTATTCATCACCAGGGATTGAGACTCACGTTTGACTTTTTACACGTCTTTTGGCTCCAAAAATAATAGAAGATAGTAGGACTGATAAATTCATCATTTTTCCGACTCCCGATCTATGCTCACAGCACTGAAGAACAAAAATATGGATAACTCCTTAATAACAAAAATCATAAACAAGATCACCTCCATCTATAACAAGAAGCAGCGTAAAATGAAATAATGCTGGATACTAAGCGATATTAGCATTCGTGGAAACAAAAAAGTGAATAGAACAGCAAGAGAGTCGCTGAAATGATACCTTCCAATACCAAGATTCCATACAATGATCTTTGATGAGTGGCCCCCTAGGCCGAGATTGTAGTAGCCAGACTTTGTATAGGACACATATATATATATATATATATATATATATATTACTGACAAACATTTATTAGAAGGTGAAGAGTCTCCAATGTGTATATCATGTCAAGAATCTTATACAGTCAAACATATTAAGACTGCCAGAATATGCAACAAAGCCAAATGAAATACTATAACTCAAAAAATCTAAATGACCTTAAACAGACACAAATCCGACCAAAATTTTAGACTGCTTAAAAAAAAATGTAATTTCAATTTTTTTTTTTTTTTTTTTCAAAAACATGATAAAATAACTATCCTACCTTAGGATTCTATTTGACAACTTTATTCGGCATTAAATAAACCATAGATGGTTGATGTGCCGTAAAACAAACCAAGCCTTTAATCAGCGTCCAATCACCACTAACCTGGGTATTCCACTTTCCACTGAACGATTTTCCAACTCATCAGCTAGGGAAAATAATCAATATAATCTTGACTAGGTTCATCAGGACCTTCTGATAGCAGTCTTCATTATTAATGATAATAAAGATGTTTATTTGCTTGTTCTATGGTTGTGTATAAAAACGACTTTGTGTGGTCGCCTTTATTTCCATTAAGTAAAACAAGAATTACCTCCCTTGAAATTACGTTCTTTGTTAATCTAAAGTTTTATATTAATATAATTTTATTAACTAGCTATATCTACCCGGTGTTGTCCGGGAATCTTTTTACTTTCTGTTTCTGTTATACTTTTTTTTCTTTTTTTAACTATGCCGTTTTGTTTTTTTGTTAAACAAATCATTTTTTTATATATAGGATTTTGAGTTAAATTAAATTTCTTTTCTCATTAAATTATTAATTGAGCCAAATTGTTATAAAACTATAACTAATTTTCAACCTTTATCCTCGAGTGGTTTTTGGCCTTGATAAGTGGTGACTCATTAGTGGAAAATAAGGTAATGTTTTAATCTCTTTTAAAAATTATTGGATGTAAATAGCTTCCAATCTTTTAATACATAAGGATTTGCTAAGAATTTTAAAACCAGTGTAAATGATTCCCTATTTGACAGTTTAATGGCTATCAAATTCCTCTCAAATTTCAAAGGGTCACGAAATAACTCGTTTTTTTTTTCCAACTATAATAAGATTGTCTATTTACTTTTTTCATGTCTATATATATTTAATGAAAATTAGCTTTTTGGGATTGGTCTTTAGAAGAAGAAAAATCAGATCTTTGATACGAAAGGCATACCAAAATAATTGAATAAAAAAAAAATTAAAAAATCACATTTTTTAACACTTTAAAAAAAAAAATTATCAACTATTCTTAATCAGCTTTTTATCAATTTTTAGGTCA
Organism: Sepiola atlantica; assembly: GCA_963556195.1. Lineage (NCBI taxonomy): Eukaryota > Metazoa > Mollusca > Cephalopoda > Sepiida > Sepiolidae > Sepiola > Sepiola atlantica. The sequence continues at coordinate 91,577,546 of OY744516.1, forward strand.
TTTTTCTATGTATGTTTAAAGGAAATAATCGGCGTTTTTTAGTAAAAAAAAAAAAAATAAAAATAAAAAATAAAAAAGTCAGATCTTTTATACGAAAGGCATATAAAAATGATTGACTAAAAAAAAAATCTACTTTGCTTAAACAATTTTTTTTTTTTAATCTGCTTTTGTCCGGCGTTTTGGATGCTTACTCTGTCTGTACAGCTAAAACTTAAATTACCCTGCTTCTCATCTCCATTTCCAAAAAGGGTGAGAGTTATAATGTACGTACGAGCATGAAATTGCCTTAACATATTATTGTATTGATAGATTCGGCTGCATATTAAATTTTTAGAAGGGAGTTCAGTTTTTTATGTATGTTTAATGAAAGCGATTTTTTTTTACTGGTCTTTACAGATCTTTGATACAAAAATGATTGAGTAAAAAAAAAAAAAAAAAAAAAAAGTCCACTTTGCTTTAAGAATTTTTTTTTTTTTTTTTTGTAAATCAAAATCATAATCGGCTTTTTTTTCAGTTTTTAGAAGGGGGATTCAGTTTTCTAATGAAAATGATCTTTTGACTTTAAAATCTGCTTTTGTCTGACATTTTTTATGCTGACCATGCTTGTGCAGCTAAACTAAAATTGCCTCATTCTTGTCTCAATTTCAGTGTGATAACAATTCAAAGAAGAATTCTTCTTCTTCCCACATCTTCAGTGAACGTTACAAAGGTTTAAGTCGGGGGGATCCTGATGCGAAGCTGATGTCCATTGAGAACTGTCCTCCTGCCGACCACGACCTTTACTGCAAAGTCCCGAAGACAAAAGAACCACCCTGTTGCAGCAACAAAGTCTCCAATTCCAGGTTGCCTCCCCACCAGCGGGAGCAGTCTTCATCTCCGCCTTCACCTCCTTCCAGTCTGATGCTGCGGTGTGGGGCAGGGGGTCGTGGCCGTTGCCCAGGCGGTGGTGGTGGGGGCGAGGAAGGTGACGACGAGGAGGACGAATATTATGACATGGTTCGATGCTGTGATTTGGTGCACAATGGGGACCACCACATGGGCACGTCTTCATCTTCGTCGTCATCTTCGACAACAAATTCTTCTAACTCGGTGACCTCAACGTATCCAACTAGCAACGGTAGTGACTGTGGTTATTCATCAGGAGCAGAAGGCTGTGAAAATTGTGGCTTACAAGGGTCAGCTGACAACACAGATGTGATGTGCTTGGACGATTTTATTCCACAACAAGGTGAGAACATACCTTTCTTTTTATATATATATATATATATATATAATATAAAAAAAACAATTTACTTTTTTTATATTCACAGATGTGAAGTTTTTAGTTTTTATTTAATCGACTCTTTCCTCTTTTTTTTTTTTTTTTTTTTTTTTTAAGGAAAAAGCTGATTTCTACCAAATTGCTAAGAGCCCGACTTCCTTATTTAAATTTTTAAATTTTTTTTATTTAGCTGAATTCTCTTTCTCTTTTCTCTCTCTTTCTTTCTCTTTTCCTGTTTTTCTCTCTTGTCTTGCCTTTCTTTAAACTCTTATGACGGTTTATGAAAACTGAAAATGTAAATATTTTTTCTGCGAAAGACTTCAAACCATAGAGTAGAGGAATTAGATGACTCCTGTCTTTCTCCACATACATACTTAATTTTGACTTCCTCAGTTGAAACTAACTGGAGTTGTTTTTTTAGCTAGGAGCAAAGTGCAGCATCAGTTCTGATACTACACTTAATCTTTGCTGTCCTCGATCGGTGAGGGAGAGATCCTTGTAGACTAAGGCATTTTTTATTTGTCACAATTCAGAGTACTTTTTGGGGAGTTGGATTATCCCCACATAAAAAAGTGACCTTGTGTCTAACTCTGCCCACGTAGGGAGGCAATTAAATGGGGACTAAGCTAAATTGCAGCAAATAGATGGAGTTGCAGATAACAAATTTAGATGGAATCCGTTAAAGAAGGTTTCTATTTCTGTTTATCAAGATTGATATTTCGCTAATTGAATATTTTCCAAATTATTTCCAATGTGTTTTTACTAATTTTTTTTTTTTTTTTTTTTTTTTTCGCTGTCCTACACATGAACAAAAACACACACACCATTCGATGTATTTATAAAATAGTCATTCGATAAGTTCTGGAAAGTTATTTCATTGTATCTTTGATTTCTCCTGGAAGGGATTTTTTTTTTTTTTTTTTCCTCCAGGTAATCTACTAATTGTGATGTAGGCATAATTTCAATCAGCATGGTGAGGTTTGGTGTGTGATAGTATTTCTTGCAGGTATTCTTGTAGTGTATACAGTCGATTAAAATGTTTGAGTGAGGGTTGGGGACATGCATTGCATGGAGAGAAATAGTATGAGAATGATATGATGGATGTGTAATGACAAACGGATCAATGGACCTCAATGGAAGATTAAATCTGAACAGTATAGGTAGATCTGTGCAGAACAGGAGACTTTGATGGTTTGGTCACGTTGAAAGAATGGATGAGAGTTTTGGAATTAGTAGATATAGAATAGTTCAGATTGCAAGTCCAGTTTACAGAATGGCAAGGAAAACATGAGGAAATGATAAGGATGGACTTAAGAGAAAGAGGGATAAAGTCAGAGATAGATTAGTTTGGAAGTCAATTTCTAAAATAAAATGTAAAACTGACGTTAAACCGAATGTGATGAGTAGTTGATCGTAGAAATCTTCTGCTTTGAGTAAGTATGTATGTGTGTGTTATATATGTATGTCCGATTCTGACTCTGTTTAATACTATGTCTTGTCTTCGATCGGATAGCATTTCCACGTTTTCTCTTCCCACTGTTGGTTGATCTTCATATATAACAATATTTGGACCTACGTATATTAGAAACTGAATTTTCCACATAAAATTAGATTAAGAAAGAATTTTCCATTGGAAGTTAAAGTTAGAAAATTAAGCTAACGTGTCAGGAAATGATGGCATGACAGAAAGTACGGAGTGACACGTAGCTAATAAGATAGTCATTTTCAGAATGATCTGATTAAAAAAACAATTTTTCTACGTAAAGGTAGATTAAATGAACAGGAATTTCCATTAGAAGTGAAAGTTAGAAAATTAAGCAAACTTTACTGGAAGTCAACATGACAAAAAAGCTAGATACATCCAGGTTCTTCGGTGTTGAATGTCTAATGGAACAGACATTTTTAGGGCCCTTTCATCACCCCTATGGGGGATGGTTGGCAAGAAGTTAATATTATACAATCATCGAGATGCACTTACTGTAAAAACTAAAGCAACAAGAGAATATGTAGCCCAGAGCAAATCATGGAGTTACTACTTTTTAAAAATTTTTATTTTTTATTGCTTCATTATAATACAAAGAAAAAGACAGCTGTAAGAAAAAGATCAACATCATGGCGATGGCTACAACGAATAGCTACAACTGCTATGTGTTATCAACACAAAAAAAACAGCAATCTGTTGAGGGGTCAGAATACTTACATATAATTTGTTTGGAAGCTTCTAGGTTGGGAAAACCTGGTGATTTTATCTTTTTTTTTTTTCCCCCCCATTGGTCACTTACATCCCTTTATGAAGGGTGAAGCATGAACAGGGCATCCAACTGTCCCTTATTAATTCCTGTGAAATGTCCTTGGGGAGGAGGGGGGATGTTATTTTAATGGACATTTTCACATCTAAGTTGAATATCATTTTTCGTTTTCCAATATATATTATAATGAAAACTAGATACACACTTTATATATTAAAATAAACTTTGTCTTATACAAGCAAAGCCCCGACCTACCATTCGGCGTCTATTCATCTAGCTCTAATTATTTTTTTTAATATTACATTTATTCTTACATTACATAGTTTAATTGTAATTTTAAAAACTAATAGTTTTCATTTGAATTACCTCCCTTAAAAATTAAAGATAATATTTAAAAAAAAAAAAAAGTTTTGGTAAATTATCCTTTTTTTTTTTTATTAAATCATTTTAATTAATTACTGTTAATATCAACAAAACTATTGCATATATATAGGAAAATAGAAAAATAAACTTACAAATGAATAGCACCAAATATTTACTTATTACAAACTCTTTAAAAATAGTTATGCAAACTAGACATACAAATAGCTGTGTTCGGGTCTTTGCTCTCTATTATATATACAGTATTTCAAAAGACTTGTATTATTGATTTAAAGTTAGCCGTTTTGATGGTAATAGAAGTGTGATAAATGAAAAAAAAAAAAAGAAAATTTTGCATTTATTCATTTCGATATAAAGTAAAATCACTTCTGATCCCCTGAATCTAAGTTTCAAATTTATCTCACAGCCCAACTCAATAATGTAATAACATTTATCCAATTTTTTTAATGTTTTTGTTTATTTTCTCTAAGGTGACTGTGATGGTCTGTCAAGTTCAGAGTGTCTGGGGCTCACTTCATGTACCAACTGTCGAGGAAGTAGAGGAGGCTCAACACATAAGAACTCATCTTCTCCAGAACAGGTAATATATGTATATATGAATATCTCTAAAACACATCCCTCATTGTACATATACCATAACGCTGTTTTATTTTAAATCCCTCAATACAGCCTTTGAGAGAGAGAGGGTGAAACTGATCGGCTGGCTTTTTTTTTTTTTTTCTTTTTCTTTTTAAATTTTAATTATGAACGAGAAAACTCATCTTCCCTTAATGTTTGCGATAATAAAATTTTGTACCCCCCCCCCCCCAAAAAAAAATCATGTAATAAAACCCATGCCATAAAAAAAGGGAAAGCATTTTTTTTTACCTATAACTTTAAGAATTAAAGTCACTTTGAAAACAAACAAAAAAGTTTCAGAAGTAAGAATTCTTGGCACTTATGCATAATAGCCCTCCTGACAAAAATATAAAATGACAGCAAAACGGTAGCAAAAAATCAAAGCTGACACCAAAAATTACGGAACATGATCGGTTAGAATTTAAGAAAAAAGTAAAAGTAATTTTTTATGAGTGACCATTTTACGATGGTTTGAACGCCATTACTTGTTCCGTCCGTGACAAGAGAAGACAATCACCGAATTTATTGAATTTATTTTAGAATTGACGTAAACAGTTCAAAATGGCGACATTCGAGAACTATGCATAATATTCTATTTTATTTAAGAACATTGAAAATAATTGATCATTTTCTGTCATTTTTGGTGTCAGCTGAGATTTTTTGCTACCAAGTAAGTTCTTCATAACGTTTTGCTGTCATTTTATATTTTTGCTGGGAGGCATATTATGCATAAGTGCCAAATTCTTTTAGGCAGGTTTTTACGCATATTTCGAAGCATCCTTTATTATTAAAAGACTGGTATAAGGCAAAATAAAAAATAAAAGTAATCCGTTTTTCCTCAGATTATTATGCAATATATATATATATATTATATGTGTATATACTAGCGAAAACTATTCTCTCTCCTGTCACATATTTTTGCTAGCCTGGGAGGATGATATCATGGTGAACGAACATATACTATACTGATACATAAAGGAGGAGGTAATGACTGAGAGAATGGTATCATGATGAACGTCCCCCCCTCCCCCAAATGAGGAGTTAATGCCTGGGAGGAGGATATCATGACACCAAAAAAGATAGTACATTACCCCCCCCCCCCCCCCAACGGAGAAGATAATCATGGAAGCATGAGAAACATACTGCCCCCCCACCACCAAACCGTATGTAATACCTGGGATCGCCCCATAAAAGGAAAAGGTAATGCTTGTGATATCATGGCAAAAGAATAGATACTACATTCCTCCCACCCCCCACAAAAA